>JASVER010000029.1:4748079-5176205 GCA_030449065.1 Oceanodroma leucorhoa | reverse complement strand
GGCGCACGGCCTGCGTGGGGAGCGGCGGGGGGCGCGCCCCGTGGCCGTGTCACTTGTCCCGCTCGAGAGCGCCGTTTGAGCCCCAATGAGTAACACTTCTCGGAAGGGAGGCCCCTGGAGATGCAGCAGCCTCCGCGGGTGGTGAGGGTCACAGCCTCTTCCGTTTCTTTGTACCGTTTTTCTACCTCTTCCATTTTCTTCTACCTGTGCTTAGTAGCATGGTGTGTGTAAGCTTTACAGTGGAAGGTAGCATGAGTTATATTTTCAGTTTCGTTCTATTTTATTTTTCTTTTTAATTTCCCTTGTATAGTCGAGTGGCGTTGGACTGACCGTTTTTGCTGTTTGTTTCTACTCTTGAATGGATGCTCAGTTGTGGGTGCTAAAAGTCAGGTGGTGAGCGTAAATAAAACTCGAGATACAAAAGCTTTAGTGTGTGTCATTTTAGAAAATAGTCTGTGTTGCGGATTGTAACACCATTTTCTTAATGCAAATTTAAAAGCTGTTTAGGAAACCGGTGCGTTTTACCAAGGACGTTAGCACGTTCCCAGAAGTTTATATGATGAATATCTGTAAGAGAGAAACTCCCTGAAACTAGCGGCTGAAGGCAGTAGAGCACTCCACTTAAATCCTGGCGGTGCTGGGTACTCGTTTTTTCCTGATGTGACTTCAGTGGCTTTGACTGTGGTCCAGTTGGTCTTGTCATGAACTGGTGCTCTAATGAAGGTGGCTGAAGCAATCATCTTCTTGAATGGTTTTTGTTGTCAGTTGTGCAATTGCAGTGAACTCTGGTTTTGTTTGTTGTTGTGGTGTATGTTTCACCTTTGGTTTAATGAGTTTTTCTAGAGTGTTGCTTTTAAAAGTTCTAATAACTTAAGAAAATGATTATGTGATGAGTCCTTTTCCTCTGACTTGTTTGGTTTTATTGGGCATCACCTATTCTGTGGAGAGAGATGGTTGACTTTTTGTGGGCTATTCCATTTACTCCCTGGGGTTTTTAATGCAGCTGGTAAGTAGGATGATGGATTGTGAGTGATGGGTSTGAGGAACCAGCGATTACCTGGCATGGGGCTTACTGAAGAAAGTGATAGCGTTTGTGTAGTCATAGCTTATTAGTGCTCCAGTAGTAGGACCGCTCATCACAATGGGAGAGACGAGCTTTTTATGAATTGGAGAGAAAAGAGTCTATAAATGCAGTAACCTGCTGAGTGTATTTAGGAGCTAGAAAAAGGTGAATTAATTGTTTAAGGACAGCAGCGCTCATGGAAGCTGCTAAGAACYGGCAGAAGAGGAAGAGGAGTGCACAAATCAGACAAAAGGAGCGTTCAGATGTATATTGAATTAACTTGGGGTAAGAATTAACAATTTGAAATAGGTCAGATGATATTCAGTGTGAAGATTTGGTGTGTCACAGTTCTTCTCAAGGAGGTGTCTGCACGGGGAGGGGAAGAAGACACAAATAAACAAAGGCAGAAGTTTTCTGTAACTTTCTGTGCCTGGTTCAAGAGAAATTAAGACGTAGGATTTCAGGGGAGTTGTACTCAAGTCCTGCTGTCTGTGTGGGTTAAACCTCTACTCAGGACTGCACGGGCAGTGACAGAAATAAAGGAGTCATGAAATCATTGCAGAGGAAATACTTTTTCAGTGTGAGGTACAGGTTCTTTATAAACAAGGTGAAAGCTGTCAGTGGCAAGTTTCATTAGATGATGGGATAGCTTTGGTACTGGGTAACTATTGTTATTATAGTGTTCTGTGGATATTTGAAAATGAGGTGGTAGAAGGCGACTGTGTTACCCAGTTTCTAGCAATGGTACGGCAATAGCTGTGTTAGCTCGCTGACAGGGATCAGGCTCGGGTGAAGGCAGTGTGAACCCCCTTTAGCACTGGTGCAGACTCGGGCTTCACAACATTTTGTAACGCATCAGTGGCCTGATTCTTTCTGTGAGGAAAAAGGTTTTAGGTCAAAGTACTGGGAAGCAGGAACAAGCATACACAGTACCCTGGAGGATCTAGCAGGCAGAAGAGTAGAAACAGATAAAATGAGAGGAAATAGTGCTAATCAATAGGAAATCTGGTCCATTTTCTGTTAAAAGTGTTAAGAATGACAAAGAATTGTAAGCTGTGGTCCCTTTGTGAATATGTATATAAGCTATATATCTCATCTTTAAAGTAACTTAACTTGTAGTAGACTTCATGAGCAACAGGCAAAATAGTGAAATTCACTCAAACAGCTCTTCAGCAGACAGAATAGAAACATGGCAGAACTAGTAAAGTAGTTCCCAAGCAACAAAAAATGAGATTTTGAAGGAAATGTGTAATCTGCAGATACTTCTTTTAATGAAACACTAAAATAATTGAACCATTAAACAGGTACAAAACAAAGCATATATTAAAATGTGGTGGATAGCCTCAAAGCATTTTACCATTTCCTGCACTGTTCCTGTTGTGGCTGTTTTTCTTTAAGTGGAGAATCAGGTGCAAAAAGATGAAGTGTGAGAAAGAGACAAGCGTGGGGTGCACCCAGCTCAAAGAGAGGACTGCAAGGAGAAAAGCAGGGCTCACCCTGGGGGGTTTACAGTCAGTTGGCTTTGCTTTTGCTGTCATTATGAAGCTAGCTTAATACAAAGTCTGTCTGAAATAAAGGGAGCTTATGTTGCGAGGGGTAATTCTGCTTCGTGTGGCTTCGGCGGTGTAAGAAGTCAGCCCTGGAAGTATTCACATTCTTACACGTTAAATAAAGCTGAAGGTGAGTATCCACTTGTCGCCTGGTGTCTAGAAGTTAGTGTATTTGCAGCTCTGGTACACTGAGTTGTCCCCTTCTGATCTACTTTGTTTTCCTGATTTATTGTGTAGGGAAAATGTGTCCCTTTAGCCCATGGGTGCGACACCAAGCAGCCTCCTCCTTGGAGGTGCCCAAACTAAGCATCTACGATATTGGGACAAAAAACTCACCTGTTGCCCTTGTTTCTGAACATCCTTCAGCACTGGTGTCACCCAGCCCTGTGGGGAAGAGGGAGCATGACTCGGCTCCATAAGGACGTGGCCTCCCTTGGGAGACCTCTGTTTGTCCCTTGGACCTCACCCTCGGTGCCACTTGCTGAGACCTCCTCCGGCTCCGCGTGCCCAGTTTTGCCTCCCTCTCAGGAGCTGTCGGCTGGGAGAGGACCCGCATGGGGCAAATCTGCTAGGCTATCCTCTCACGGTGGCTACAGAAATCCTCAAAAGTAAAAATAAAAATACACAGGGATGCATAAAAAGAAAAGACACACTATTGCAGACAGTTTATGCCAATCTKGCAGGGCTGACCGGTGGCTTTACTGCTGAAATCTCCTCTCTCTGCTGCCCAGTGACCCGGTATCGAGTTGGCTCCGCTGGTTAGAAGTCATACGGATGTTTCACAGGTGGCATCTTAGATTTTCGGAATTTGGGTAGGTGTCAGGTAGTTTTTTTAAAGCCCTGACTGGAAGAAAGAATCATATTATTACTTTTTGATGTATTCAGTACATAACCCTAAAATTATTTCAAAAACTACTTGTGAGTTTAATTGGCATATTCTGTACTCTTTTTTTGGTTTACATCTTTAGGGAATCTTTTACCAGATGAAACTATCTCATTTTTAGTGCTGTTACTCTCATTAAGTATCTCCTCTGTGAGGTACTCATTTATTGTTGAGCCAGTTGGTAAAAATGAAGGTTTTTCTAAAGGATGTGTCTAATCTTATTTTATACGTTTGCTTATTTTAATGAATTTATTACATTTGTCTAAAACAAAGTTAATGTTGAAATATTAACATGCAGCACACTCCTCTATAAATGTTATAGCTTATGGCTGTGAAGGCTGAGATACAGGTACATCCCTAATAGTGGATTTTAGAGATGCTTTTGGAAGATGACTGTTCCAAGTTCTTACTATTACGTCCTTTCCTTCACATCAGATGGCATTCGGGGACAGGCATAGGGACAGTACTTTGTCCTGTAGTTGTAGTCCAAAGTGTAGTTACTTTGCCCCTTATTCATCTAGCATTTTTACTACTTTTCTGGAAGTGTAGCAACCGAAATGATAGCAAATGAAATCATTGTGGAAGGAGTTATACTAGTTCAAAGAACTACATCAGAGCTCTAAAAAAGAAAATGAAAATGCGTAGATAAGATGTTCTGTAGTTTTCTTTGTTCTGTGATGTAGATGTATATATTGCGATGATTTCATCCTTTTTTAGTACCTCATTGCTGTTAACAATTTAATTGGTCTCTATCTCCCTCCTTATTATCATTCGTAGAGGGATATAGCTCTATCTTTCAACTGTTCAAACTCAGCAAACTGGAAACAGATATTTTGTTAAATGTAATCCCTTTTGGTAAATTAATTTCTGTCTCCATTGCCCTGTGACCTTTTCATGCCCACCAAGAACACTTCTGAAGGCTGCAGAATTTGAAAGTACAGATTGTGCTATTGATGTTGAGTTAATTTTAAAAGGAAAACAATAACAAATACCTTATCAAACAATAAAAGATATTATTATTGCTGATTGTTACCTGAGAAAACTTTGTTAAGTGTAATTACATTAAAATTYGTATGTTTTCTTGAAAGAAATATGCCCTAAACATTTCTGTTACCAGTTTGTTTTTTTTACTTTCACAGTTTACCTCCTGCCTAAGTAGGCTGGGCTCTAAGATTTTTTTTTTCCCCATGTCATTTTTTTCCAACTATTTCTGTTACAAAGTGTGTCTATAGCGAGAGTGGCACTATCGGAGACACCAGCATCTGATGGAGCGGCTGTCCGCCGCTGCTCGCTCCGTGGGACAGCGGCAGCTGCGAGGAAGCGTTTCCCCACAGCCTCCCAAGTCTCTTCCCGTCTCTGTCATGCCTTCTGCAGAAACCATTGGAACGTGTTTTCTATAATAAATAAACCACAGGAGGGTTGGGTGAAGTGTCCTCTAAATAGGGCGGTTATTTAAGATTACTTAGAAACTTCAGTTAATACAGAACACAGCTTTGTGTTTGCTTAGCCAGGCTAATCGCGGGGAGCTCGTTACACCAATGTGCTTAAAGCAGCATGTTTCATGTCCTTAAAATTTCACGGGTTTCTGGGTAGATCCAGTTTCTCAGCTACTCCTTAGCAGCTTGAGTCTTGTGTCCTTGAGAGAAGCCGCAGTTCAGTTTGGTGGAAGCCTGCTTGAGTTGGTCTGCTGTGGTGTGGAAGGCTGGATGCTTGGTGGGCTTGAGCTCTGCCATGTACCGTGCTCTCGGGTCAAACAGAGATCGTCCAAGTTGTATTGCAGGAGCTGCCCTAAGGTAGGGTGGCGGGTTTTGCCTGGGAGTGATTTTAAAAGATAAGGTCTATGACTTTGTGGAATTTCTCAGTTTGCACTGAATTTGTTTAGATTTATTGGCATATTTTAAAATGAATTTTTGTGCATTGATGGTATGGCTTTCAATACTTTCTCATAGAGGATTGCTGAAATTAGAGATGGAGAAGACACATGGCATCATGTGGTTCTTCCTACTTTAAGCTTGTCATGTGAAATACGTGAAGTTTTCTCAAAGAGCCTTCTGTGAACCCTACCCGTCGTATGAAATGAAGGGGAATGCAGAAGCTTTCACCCTACGCAGTGGTTACTGACTGAGGTTCAGCTCCTATCATCCTGTTGATATTGTGTAGTGGCTGTAGTGCAATGAAAGTACTTGTGGAGTGAGGTGTTGCTCAGGGTTTTAAAGAATTCTGCTAGAAATTAGGAGGAAACCAAGGAGAAATACAAGGGAGTCCACATTGCGGACCCAAACCCAGAGTAGTATCTGTCTGCAGTGGTGGTGTTACAGTGATTGGTACAATTTTTCTGATAAAAAAAAGTGTAAATTCAATTATTTTTCACGCAACAGAGTTAACTAGCTAAGCATTTTTCTCCTCAAACTTTCAGTAAAAAGCTTCTAGATGACCTGAGTTTGCTTCTGCTTGGTTTGCATCTTTTTCTGTTATCTGTGAGTGAACAAATATCACTCAGTCTTTTTTATGGAAATTCCAGATTTCCAAGGAGTATTAATAGATATTTGCAGATTTTGGGAGTGAGACCTAAGTTAGAAATTAGATTTTAGAAAACAAGGTCAAGCACTGAGGAAGCTCTCTACCTATTTGAATTTCAAATACTGATACTTGCAGCAAAAGTTTGCAGTTTGCAGATGGAGTATGAGGCTTAGAAAACGTTTGTTAAAAAGTTCAGAAAGTGTAAATTTGAAAAGGGGTGAGCTTTTGCTAATAGTTCACAAACCGAAGACAGAGCTAATTTTGCCGCAAATTGTTTCAGCTGCTAGGCATAGTGCAGAAGTTCTTCAGAAAGAAAATGAATGAGTCAGATTTCACATTGAACAAATAGTAAATTAGGTGCCAGGCCACAGATTTAAAGATTGCTGGGTTTGTAAGAAGTGGAAAGGAAGAAGTTGGTGGTAATCACAACTGGCTGCTAGAAACATTTGTAGTTCAGTGCAACAGATGCCATCTTTGTGTCAGTGACAAGCGGTGGGCCAAAGCCAGGGGTCAGCAGCAAGTGTTACATACTTCTGTTGCTTGTGCAAATTATTTGGGATAAACTCCTACCACAGAAGAGGATGTCCAAATACACTATTTCTGAAGATAAATATTCTCTCCTCTCTTTTCACTGTTCTGAATCAGAGGGATCCAGTAAAATAAAGTTGTGCATAGCAGTAGCTTTCTCTGGTGTATATGTGCTTCTCCACATGTAAATAAATTTTACAAATGCAAATCAAAATTTAGTGAAACTGTATGGAAACAGACAAGAAATATTTGCGTGTTCTGAGTCAGACAGTGAAAATGAAAGACAGTTTCAAATTCATTTTGAAATTTTAATTTGAACTTGGGTGAAGCATTCACATCAGCATGTTATCCGATAGTAAGGAAAAGCAGTTCTATTAATCAGTGCTTCATGTATTTATTATAGGCGTGCACTCATGCCTTGCCTTCCCCAGAACAAATGTTTTTCTTAGGTGTACTTGAGGTATGTTTTCCCCATGTCAGTTTATTTGCAGTTTGAAATTTTTCATTTCTCTCCAACGCAGCCTCATTAATAGCTTCTTAGTATATAAAATGGGTATTATTTTTTAAGGTTTTAAAAAGATTTCCCCTTGTTTTTATTACATTAGTGTGTATTATCAGCATTGTCATCAGTTGTCCATATTGCCAGTGTGCTGAGGGAAGCATTTGATAGTAATCTATGAAGTGTGTTTGAAGAAATGTCCGGTGATATGCATTAAACCACTTATAGCATTTTCAGATAAAATATTTTTATTTTTTAATATTTTTTTTTTTAGTACATGCATCATGAATGAATCTGCCTCTAGTGGAAATGGTCAAGAGTTTGATGTATTTAGTGCTATGGACTGGAAGGATGGCATAGGTACTTTGCCAGGAAGTGACCTAAAGGTAAGATATGTAATTTTTTTAATAAGCAAAATAAAAATGTTAAATGCCAAAAGAATGCATTTCACAAGCTGGTGTGTAGGTATCTGCTTTTATGAATAAAACATGAATCTGCAGCTCTGAGTTAAGAGACTGTAGCCTGTTAGATTTTAGCTCTGGAGTTTCTTGGTTCAGTTTCTGGTGCTGGCACAGACAGCCGTCATCCCCGTAGGAAGGCATAAATTAGCACTACTTCACCATATAGACAGAAGTAATCAAGTGCACAAAATCCAAAAGAAATCTCAAAAGTTAAGCGTGAAAATTCAGTCCACTTAGAGCATTATATTACCGTATCACTAAGAACCTTTATATTGTCATTGACTCTCACGGTCTCATATTCTTAGTTCTTTTTATTTCTAAAAATAGTCCATTTTTTCTGTGATTTTGTCTTGTGGGTGCCTAGAAAAATGGATAAAGTGAGTGCTTTTGAGCTTGGTATAGTTGAGAAATTTGAATGATATTGGAATAGTACTTTTAATTACATTTTTCACACTGGTTGTATTTACTGAAGTAAATTATAACAATTTTATTTTGTTTTCAGAATATTTTATGTATTTTTTTTATCTGATACTTTTTACTATGTCGTCAGAGGATGTCCTCTGCTGCGTTAGGTAAAAATACAGTTTCGGTATTAGAGACTTTCTTGCAGCTATTTCCTGTTGGTTATAGTCAATATTTTCATATCATTCCATTTAGGCTAACATTGATGAGGTTTTCTCATAGTTTATTTTCTAAAAGGAATCTCACAAGAACATGTGTGTTTTTAGAAGAACTTTATATCCCTTGGTGCCTGATACAATTTCTGTTGTTGAAGTAAAGAATCAAAAAATGTTTGGAATTCGGGACATACATGTTGCGAGTGTGTTTTTCTGTTGTTTGATTTTGTTTTTTTTTTAAATCATAGAACCGTAAAATAGATTCACAGAATAATTTTCTTTGGAAGGGACCTCAGGACACCACCTCTGAGCACCCTAGACCTCAGGCCAACTTAGATCAGGTTGCTCAGGGCCTTGTCCAGTACAGATTTGGTTATCTCCAGGGTTGGAGATACCACAATCTCTCTGGACAACCTGTTCCAGCATTTGACCACCTTCATAGTGATTTTTTCCTTTTGTGGATACTTTGTTGGAATTTCCCCTTTTGCAGCTTGTGCCTGTTGCCTCTTGTCCTTTTAGTGTGCACATCTGAGAAGAACCTGGTTCCATCCCCTCTATATCCTCCCATTAAGTACTGGAAGACAGCAGTAAAATTTTTCCTTCTGTTCTTAAGACTGAGCAAACAAGTTCACTCAGCTTCTCCTTGCATGTCATCTGCTACAACCCCTACTTGTTTTGGTGGACATCCGCCGGACTTGCTCCAGTATGTCAGTGTCTTTCTTGTGCTGGACACAGTAGTCTGCATATGGTCTCATCAGTATTGAATAGAGGGGAATAATCAGTTCCCTCGACCTGCTGGCTACCCTCTTGCTAAAGCAGCCCTGGATGCTTGTGGCTGCCTTTGCTGCCAGGGCACACTGCTCATTTATGTTCAACTTACAGGTCGTCTTCTGCAAAGCTGTTTTCAAATAGTCAGCCCCCGGGCTGTCCTGGTGCACACAGCTGTTCCATCCCAAGTGCTGGGCCTTGCACGTCCTTTGGTAGACCTTCATGAGATCTTGTTAGCCCATTTCTTCAGCATGTCGAGGTCTTTCTGAATAGCAACTCCAATTTGATAATTTGCTTTTGCTGCCTGTACACATATAGAACCCTTTCTTGTTGCCTTTGCTGGTTTCTTCTCCAGCCGAGCTTTGGGTTTCCTAATACCATCATTGCACACTACAGCAATGTCACTGTATACCTTCTCTATATAACGTTTCCCCAGTTTCACCTTCTGCTTACTTCCTTTTCCATTTCAACTAAGTCAGGAGCCCCTAGTTCATTCATGTTGGCCCTCATCCACATTTGCTTAACTTCTTGCACGTTGGCATGCATCATTCTCCTGGTGTAAGGTCCCTGGAGAGATATCCAGATCTCCTGGGCCCATTTACCCTTTAAAGCAGTTTCCTGTATCATCCTGCCAAGCAGATCTCTGAACAAGCCAAAATCTGCCTTTCCTGAAGTCCAGTGCTGCTATTTCAGTATTTGTTTTGCTCTCTTCTTTCAGGATTTCAGACTTCACCATCTCATGGTCGTTGCTGCCAAGGCTGTCATCAGCCTCCACATCCCTGACCAGTTCTGTATTTTTTTAAAAAGTCCAAGCTTTTAAAATTCCTTTCTATTTTAAAAAGCAACATTGTGTGAAAGGTAAACATAGTATTGAAATGTTTGCAGAATACAAAAGGGAACAAGGCAGGAAAATATAATAATCTCATATAAATCACTGGTAGGTGGTTTGTTCAGTTCTGGTTACCCTATGTATGTTTCAAGAGAAACAAAACCAAAGCAAAGGTGGGGTCGTTAGTAGAGGAATGGGAAAGCTTCCATACAAAGCGACGGAAAGGACTAGGAGGTGTAGCTGAGGGTAACATCAGGAAATCATGTAAGAAGATTCTGTACTATGTCCTGTTCAGGAAAGCATGAACTTCATTTTAAGGTTGCTCTTCCGGTTTTGTTCTGTTTTGTTTGTTTGTTTGTTTGTTTKTTTTAATCTATTTTATTTGGAATCAAACAGGTATTTGATTTTTGGAGAGAGATTCTTTCTTTGGTCCAGGCATTAGGGAAGACACAGTCAGAGGTGCGATGGTGATGTACCCAGAATGATGAAAGATACGGAGAGAATTGGCCAGGCAGTTCATTCTGGTCTTTTTTTTTTTTAAATACAAAAGCAAGGTGTTACTGGATGAAATTGAAATGGAGCCGCTCTAATGCTGACTGAAGGAAGAATATTTTCTAACAATGCAGAATTAGGCTGAGGAGCTCACTGGACCAGGGAGCATCAAGACTTAGATGTTTATATAGATACCAAAACAATATGAGCTGTTAGAATAGTAAGGATTTTTAAGCTTTTGAGATAGTTGTAACAACTCATTTTTCAGGGCTGCTTCTAAATACTGATGGTTAAAAGGGTGACTAATCCCTTGAAACTGTAAATGCGATTGTGGAAAATATGTTATGCTCTTTGTGGAATTCT
This sequence comes from Oceanodroma leucorhoa, assembly GCA_030449065.1. NCBI lineage: Eukaryota > Metazoa > Chordata > Aves > Procellariiformes > Oceanodroma > Oceanodroma leucorhoa. The sequence continues at coordinate 5,165,632 of JASVER010000029.1, read as the reverse complement.
CAGAATAGGGTTAATGTGGATGGTTTACCTGAACTGTCCTGATAACAGAGTATTTTAATACTGTGTCCCGAACCTAAAGAAAATGGCSTTACATAGCAGTTACTTCTTGTAAGCTTGCGTGTGTCTTTCAAAAATTATAATAGACTTGTTCCACTGCAGATATCAAACCGTTGCCATGTATTTATATTGAAATGTAATTGAAAAATCTGGTGAAAACAGTGTGRTAGCAAGATGCACAAATCCAAAGATTCTATTTTTACAGCTTGGTAATAGATCAGTGTGCCTGTGTTTTTTATAATAAATAATAAGCAATAGCTGAACTATTCATTGCAGACAATGTATTGCTTACGTTCTCACATTTAGTCTTTTCATAAAATGTTGGGGAAAATTGTCTTTGAACACTCAGATTTGGTAAACTATATTGTATGAGCATGTTTTAAGTTAAACGTATACCAAAATRTTGAAATGCTGCTTTTTAATATAGAAGTTTTGGGGAGTTACCTACTTGAAGTCCTTATTTTTAGTCATGTAAGTCATAGGGCATTTGCGTGTCTTTACTGCTTGCATGATGAAGTTTCATGCTTCTTTTTACATATGCACTTTTAAAGAAATCTCGTCTGCTATATTAATATCCAGCCGCCTCAGATTATCAGGCAAGTATATCTGAGCAACCATTCTTTTTAAGAACCACTTCATTGTTGTGAATATAAGTTACTCTATGAATAAAAGCTGGTAAAAAAACTATTTTAAGTAGTGTAAAATGCTTGAAACATACACAAATAACTTTTCTCAGTGTTTTCTTACCATTGCTTAAATTTAACTTTGCTTATGATACAAAAGAACAACTCAATCAGAAATCGGAAATTGCATTATTTCTTTTTGTTATGAAGTCCTATGGGCAGTCTCATGCGTACCAGACTTTACTGAGATGGGCTGCACCAAGGGGCACTCACTTCCCAGTCTAATCAAAACAAGGGGGCCGAGTCAGATACCGAGCCTCTGTTTTCAGCCATGCCGTGGTCTCTTATGTCTATGTCTGTTTCCACATTGGTAAAATGCTGAAAATGTTCTTTTCCTATGATTTTGGGCAGTGTTAATTGTTAAGAGTTTTGTCACCCATAGTTGGAGAAGGCTGTGGAAATACGTTCTCATGCAGATTTTGTTAAAACTTTTGCAAAAATAGTCGTAAAATAGTTAATACTTCTTGAACTCTACTTTGATCATGCTGTGTGATAGATAAATAGTGAGTGGTTGTGGAGAACGCTAGAATTTCAAATTATACAGGGGATAGAGAGAATTAAAAATTGTACAGTATGATGCACTGAAGACTGAGAACAAAAATTTTAGCATTGTATATTAGTTCTTTCAAGATGTTTAAATAAAACACAAAACTTGAATTCCAGTAGAGTTTAAAATAGTTTACAAGTTACAGAATGCCTTCATGTGGCAGGCTAAGTAATGTATGCTCATCTGAAAAACATCAGTGCTTACCAGTTATTCTGCATGGTGTGAATGTAAATGTGAAATACTCTTTTTCTCCTTTTTTTTTTTTTTTAAATCTCTGTGCTGAGTGCAGGCAGTAACACCATCACTTCAAGATTTACATGTACTCATTAAATTGGAAAAGCTGTAATAATTTACAGTCACTTCCTACTACAGTGACAGAAGTTTATGAAGTACTTCGTAATGAGTTTTCTAGTACTTGTGTTTGGAAAGTGAGCTGTTATATACTGCATGGACAGAATTTTGGTCATTATTTCCAGCTTGCAAATTGTGCTTGAATGGAGAAAAAAAAAAAAAATTTGATGATGAGTGAATTAACCTGTAAATAGAGTTGGTCAGCTAATATCGTAGGAAACCAAATAAAATAGTGGAACATGAATGGTGGAATAATAGTCAGTGATGCTCGGTAATTCCAGCTGCACTGTGAAGAAGGTAACGGTGGTTCAGAGTGCTGTGTTTCTGGATGTGTAGGTGCAACAGCTCAAGGCAGTAAAGTGCATCCTTTCTCCTGCCCATTCTGAAATTGCATTCAAGTTTGCTTGAGATAATTAACATTTTGAAAACAACTTACTTTTTCCGTCAGTTGATTATACATTATACAGCAGAAATACTGGTAGCATCTCAGGCAATAATTAACTACAGTGCTTTTTTAGTGCAAAGCTAGTTCTGCCCTCCCGCAGTGGCATGTGCTGCACTGAATCTGGGGAACATTTCCCTCTCGGGAGAGTCCCCAAGAGTGTCCACAGGAAACATCGACTACCAGGAACGGGTTAAATCACTGCCTCCACTGGGAAGGTGTTACTCTAGAGAAAAGCTGGGTTCCCTTCAGGGAAATTGGTAAGGGGTAGCGCAGGGAGGAGAAAGCAAGGCAGAATAGACTTTCTCTGACCACGTGTGAGCCCCAGCAGATGTACCTAGTGACCTGGTTTTTTCCACATGGAGGTAACTTTCTTCTGTTGCAATCTAATGTAATTAATTGGCTCATGCTGTGCTTCATCGCCATAGATTTCTGGTTAAAACTTTGCATTGTCATAAAATGATTTTACCTTATTTAAAAAAAGAAAGGCCAAAAAGGAAATTTCACTATTAAAATTGCTAAAACTCCAAAGCCAAGAAATGCTGGAATGAAGTTTGCCTTTGGATCTTTAATTGGGCTTCCTCATGTGTAGTCATAGCAGAGTCTTCTCTTACGTGATCACATGCTATTTTACCACGAAATCTACTGCGTCATTTGCTGTAGATGCTGTTAGACTTGTAAATAACTGGACASAGGATTTCAGGAAGGAAAAGGAATAGTTTTGTGATTAACGCAGGTAGATCCCACACAGGAAAGCTTAGCGCTGCACTTGCTTCTACCACAGCCTTCCTGTGCGGTCCCGAACAACTCACTGGAACCAAAACTTTGGCAGGTAGCCATTCATTTTCTATTTGTCACTTGCTTGGGTTCCCCGTGAGATATTAGCATTTGGTATTTAGAAATATTCTGGCCGAAATAATTCGAAGCCAGGGTTGCTTTGTAGGTCAACTTCTGGATCAATAAGCATCATCTTGGCAGGCCTTAACTTCTGGCTCTGTTGCTGATTTATGTGTCACCTTAAGAAAGTCTGTTTCGCTGCAATTTCCTACTCAAGTGGAGATAGTAAGGCAGACTGAGTTTGCAGTGGAGAGAAATCATTGAGAAGCCGTCTAGTACTAAGATAATTCTTGAGCACTGAGGGTGGAGGRCAGGGGATTGGAAGAGCCTGAGGAGAGTCTAAGAATAAAGTAGATAAACATTACTGCAGACAAGACTGAGGTATTGGCAGTACCTAAGCTTTCAGTTCAGAAGTGACGAGAGACTGTTCCTATTATTAATTTTTTTTTGGAAGGTTGTAATTTGATAGTAATCCTTTCCTGCTTGTGCCTGCCCATATAGGAAAAAACCTTTCCTTTTGGATGCATATTGTTCCCTCTTCTTCATTACTTCAGGATTAGCCTATTGCAGTGTTACTGAAGCATCTTAAAATCGATTGAAGATTGCTTGAAGTGCTTGATTTTCTTGCTGACGACATCAGTCCAGTGAGGGGGGGGTCTGGCCCTGCCCCTTGGTCGTGGTGTGGAATTTAATGTCTGCTGATTGTGATTTAGGGAGCCCTAAATAGCCTGGGCTCCTACTTAAGTTGTTTGTCTTCTGCTGTACTTGCCATAGCAGGAGCATGCAGGCGGGATTCTTTCTCATAATTAAAGAAAGGGAATAGCCAGGTGCAGGAACATGTTCCCCTAACCTTCTGAATCCCTGAAAGAGTCAAAATTTTGTGACCAGGCAAGCATCAGGGGTCACATGCTTACCGAGTGCTTTGAAATAAGCTGGGAGCAGAGTACTGGAACGATGAAGAGCTAGGAAGAGATATTTTTATTTTCTTTTGTAAGTGGCTGAGAACAGAGGTTTTGTTTCAGGAATTACTTTGCACTGCATTGTAACAGTAATTGCTAGAGTGCCTAAAGCTTTTTTAGATACATGCTCTTTGTTATTTCAGTGTTTTTGTTTTTTTTTTTTTTAAAGAAAATAAACAGTCATTCTACTTTCAAACCTTGTAGAGTAAATAAGACTGGCTTTACTGCTTGAAGAAAGAGTATAAAAATACGCAACAGCTGCCTCATTTTCTGAATGCTATCCARCCCCTGCCTGGGGCAGGGTTTCTGTGGAAAAAATAGTATGTGATCGTGCATGTAAAGACTGTATCACACACACACACAGAAGAGGAGAATAGTTGAATGGACAAGTTCTGGCATTTACTAACTTATTCAACTTAAATAATATGTAGAAAATAGTTTGGCATGTAGCAGGATGTGGCTGGACACTACAGTATCTATAGGCGATTCCTTTGCTTTAAAGAGAGGAGGAGCTGTAAGATGYCAGAAAGGTTCTGATTTATCTGAGCAGTCCCACTGAAATCACTGTGATTAAACGGTAATTAAAATCAAGAATGATGATAACTGTTAGCTAACCAGAGATCTGAGTGTAGTTCTTTGGCTTGTATCCCTGGAGTCCCAGGTGTCGGTCTTCTTGACAGACTGCTGTATAACTCTGCTACTTTAAGTTTAGTTACTTCATGGCATAAAGAGCATTTACTCAGTTTACTTTTGTTTTGGAGAATATAAATTTTGCAGGTTTCTTCTGAGCTAGTCCACAATCAGTGTTGTGGGTTCAAGATGAGTTTTATTTCTGAAGTTACTGTCAGAATGCAGCARCAATTATCTTTATTGCAATGGACTCTTCGTCCTTATCTTGCCCAGTAGATGGTAGTGTTGGCTGTTTTTTCTGATTTATTTTAAAGCTGTGCATTAAGATGCGTGAGTTTTTTTCTTCTTTTTTGTCCTTTGCACTTCAGTTGTTCCTTTTTCTTCCTTTTTATTTCTGCCTGTTCTCCCAAATAATATTTTTACCTTGTAGAAAACAGTAGTAGCCTTTATTCTGATTTGATATCTGTGGGTACTGATAAGATCTTGTACACTCTCAAAAGGGCAAAAGTAACAGCAAACAGAGATAGTCTGATCTTTGTTGCTCTGAATTAGACACATGCACCAGCAGAGACTTAATTTGAAACTAGATTGTATATATTTCTTCCCAATAGGTTTGAGTTTCTAAGAATTAATCTGCTATATGGTAGACATTTTGCATTATTTGCAAATTTATCCCATGTAGTGACAAATACACAGAATATTTTTATGAAATGTGGAGGAAGAGAACTGAAAGYCCTTTTAACGTCTAATTCCCTCTACAGAAAGCTACAGAGTGCCTTTCAGCCTGCCTGATAAGGCAAAGAACTTCCATTAGAAATGGAAAGGTCCTAAAGCCACTGGAGGAGGACAGCAGAAGTCCACCTGCAGTGTTGTGCTTAGTCATGTTCACTGAGAAAAAGTGAATTTCCATGTTTGAGCCCAGCACATGGTGGGCAAAGAATGACGGGCTGATAAAGAAGATGGAGCACCATTTTCACAAAAAGAACAGAAGGAGCTTGTGCTTAGCCTAATAAAATTAAGTCTGGGGGTACATAATTCCTTGCTTCAAATGTATACCCAGAGAGTAAGTGCTAGGGTACTAGAGCTATGTAATCCATAGGGTAATGTGGGGTTAAGAACAAATGGGTATAAAGTGACTAGATGAAAATGAAAAGTTAGAAGAAGGTTTTTCGAGAAGGAAATTCAGGAATGGACTTTCAGTAGAGGCACTGGTAACAGAAAAGCTGGCCACTTCTCCATTGCAGCTGAAACGTGAAATACTTTGTGTGATAATATTGCCTGCAATAAACAAAAGCGTAATCTCAGTGACTTATGATACTTGTTCCAGTCCCATGTAAATTTTAATGCAATTTTAATTTTTTAAGAAATGTGTATTGATAGTAATTTTGATCCCTGTAGAAGAACTTAGCATGTGGACAGGCAGAAATGGTTCAGAAAGTATTTATAATGTTTGATTATTATCTATTTAAGCCTTGATTTCCCTCAATGTGTTCTTTATTTGTTGAATGAATATTAAAATTTTCCTGGGGATTAAATTAATAGTCATATAAGCTGAAGTCCTGGTATATCAGGGCATTGTTTCCTGAGAATGTGAAAATGTATCTCAGCTCTGAGTGGAAGGAATCACTAATGATGTTTAGATGGAAGCTGTTGTTTAATTCCCTTTTGATCCTTGTGGAAACTGCTAAACAAGGCAGCTACGTAAGTTCTGTGCTGTATACTTAGCCACTAACAGTTGGACTCATCCTGCCAACTCAGTTCATGATATATTCGTGTTAAAAGAACTGCAGTAACTTGAAAATGTGTATTTTTGTCCTTGTTGCTCACCTGTAGATGAAACTTTGAAAGTTAAATTTTCTATCCAAATGTTATATTTATTTCTGTTTATCCCACGGTGGATTTGCTCATGAAAGCTGTTGAGGTTTCTTTCTCGTCTTCTTCTTTGCCTTCTGATCTTTTAAGACCATTGTCTCCATTGGGTGGGATAGAGAATTATCTTCTTAAGAGGTTACTTAAAATTTGCAAACAGGCATTTGGCAAAATTCAAGTGGATTCATACCCAACAAGCTTTATAATTTATTGTCTTGTAAACACTGAAGYGACAAAAAAATCAGGCTGCTTTGTGAGATTATTTAAAAAGTACCTGATAATGGCCTGACTTTGTTTCTATCAATGGGAATTTTACTGTTTGCTTTAATGAAGACAGGTTTAAGGAAAATCCTTCATCCAATGCAAAATTATATATCTACTTAAGAAGTTCTGTGACTTAAAACCAAATTTTTACTTCTCAGAAAGCTATGGATCCATCCTCAGAAGTTAGCTCAATGGCACTGTTTCCTTCCCTCTGTATCACCTGCTGTGAACTTCCAGACTGTCAGGACACTTAGGGAAGTATATGGGAGGACTGCTTTTACTATATTTTAGCTTGGATCACCAAAAATAGAGGAAATATTATGACAGAACCTTTATCTTTATTTTTTTTTGTCGCCTACTTTCTAAGTAGAAGAGGCTTACAAAAGTGTTGAATTTTTTCATGGACACATAAACTGCCATTAATCTAGATCGTTTTTTGTCACGCTTCCAACAGTAGACACTAGTTGGCACGTTGCTCTGGCAGCTCTTACCCTGTGGTGGCTTTGTGCAGCATCCTGCTCTGTACATCTATTTATCCCGTTTTTAASCAATTAACCTCTGTCACAAGTTTTTCATTGCTTTTCCTCCTCGGCTAAAATCAGAGTACGCCTTCCCTGGTCTGAGGCATTTTTCCAGTCAGCTATGGAGAGCTCAGTGTGCACAGTAATGCTGAAGCTGTAGCTGGGGAAGCAGTGAGTGAAAGCAGACATATCTGCTTCAAGTTTGCGTCCAAACAGGAGCTGGAGGCCTCTGACACTGATAGAGGCAGGGCTACGGGCAAAAACAGGAGATACAGAGGTCAGACGAGGCAGCTGGCCCAGGAGCGTTGTCGCTCCTGCCTGCTAAGGCAGGTGGTTACTCTCCATCACTGAGCCCATCTTAGCATGGTGGCCTGACTATTGAAGAGCTCTGCTTCCTTAACGGTTCGGTTCTCGCTGCCGTGAAGAACCTCCCGTGAAAGGGTAGCTGGGAGCAGCCTTCCCTGCAGCCGTCTGTCTTTCATCATTCGATGCCTGTCAGTCAGCCCTCTAAAGCCAGAAGGGCTGGCGGGTCGCTTCACCGGCTAGGGTGACCTCCTTGCATACCATGGGAGGACTTAGTGGAGGAGGAACGTATGTGTAGTGTCAGGGCTGAACATGGATCAGATCATGCAGAAATATCCCACGTATTAATTGGACTGTTCAGAAATACCTTTGGTGTATGTATGTTCTGGTTGATGTTGTATGAAGGTGCAAGAGAGTGTTTCCAGAAGTTGGTTAGTAACCTCCCTGTGACCTGTTGGTTGGTGGGCTGCAGCACCGTGTTTTAGCCTGTGCTTGCAGGCTGCTTGCTGAGCCAGCTGTTGCAGAGCTAGAGCTCTTGGAAGCAAGGAAGGATTTCCCACTGGCATCCATCTATTGCAGAGGCAGCAAAGCACCAGTAGCGAAAATGAGCTTAACCAAAATAGGACCCAGGCTGGGTGCGTAAGTCAGCCATAAGGCACAAGGATCCTCTTCTGAATGGTAATTCCACTGCTTTGCTTTGGGTGGAACAGCGTGAATGTCTGTCCACAAACTGGAGTATGAGCATGTGGTATTGCTGCATTTGGTTGCCTTTCAAAGCTGAACTCCTGGTCTTTCAGTCCAGATGGATTTATCAACAGTTTCTCCACACTTGTATATCTGTTGTGAGTGTAGCTGATTGCAAGTAAAAATCTTGGCTCTAGAAGTCAGACGGCGGTGTGAGGTCCTCCTCTTCTTCCTCTCCCTCTCCACAGCTTATTATTTCTGCGCTGCTCGCATTCCTTAGGACCTGGTGGCTCTTTGCAAGTGCTGAGGCTGGAAGGACTGTATCAGTGAAAGCACACTGTTGTGGTATGTACATCATGGGGCTCACCTTTGCTTTCAGTCAGAATGGCTTATTTTTGGTACTATACCATAGCAGGGTCCAAAGTGAGCGGGAGTGATTCATCCTGCAGCCTCCAGAGGCACAGAGGTGACCAATGTAGTGCCAGGCAATTGTTCCCCTTCTCATTTTCCCAAGGTAAAGTTGCCTGACCAGGGAAACAGAAATAGGCTTCATGCTCCTGCCCTGAAGGGATATTCTCGCAGGTGGGTGCTGGGGAGCCTTGAACGACTCTCTCGGGTGTAATTTCTCCTGTTGATGCCCATTGGTGAGAGTACCTTGCTGCTAGAGACCTGTCCTCTGTGGCAGAGCTCGGAGAGTTACACCCCTTCGCGGTTCAGAGCGGACGATCAGGGACAAAACGCTGCCTTGAGTTCTACCCGTGTAACCGGCTGGGCCTGCAAACCACGTCGTGACTGGGAAGCTGAAGTTTATTTTCATCTGGTAGCGCTGTAATCATTGCGGCATTTGGAAGTGCTTTTCTGCTGGCAGCAGGATGGATATAACTCCGGTGCTCCTGTGTAAGCACAGCATGTGGGGTGCTGTTGAGCCTTGCTTCTRGCTGACAGTAATATCACGTTCAGTGTGTAATTAAACAGCTCATAAACTGCCTTGAGATGTTTGTTTATGTGCACTTTACAGCAGAGAAGTACTGTGTTTTCGGAGGATGCTGAAATTTCTGTACTCTGTGAAGCATTTGTATTTGACGTTCAGTTCCCTTTTCCTTGACAAAAATACTTGGAGACTGGAGTGCGTTACTTTGCTGGCCATGAAAAGCATATGGTTAGGAGATTTTGCCATGAATTTCTGTTACTGATTTTTTGATTCTTGTGTGTAAGTTAGATATTGATCTGCATGTGGAGGCATCTATATCAATATTGCAAATTASTATTTTTAGATAAAAAGTGAGTTTGCATTTTGCTTGATAGAAACAAGAAAGGCTCGTTTCCAATTCCTTCRGGATAAGCAGAAACACATAGAAATTATGTAATATGGTGAGGACACCGTGTAAAAACCATCTTGGTGAATAGAAGAACATGCCATAGATAGGATTAGTAAATTTTGACTATACTCTATGCCATTTGTTTTTTCTTACAGTTTAGAGTGAATGAATTTGGGGCCCTGGAAGTGATTACAGATGAAACTGAGATGGAAAGTGTTAAAAAGGCAACGGCTACCACAACCTGGATGGTTCCAACTGCTCAAGAAGGTCAGTTAAGAGGCGGTAAACATCTTCTGTGGTAGACTGTATTTTGTTTAATATATCAGTTTTTCTTGAAGATTGCCCCCCAAAATAAAAAAAAACCTTACTTGCTTTTTAACATCATCTCTAATGATGTTACCTGTTTCTTGGGGTGTGAATAAGTATGAAAAGAAATGCATTTTAAGTTAAAAGGAAATAATTCCACTGTTAAACATCTGAAGTTCAATTACAGCCACATTTTTTTCTAACAGTAATTTTTTCTAAGTTTAGAATCAGTATTTTCCCTCTATTTAATTTGCAAAGTAGTCAATTTCTTTCTTTAAATTATTGAGAATTTTTTAGATGTTATTTTTGTTGAGCTGGTTCTCCAGACTTTAGTAGTTCATTTGTGACTGAAGTACCGCACAGTGTAAACTGCCTTCACATGATACTGGCTGCTGCTCAGCTGCTATCACCAATGTCAATGTATGTCTGCACTGTTGCCTTGCTCCTGCTGACTGTGCTTTTTTACAGTATTAAAATTAGTGTGTAGTAACCATTTATGTTTCTCTTGAGTGATGAAATTCTAATAGTTGTAGTATCTGTCTACCAAATGAGGTGTTTCCTGGATTTAAAATTCTGATATAAGGAAACACCTTTTTTGTTCAAGGAAAGTTGATTTGCGTCGTCACAAATTCTGAAAATTTTAATACACTGACTCCAGCAATGACGGAGTAGCATGAAAGAGAATATCACAACTGGTTTTGCGATTACAACTACCCAGTTTCTTTTCCTTGTTGATACTACATTTTATCAATTTTGTTTTAAAATATGCATTCTGTAAGTCCTTTGAAAAGCAGACTTCAAAATTCTGGTTTAATAATCATCAGTATAAGCACGATAAGCAAAGTCAATGAAAGTTTTCCTTTGGTACTCCCCCACCACTGAGTCTTGTCATTTGACTTTTGTGAATAGGTGAAACATGTACACCAGTGGGAAAGTAGTTTGGGCCTCAGCTGTGAGATCTGAAGCTTCAGACCACAGCTACTCTGTTCTGTAGGTCTGTCTCCACGCAATGATAGTAATTCAAGAGTCAAATCTGTGATGAGAGTGGCAACAGTGTGACAGTGTAGTAGCATAACAGGTTCTCTCCTTAGACTGAGATATCAGAGTTATCTACAGTAAAGCATATAACTTCATCCCCTATGATCTTCTAAACCTAAAAAAAATAATGTTGCTGCTGAATTAAAGTGTGTTTATGGACACATAAACATACCAAGTAAGCATCCTACTACTACTACCTTACACTGTCCTTGATTAATCTAATGCTACCCAAAGATAAAAATATTGCTAAAATTTTCCATTGTGAGAGGAAATAGTTGTTTTGAACCACTAATGATGCTGGGGTGTAAATATAGCACGTGAATTATATATTCTTCTAGTGGAGATGGTCTGCACACAAGGGTTCATTTGACTCCACTTTCAAAGACAGTACAGTGCTCAAGCAAAAGAAACAGTTTGTGACTTGAAATTTGCCTTTTTGGGGGTTGCAAAGTCAACGACCTGCTCTAGAAGCTGGAGAACTTGACAGTGCTTCATACTTGCCTGTGAGTGAAAGAAACGGCATCCTCTCCTAGGCTACACACCTCTTGTCGGGAAATTGTAGCTTAGGATGAGTGAATAACTTAGTATTTGAAAATTTCTTTGTTACAAATTAGTGATTTTTTACTTCTGATAGATCTCAGGCATGTTGAGCAATAACTACTGATGTGAGAGACTGTAGAATGTAGTCAGTGGCTTACTTCCACTCCCCCCCCMAAGCTTTTTCTCAAACGACTCTATATATAGGTCAAAAATGAGGCACGTCAGCAGGAGATGAGGTGATGGACTCCGTGCAGTGATGACTCTGTGGGCAGTCAGCACGGTGCCTGTCACAAAATTCAATCCCACCACGAGTAGCCACAACAAGCAGTGTCGATGTGCCACTGACGGCAACAGAAGCATGAAATCGGTGGCTTCCTCTCTCTCGTGTTGCAATGTGAAAACCCAACCTGCTTGGGTCAGGAATACGGACGCCATACAGGCACTAACTCCCAGTTCTTCATTCTAACGAGTGGCGTGACTTCCGTTCTTCTGTTTGCTTGGCAAGGCCTGCTGAGGATGGTTGGAAATGTATCACCTCTACCTAAGTGAAGTTACTTTTTTCATTGTGCAGCCTTTTCAGAAAAGACAGGGATCCCCGCAAGGTTGAAGGAAACTGCAAAAATGGATGGACTTGTTTTCTGTGAAAACTGTTACCGCTATGGTACCGTAGAAGAATTTGTTCCTGAAGGGAAATTTTGCAGCCAGAAATGTGCCCAGCAAGTAAAAAACAAGTAGGTGCTGTTATAAAGCATAGAAACAAAGAATTTGGCATAAATGCAGCATGAGATAAAAGTGGTGGGATAAAATGTTAATGGTGGGGCAAAGGGAGATATTAAGCAGCCATGTTTCGGTGAGTCTCCGTCGGTTTATAATGTTCTTTCACTGTTTTTCATGTAAATGCATTAACAACGTTTGGTTTTGTCTAACACTGATGTTGGAGGCAGTCTTTTTTGCTCAGTGTGTGCTGTGTTTTGCCGTCAGATGCAAGCGGTAAAACAGTCTATGGGRTGCATGAATCAGTGTCAGACTCCCACCCTGTTTTGTAATCACTGGAATTAAGATAATCAGTAATGAGATGGTTGGTGTGGTAAGTTAATTATAATTAAGCGCAAGAGCTGTGTTATAGATGACAGTGAGTGAAAACATGAGCATACTGTAGTTTCTCAGTTCCTTTTCTTTCAGCTAGTGCAGTTCATCTCATCATAAAAGAAGGTTTGTGTTAGTACATCCATTCTGTATTGCATATTACTGCATTATGGCAGTTTTTAACATCTATGGTTTTGCACATTTTCCTTCATTTTTAGCTAATTGCTTCAAAGTTTTCTGTTCTGCTTGCTTGTTTAACAATTTGTATAGTCACATACCAGCTTTCTCCAATTGGATTTGTCAGTCTTAACAATTACCTTTGCTTTCCTTTCTGTAAACTGCCCTGCAGTCCTAAACATTTCACAGTTTGCTTCTCCATGAGACTTGATGGTACATGGGAAAAGACACGCTGTTTAAAACATTCAGAACTTGTTCAGCGTTAAGCTGACAGCTTTCCTTTTGCAGTTGCTATTGTGTGTCTTTCAGATTAATTCTTTTGACAGATGTAATTTTCAGTAGCATTTCTAAGAATATATTTGGTATAATACCCTGGGACCTACAAACACTTGACCTTCAGATTTACTCACTTTCTACTTGTTTTATTAATATGAGAAGTGAAATAATACTGGCTTTGTGTCATTGTGTTACTCTTGTAATAGAGAACCAAAGGAGGAAAAGCCCAGCATGGAATGCAATGGGGAAGATGATTCCAAAGGCATTCGGAAAAGAAAAGCAAAGTTACMTCTCAAAGAAGAGTCCAGGGATAATGGGGAGAAGAAAGAGAATCCTGATGAAACTGTTAGTATGCATCATAAAACCCATTCCTGCAAGTATTTTGGTGGGAGTTTTGCCTTATATTGCAATGTCAGTAACTTAATCAGTCTGCAAAGAGAAGTGACRGCATCAGTCTATCAGAGGCACAATAAGTAGTTGGTTCAGTTTCCAATTTAATTATGCCTCATCAGTAAATTGTAATTACTGACAATGAACCGGTAAGAGCTGGTTTTTCTCTCTCTTGCCTCCTTTTTTAAGAACAAAAAGAATTTAGAGGAAAAATGATACTAACCTAGACTTGCTTTGTCTTCAGCATAGAAAAATAGGAGTACGTATTTCCCAACACCTGTTACTTCGTCACTCTGCATGTGAATAAATGACTATAGACCAATAATTTGTTTACAAAGAAAGCTACGTTACAGTTAAGAAGAGAACACTTTTGATTTTCTTAGTGTAATTTGCCTTAGAAAATCATAGCTAAAGATTTGGTTTTGTTTTGTGTAGCAGTGTAATGTGCTTTGGGGCACCTTTTGTTTTTTTCCTTTTGGATTTATTCTTCATTTTAGAATAAACTTATCACAGTACCTTCCCATAATGTTTGTTTTCGTGTAATATTTGTTTTCTTCCCAATAGCTGTGATACTGCTGGGAGGAGCGCAGTTTTGAGGGAGAAGGGGAACGCTCTGCAACTGCTGAATTGTCGAAAGGCTGAAGACACTAGAGTTGTCAGAAGGGAATTCGTAGCTCTCTGTATAGCAGTATCTTAGACAAAAGTCAGAGGACAGCTTCTTTGCCTCCATGCATCTGCCCTCCCAAATGAATACTTATTCTGTTCATCTATTCAGGTGCTAAAAAAACTGTTAATACACAAACAGTGAAATAAATAAAAAGGATCAGTGCCATCTTATATTTAGTAAAGCAATTGTACATTTGAAAAAAAGAGACTAAAGCTGTGAAAGGTTTTCCTTTAAATTATTGTGGAAGCATGAACATATCGAATATACTGATATTTATCTCCGGCTCAGCCAGGTCTGCCAAGGCTTCGTGATCTGTCCCTGGCTTAGACGGGGCTGGCTGGCTGAGTGCCACGTGTTGAGAGTCCTGTCTGTCAAATTTTCACCATGTTTGCTGTGATTTGTCACTGATGGCTCGCTTTGTTTTTATTAGACATCTGGAGGTTGGTTTGAGGTAGCAGAGAGCTATGTCAGTAGCCATTTAAGTGAAGTCACAGTTAAACCTTGGGTGTCTCCATTTTTACTGTACTTCTGAACTAATGAGGTTACTGTACTCTTTTTTAATTTAGGAGGACAAACCTGAAGGAAGAATCTTGAGAGTCTCACAGAGAGCCAGGAGAAAAAGAAAAGGGGAGATAACAGTTTTGAAACAAAGTAAGTTAGATTATGAAATAAAAATCTTAACTATCAGCTCTTTGGGTAATACCCATCTCTTATTGTGAATTGCCAGCATTGTTTCACTGAATTCATATTCCCTATTGAGTACATTTTTTTCAATTCTGTAAAAAAGAGAGTGCCAGTGTTATTTATAGCAATTAGGTTTTAAGGATTGAAGAACTGAGAGAGCCAAGTGAAAACGGGGAAGAAAACCCATCACTTGGAGAGTGATTACCTTTTACAAAGAGGCAGTTTATATACCTCTGGCATCATGGAAGAGGATATAGTGAGTGTAAATATAATTGATGCACATTTCAGGTTTTTTTTTTCATCCCTCTAAAGAGCCAGTATTAAAGAGAATCAGGCCCACTGAGTTCCCAGATGTTGAAAGACTTGTATTAAGCAGAAGTGAAAGTTTACTTTTGTTTCCGTGGGGATCAATTTTGTATCTACAGTATGTGCTGGAAATAGACACATTTATGGAACTGTTTAGGAATAATTGCTATAATCAGTCCAAAGGGACATACGCTGCATCAAGTGACATAATAAAACATACTTTAAATGAGTGTTGCTTTTTCAAGCTATTTGTATGATAAATACTTCTAGGAAGTATCAGAGAATCAGCAGCATACCTCAGTGGTACACCAAGCACAAACCTACCCTCCAGAGTGTTTCTTATGGTAGACTGAGAGCCATTACCAGAAGTTGCCAGGCCGCTAATCAGCACAGAGCTCCAAGTAGCTCTGCTGCACACTAGGCAGATGAAATGCTGATTGAAGATGCAACATACAAAAGTTATGGCAGGTCCCCCTCCTGAGATAGAATTACTCCTGAAATAAAAATATTATTTCTACAGTTGTTTCCAAAGCTGAGGTCATAAGAAGTATGTGAGATACAAGCACATAGCTGGTGCTTTATGGAAATCACTGCTGTCCACTGACAGAATTATCTGTACAGATTTCTTCTGGTTTTTTTATTTGGGAAAATGTCAGTTCAGCACAAGAGATTTGATATAAAAGACCAATCTATATTCAGAATCAAGCACGTAACTGTGTATTATTACGCCAAGCAACACATCTCTTAAATGGAATAGATAAAAACTGGGCAAATCACAAATAAAATGAATGTGCTTTAGTAGTGTTGAGTGATGCCTGTCATTCTGAAATTTATTGTCTTTTGGTTATGTTATCAGCTTTCTTCAGGAGAGTTTGGCATCACTATTGTTATGATTCATGTTTTAATCATAAAAATACTTAGCCACACTGTTACTTAAGGGGCTTATTTCTCTTGTGAGTAGCGCACAGTCAGGATCAGGCCAGAATCATACTGTGGACTGTGAGGAATCCTCCTGGCAGCATGAGCTTATGGTCTGAAATGCTAAGCTGCATGTGCAGAGGAGGCATTTTAGGTGAAGATCAGTAGAGCAGAGTGGAGGTGTATGAAAGTAGATACATACATGGCCAGCCTTGCAGGCCATCTGTTTTTGAAGTTCCTGGCTTTTGCTAGTGCAGTTAGTGCCTTATTTTCAAGGCCTAAAAACTGTTACTCACTGATGTGACTGTAGCCAATACTAAGATGGACTGTAGCCAGTATTGCTGTGCAAGTCTGTGTGAGTGTTCATACTATATGAGCAAACCTGAAACTGGAGGTTTCTGTCATACACTGATGACATGATGGGGGAAAAAAGCACTGGTGACAGTTTTGATGGCGTGGAGAAATTACTGTTAAATCACTGCCTCTCCACCCAAAAACATCAAACTACGAAGTAATGGAGTAGGTTAGGAAGATTCTGAATACTGTTAAAGAATAAAGAATTTCAACTGTGATCAAAAAAACATGTCATGAGTGCTATCCAGTTGAAAATGCTTTCCAGGAAAAGAAATTCTTGGGAAAAAAAAAAAAAAAAAATATTGAGCTACTTTGTGATTTGAACTGATCTTTTTACGYATTTGCAAATTATATATCTTAATGCTTCTTATGAGCAATAAGGGAAAAGGGACAGGGGACAAGACTTTGTAAGTTGTTCTTGTCACCTGAAAGAGCTTTTTCTTGTTACTAATCAAGATTTGAACTGCTGGAAACCATTCTATACCAACCAGGAACCTTCATATTCCTGGTGCCATTAAACCTACAGAGCTACTTCTTTTCCTGAAGTAAGCCCTGAGAAACACCATGAGTGCATTTAATAAAATGTAGATTTGAGATAGGTATGTTACAAACTTCAAAGTGGTGGGGTTTTTTTTCTTGAGAAGTTAACAGTTACAGAAGAATTGCTATTGTGTGCTTCTTTACAGCTGTACCCTCTAAAGGAAGGCAAGCATGGTGTTGGGCATCCTATCTGGAGGAAGAAAAGGCCATTGCAGTACCTACTAAGCTTTTTAAAGAGGTATGACCTGCTGAAGTTTAAATCAGTCAACCACATAAGATCWTGAAACCTCTAGGAAATCAATTTAAAAAAAAATAATTTGAAGATTTTACAGTTCTCTGGGGGAAAACCTACATGATTAAAACAATACTATCCATCAGCAACCATCAGGATAGTTGGAATGTGTGAAATTAGTTATCCTTCTCTGCTTTTTCAGAGAATTCTGTAGTTGTAGATGAATGCTGTCAACTGAGGCTACAGAAAGCAGRTGCTTTTCCAAAATCTGCAAGTTCTAGGCTTTCCGTGTAATCTCTGAAGTTAAAAATCTGATACATACCCTCATTTTTTTGTGCCATATCATTCTCTTTAAATATGTTTAGAAAGGTGGTATAAAGGTCACCTTTTGGCTTGTTGCTTTGATTATATTATCTGTCTTTTTGCAGCTCCTGCTGACATTATATTTTGTTACTACATCAGATACTAGTTTGGCTTGTTCCCATTTTGCCTGTCATCTGATTGGATGTCACATCATCATCTCTTGCTTGTCCTTTGCCTGCTATGGCAGTCTTTGTCATTTGTCATTTCAGTGCTTTCTCTAGTGCCGTCTCTCTTGCTTGGAAGAGAGCTCTGTATGCAAATCCACAAAGCTTCCATGCTGTTCTCTTCTTTTGCAAAACCTGGCAAAATGTGAACGTGTCTCAGCTGCTGTACTTCTGCTATGTATATCCGGTATTATTTTTTGATAATTCTGTTCTTACTTGTAGTGTGTTWCTTGCATCCATTTCTTTCTGTTTGCTGTGTGATGTTGACCTTTAATTGGTGCTTCTAAACGTTACTGAGGTGGGAAAGTAAAGAACTAGGATTGCAATGTACAGAATCCATAGATTTGTGGGTGCAAGTACAACTGTTACCTGACCATCCTTAGTTATATCCCCCTGTGCTATATACTGGTTGAAAAATTCACAAGAAAAAAATCTGGATAAGTAGTGCCTCTATCTGGAAGGTAGATTTACAAAGTGTTGCTCTGCCTGTCTGAAATTCCATGAAATGCTTTTGTGGCACACAGGCATATACCAGCCTTTCTGGGCACTGCACATGGTGGTAAAGTCTGGAGTTGCATGGTGACGTACTATTGCCTTTATTTTTCTTCACAGTGTACCTTTGTCATTCAATGCATCTTATTTCATATTTTCTTTTAAAGTCTTTAGCTCCTGGGTAACTCTACGGTTTTATTTARTGTGCAGTATATAAAGCCTGTAGGGGAGAGAGAATTCTTAATAACACTCAGAAGTGGCCAGGTAACATTTCTCCATTTTACAGATGGACAAGCAAGCCACAGGAACAGTAAGGTTAAAAAAACCCCCAAACTTCACCACTGATTTTGAGTCCTTGATTTCCATTTGGATTGTGAGAATTACTCTTTTTTTTTTTTCCTCTTATTTTTCCAGTTCAGAAGCAGTACTTTTCATGGCGTTTTTTCATATCCTTAGTTAGGAATGGTCAGGATAATGGAGAGTCCTTGCCACTTCCTGGTACATAAATCTTAGAATCATTTCTAGGCTGTGACTGACAAGCTGCTATTGCTCCAATAAACAAATTATTGACCCTTGAATTTTGGTTTTKTCAATCTCTAACTCCTCTGATGTAATCTTCTGGGTTTTGTGTATGTTCTTGCACCATATGTAAACATTTCTAATCCTCAGTCTGCCATCTGCTCATTTGCTGACCTCTTTTACCTTTACTCTTACTTTGTTCTTGTATCTCTCCTTAACAAAGTATCTTTAAATGTTTGTTGTAAAGATAATGTGTGATTACTGAGTTTGTCATAGCTTTACCTTGGGTGATGTATTGAGAATAATGCACAAAATTGAAATCTGTTAAGTAGTATTAAAGCTATTAGTCTTCTAAAAGTTGCCTGTTATTTTGCTGTAACAGAAACCAAACTAAAGATTGTGTTGCCTTAGAAGTTTTAGATTAGACAATGGGAAGAATAGTGAATAATTCATGTCTTAAATTTCAGGAAATACCTGGGTGATAATTGCTTAATTTTTAGTGTAATGTTTGTAGAATTTTGTACTGTTCATACAGTAATGTTTGTTATAATAATGAAAGAATAAAAAAATCTGTGACTTTTTAGTTCCTTCCTTTCTTTTTAATTTTATTTGCGCTTGCTTTTGCAAAATCTCCGTTACATTTTTGGCCACTGTTCCTCAATGCGTCAGTATTTCTAGCATTTCAGTTTTCCACTGRGGTTTTTCATCTGTAAGGTATTTATGATATAGATGGCATTGACTGCAAGTCTGTGCACCAAGATGAACTTTAAAAATTTCAGTTCATTGATTTAAAAAAAAAATGCTCTGCTTTTACATTCCTCTCGAGGAAGTAGCTAGAATTATGCATAGTGTAACCTCAGTAAACTTTCATTGATAATAAAAATGTTAAGTGTGGTGATGTTAGGATGAAATAACTTTTCAAATGCATGTACTGCAGTCATACTCTGATCCCTTAACAAAATTATCTAAGCTATTTTTAGATAGGGACTTAGAGCTGTGGTTAGACATCTATTAGCTGGCCACTTTAGGCTGATTTGAACTGGTCTGGTTCTCCATTTCCCTTCCCCTTGACTGCATGTTCCTGGTCTTGTGCCATGCACTACATTTTTTTCTCCTGGGTTTATTATTCAGTTGTATCAGTTGCAGCCAAAGCCACCAAAGAGAGGATTCCCTTCCTTCCAAGTAGGTGAGACCTCTCTGAGTACCTCCCTTGGTACCCTTCTCTTTCCATTGACTGCAGAGGTGCTGCAGATGGCGAGGGAGCGACAGGAGCAGAAGGAAGGGGGAGCATGTAAGATGCTTCTCCTGTGTTTTGTCTGTAACCATTTGGGACGTAAAAACTGTCTGGCTGTGAATTTGTTAACCCGTGGAAAACCCTCTTCAGTTTTAGTCAGTTATTTTTCTGATATTCCCTCCAATTTAACCTTCATATCTGCTAGCTTCCTTCCTTCTTTAACAGAGGGCAGGGAGCATGATACATGGGATGCTGATGCCTTCTGATTGAAAACATCCGTTCTGCTTAGCCTTGTTTTCACTTCCTGTTTTTTGAAAGATGTTCTTCTGGGTTCATTGTAATGTGATACAAGTGTAGTCATGTTCCTGTGGTGCAAAAATACTCCTGGAAAGGTAGCTAATCTGGACTTAACATAAAAAAGAGAAAATTACATCAGAGGCCATCCCTGTATACAAACAATGTTTCATAGTTCTGCCTTACAGTTCATCTTTGATGGCCTGAGATGTGGAAATGAAAAGGCAAAATAGAGCATCATTGTTGTGATTATTATAGGAATGATGACCACTAGGATGGTGTCAAAGTGTCACTGTACAGKCTGAAAAATAAATAATTACATTGTTAAAATGTTTTCTTGACAACTAGTAAAAAAAGTTGAGGGCAAATCATGTCATTTTCTTTCCCTTGATTAACTTTTTTGCTAATTCATTATAATTTTCTTACATGCGCTCAAGTTTTAAGTCATTCTGGTATCAATGTGTTTTTCAAACAATCATCAATTTCTCTTTTCCTCTG
Source organism: Oceanodroma leucorhoa (assembly GCA_030449065.1). Classification (NCBI taxonomy): domain Eukaryota; kingdom Metazoa; phylum Chordata; class Aves; order Procellariiformes; genus Oceanodroma; species Oceanodroma leucorhoa. The sequence continues at coordinate 5,145,088 of JASVER010000029.1, read as the reverse complement.
TATGTTTTTAAAAATGTGAAACTTATTTCAAAGTGATTAGTTCTTTCAGAAACATGAATAATAAATAATCATTGTTCTTTTCCTTGTAAAGATATTCTGTCTTTCTCCGATGTACTTTCAGAAGTATTGAAACTGTTCGTTTCCGTTGCAGTATCAGTCTTTCCCATACAACAAAAACGGATTCAAAGTAGGGATGAAGCTGGAAGGCGTGGATCCYGAGCACCAGTCAATACACTGTGTCCTCACGGTGGCCGAGGTAAGCAGAGGCTGCGGGCAGCCGCGGTGCGGGGTTACCGGAGAGACCGAACCGAAACAGCAGCAGCTGAAAGTGCTCTCTCTTCCCTAACAAGCAGACAGAAACTGTATGTAGGAAGGTGGCTTTTAAATTACTAACGCTGTGTTAAATGTACCTGACAGACATGTAAAGACTGTATCCAGTGCCATGCMGCAGTGACTATTGACATATATTTAACATATGCAGCTAGAGAAGGGAGTATTACACTGGTTGGATGATGCGTGTTTCTTCTGTAATCCTGTAGTTTAAATCTATATCTAAAAGAGAAAATAAGTAGAAAAAACATAAGTATGGCAACTGATACATAGCAGTTTTACGGAAGTTTGATAGTATTTACAGTTGCTCCATTCACTGATACAAATACCTAATACTTTTTTGCGTTGCAGTTGTGCTACAATTTTTTCAGGCTGATGGCCTTAAAAATGGCCTGTATTGGCAATTTCTACAAGTTAGTATACAATATAAACTCAGTTTGTCTTTTTGCTGCAGTTTATGAAATAATTTTTCTGAGGAATAGCTTCTTTGTTTTTAATAGTATAAATGAGAACCTGTTTCTTCGTTACATTTTGTGTGTCTTTCAAACATACCTTATATTAGTTTTTTACGTAGTTTTACTGAGGATCCTTTTTTGGTTTTGTTTTGTGAATTAAAATGGGGAAACAGGAATAGGTAGGTACTCTGCTCTTTATCACTGGTATTCTAGGCAGCTGTAATTTTGCAGTTTATATTTTAATAGCCTAGGCTTTTGTGTTCCCATTTCTGGATCTCTTCATGGCCCATAGCCGTATCCCATTTCTGTGGATATCTCTTCCATTTTCTTGCAGATGGTGTGTCAGTGGTTGAGTATTTCCTATGTACCTTGTKCTCGTCACTAAGTGATGGGTCATGTTTTATTGCAGGATGACCTGAATTCTACAGAATTCTGAGATGGCAAACTGAAAGTTATGTCAGAGTATACATTAAATATAAAATAGGGTGACCTTGACGTCAAGAGATTTTCACTGATGACTGCAGGAAAGTTATGGCATTTGGCACTCAGGAAGATGTGGAGAACTTGTGTACAGAGAGAGGGATTGTGTCCTGTTTTTCTCTTTCTCTTGGTGGTTAACTTGTTACTTCATGGAATAATGAAGTTCTGGGGGATACCTCCACTAACTTCTCATCTTTAATAACAGTTCTCAGTATCTCTCTGGGGAGCCTGTTGAACATAGTTATTATTGAGCGCTCTCTTGCATATTGATTAATCGGGATAGCTTGAGAGCATCATTATCTGCACTTTGTCCATGATTTTATGAGATGTATTCATGCTCTTCTGTAGGGTTTCTGTTTTATTCTGATGTTGAGTTGAACAGTTTTCAAGTTTTTGAACACTAATGGCAATATCCAGCTTTTAGTTAATTCTTTTCACCAGAAGAGGAGGCACTTAGACTGAGAATAGCTTTCCTTTTTTATTCTTTCCTTTTTATCAAATGAATTTATTCGTCCAGTGTTGGCTTGAGTAGAAGGAAAAGGCTGACTGAAAACGTGCTGTTATTATACATAATACTGAACAGAAGCTGTTACGTGTAGGGCAAACATCTTAAAACATAGTCTTGTATGTTGTACATTCTTGCTTTTAGGTTTGTGGCTACAGGATACGACTCCATTTTGATGGATACCCRGATTGTTATGATTTCTGGGTGAACGCTGATTCTTCAGACATTCATCCTGTTGGATGGTGTGAGAAAACAGGTCACAGGCTTCATCCACCTAAAGGTATTGTTTGGTTTGAAATGTGTGTGTTTTCCATAGCTCTGAGATCGAGACTATCTGTGCAATGCTGTAACTATTTTTTTGGCAGAAATTTCTTTGTTCATTTAGTCAGAGTATTTGAACATGGCAAATTAAACTCTACTTGAAGTCTTGCTAAAATCTTGAGGTTGAAATCCTACCTTTTTTATTCAGTGGCAATTCAGAGAAAACAAAATGAACCATAAGAGTAATTCATAAGGCATTAGGAAAGAAAGTTAAGCAACAAACCTAGGCCCCAAACCTATGCTTATTGCAAGTAAAATGGCAGCATACTGGTGACATGTGTGCTTAAACTGAGGTCTCACAGGCAGCTGAGAATCCTTTAGTAGAAGGTCTTAGGATATTTTCATTACTAGATATTGATGACCATTATTGTACATATGTTGGCACAGACTAATAAAGATTGTGCTCTTGCCGCAAAGAGTAAGCTTGAAATAGAGACAAAAGAGGAATTAACAGATAAGGAGGGAGAAAAGAGGGTAAGATTACAAGCCTGAAAACATAATTTGTACATAGCTTCTGTAAATGGTATACACCTGTTGAAACATGTGTAATTTGCTTGCTTTATTATTCTATGTCAGATTATGTAACTCCTTTATTTTGGCAGATGGAGTACAGCTGCACTGAACTGTGCCATAAAAAAAGGAATAAATGGACTCCCTTTTGGGGTAGGAAGGGAATATGTGGGGATGAAGGGAGGAAGTCCTGAAGACAGGAGAGTGAGAAATAAATGAATGTGGTGTTTTGACATACAGAGTGAGGGTAGGATAATGTGGTTTCAAAAGGCTGCAAAATGATGAGTGTACAGACTCAAGAGGATGCATTATGGAGAATTGCAAAACTGTGGACGTAACTGCTGGGGTGTGGAAGGTGAGRGTAAAGCCCCTGAAAGTGTCCAGGCAGAGAACGTGCCAGTGTGGGAGAGGGTGGCATTTCTGCACCTGAGCCTTGGAGGAGTATGAAGGATCACGTGCTGCTCTTCTGAGCACACTGCGAGCTCCGCTCTGGCTACGGGGAGGAGTGCTCTGTGCCGCTGCTCCAGTACGGGAGATTTCATTGGGCATAGTTCTGCATAACTGGCTGTGCAGAAGTAGCAATTTCTTTAACATAAATCAGAATTTCTCAGGTGGTTGGCCTCCACTGAAGTAATGTTACATGTAGCAAATGAGTAGTCCCCAGTTACAGAGTTATTGATGTTATTACAGCATGCTTAGTAAGTTTTATATCTGTGATGAAGGTTTGTCATCTTTTCCATCTTAAATGCCTGGTTTAGAAAGCTTAAGCTTTAGTTAACAATGAATTATCGCTGCTGGAGGAAAGTTACTGTCTGTCTCTGAGTCACTTTCATGAAAAGTTTCTTCGATTTCTCTTCTAGTTTTAAGTTGGTCAGAAGATTGTTCTTTTGTGTTTATTTTTTTTTTCACCGTACTGAAGCAGTGGATAGGTCTTTTACTTACGAAAGTCATGGAGCTTATCAGAGGTATTGAGGGAGACAAGTTAGGAGGATATATGATGGTAATTCTCAGGGTTCTGGTTGGCATCCTGCACAGCTATGTACTCCTACCATCCCCAAGACATGTTTTTGATTTTGAATAGCAAGGTCGTTCTCTGGTATTTTTATCCAAGACCTGCGAAGTGCTCTGCCCTTTGCATGGCTTGGCCCATGAGAGGGCTGGAAGGCATGTCCTGTGAGGAGCGGCTAAGGACTTGGGACTTGTCTAGTTTGAAGTGAAGGAGGCTGAGGGGCGACCTCATTGCTCTCTACAGCTTCCTGAGGAGGGGAAGTGGAGAGGGAGGTGCTGAGCTCTTCTCTCTGGGATCCAGTGATAGGACATGCGGGAATGGTTCAAAGCTGCACCAGGGGAGGTTCAGACTGGACATTAGGAAGCATTTTATTGAGAGGGTGGTCAAACACTGGAACAGGCTTCCTAGAGAGGTGGTCAATGCCCCAGGCCTGTCAGTGTTTAAGAAGCATTTGGATAATGCCCTTAACAACATGTTTTAACTTGGTCAGTCCTGAAATGGTCAGGCAGTTGGACTAGATGATCGTTGTAGGTCCCTTCCTTTGAAGACCCACGCTGTCCAGAAACTGTTCCACAATCTACTGAAACCAATTTTTTTTTCCATGGACTTTGTCCCAGTACCAGTACCTGATCCCATCACACATCACACAGGTGGGAGTTTTGTGTTGTTGACTGTGAGCTTTGAGCTATGTTTGAACATCCTCTAGAATTACAATGGGAAAATTAAAGCCTTAATACCACATTCCTTTAAAAATTATTTCAACTGGTCTACAGCTATAGTGTATCAAGACAAGAGGAATTTGGAGTATTAAGAAAAGTATCATTGTTTGGACTTGGRGGTTAATTTATGTTAGCAGATATTGAAAATCAAAACTGAGAAAGCAGATGTGGAGAAGGTGAAGTTAAAGGATTCCTTACTTGTGGTTCCTTGGAAAATACGAGACTCTCAGAAAGTTAAACGGAGCTGTTGTCTGTGGTGTATTTGAGTAATACTTGACACATTTCGGTAGTTAAGGTAATCACTCACTGAAATTGGTGGTGATTTTGGTCTTGATTTACTGGGTTGTAACATATGAACCAAAATAGATGTTCCTATAACTATTATTTAACAGGCAAATAAAGGAAAAAGACTATTTGCTTACAACTCCTAGCATTGTTTTATAGATTAGAAGTACAAACAGTTTCTTGTGAATTATTTTATGCAGTTCAATATATTATGAATTATTTTATTTTTTCTCTAAGAAACTGGAAGAGGCAAACTATCAACAGAAATCTACATTTCTTTCCAAGTGCTGTATGCATAGAGTAAAAAATGTGGAAAGTCCATGCAGGGGACATTTAACACTGTAAATTCATAAAGAGCTTTGGGGCCTGTAGGCCCTTTGCTGTTTCTGAAGTAAAAGCAACAGGCTGAAAAGCAGCTGGAGAGCACTTGCCCCGAGCTTGTTGGTTGTGTGCGTGTCGGACCACCGGAGGGAAGTTAGTTGGTACCTGCGAGGCAGAAGGGTGGTAAGGTGCRGTTTTCTTGGGGAGAGGCAGAAAGGTGACTTGTAGCCTGTGCCGCTTGGGGAGGTTGGTTCGAAGAGAGGGAGATTATAGTATAAAAGTGGTATCTTACTGAGACTGATTTTTGATATCTGGTAGAATTACGGATTTTAGTTTCTAGGCTCCCCCTAGATGTTCTGCCGCTTGAGGACCTTCAGTTCCCTGGACAGCCAGGACTGCAAGGTTGGAGATCAGGGACAGGGCAGTGGTTTTGTAAGAAATGCTCCYCAGCTTGTTTTGAAGGTGAAATTGAAACTGAGCTGAAATCTCCTGAGTCCTTGCCTAGTGCTTTATGTATATGACTGTTCTTCCTCCCAGATGAAGATTAGAAACAGTTCAAATGTCAGTCCTAGCCAACTATAAGAAACTAATAATGTGCAGCTCAAGAAAGCAGAGTATTTTGCTCAGTTAGTGTAAAGAAAGCTTGACATTTTGGTAAGGAAGCTCAGCCAGCCCTAAATAAAGAACATGATTCCTCTTTGTAATACCAGATGCCCAAAGAAAAATAGAAAAGCTTCATCAACTTTCTTCTGAACTGTATAAGCTCCTCTAAAGTGTGTCCTGCTAAAATTTCTAATAAACCAAACCGGTGTTCCCTCAGAGACTCATCGAGTTCATATTGGGGTAGAATTAATCAGTAGTTTTAAAGTAAATTTTCCCAGTGTAGTTTATATAAGATTAGAACAAATAGTTAACAGTGCATAATCTTTTCAGTTTTGAAGTTGTAAGAAACAGTTCCGAACTGGATGGAAAAAACAATTTCCTCAATTATGATCAAATCACCTGCATGCACTTTGTGTCTCATGCCTATCATTTCTTGCCCTTCTTTTATGACCCTCATTTAGGATATAAGGAAGAAGAATTCAGCTGGCCCTCATACCTAAAGGCATGCAAGGCTCAAGCTGCTCCTAAATCTCTGTTTGAAAACCAGAATGCGGTAAGTACTCACTTGTTACTAATGGTGTGGAAAGTTGCTAGTATGCTCATGTGTGTGGTAGAGACTCACAGCAAATTTCAGTGATGGCAGACTTGAGACTTGAAAGTTAAGATAAAAATGTTTACAACAAATTAAATAACAATCTCCAGTTTACCTCTGCAATTCTCATCCATTAATTTTTTACTAATCTGTTTAAACATCTGATCTGGCACATTCAGAAATGGTATATTAAATGAAATTTAAGACTTGTTATTAGTACTATGTCTCGCACCATAATGTTGTGGAATAAGCATGGTCTTTCAGAGAGAATATCTAAGACAGAGTTAAAACCAGCACATTTAATTTTAGCAGCATGTTTAGGGATTTTTTTATTTCATAAACCATGAGTCTGTGTTTGAGCATCTCTCATGTCAACTAATTAGGCTGCTGCCACTGGGTTGGGGCAGCTAATTGGGAAACTTAGAAATGACGTGAATATATCTATTGTGGACACTGGGGAGATTTCTGGATTTATAGTATTTCTGTTCAATTAAATGTCTTTCTCTATGTAGACAGTGATTCCATCGGGATTTCGAGTGGGGATGAAGCTGGAAGCTGTAGACAAGAAGAACCCGACTTTCATTTGTGTTGCTACAGTAACAGACATGGTGGACAATCGTTTTCTGGTTCATTTTGATAACTGGGATGAGAGTTACGACTATTGGTATGATGTTTTTGTTTTGTATCCTAGTGAAACATATCAGAAATGTGTTAGCTTTTAGCACTGTTTTCTGTGATACTTTCTGTGATAGTACAGTTACCATACCAACTTTTGCTAGATTTGTAATCATGGCCACCAAAGTACATCTCAGTGGCAGGCTGGAGGAGTCAAATTTCCCATGTCAGGTTGCACATAAAAAATTTCAAGATTGTGCTAAATGAGTGTCCATGTGTGCTGCTACATCTGGAGTTGTGGATTAATTTCTCATTTCAATTACGTAGTGTCTCTGAGGTCGATACCTTTAGTGAATAATATGCACCATGATAATGTGACTTATTTTTTTGGAATTAGGTTTACATATAGTTGTAAATTGAAAGAAAGGCTGCATTTTTTCATAAGGTTCTTGATCCACTTATGTTGTTCAGGCCGAACCTTAGCCATCTCCTGTAAGGCATCAGTATAGAGGCAAAACCTGGTTTTAGTCTTTTGCGTTCTACATTCTTCTGAAAATTGGGATCCTGCTATGCTGACCTATGTTAGAGATGACCTTTCTGCATGTTGTATGGTGGAGGGGCTTTGTGTATCTGCATAGAAAAGTCAGTGGATGGAGCGGGACATACTACAAGCGTAAAGATACTGAAGGAAATTCAGGCTTTGGCTGTCACAGTGCAGGTTTGTATTTTCACTCGCATCTTCTTTTGGCAGATCATTTAGAGCGAAGTCATATACCTTACATTCTTTGAAGAGTAAGTTGCTGCAGAACAGGGAGAGCATTGTAAGCGTACATCTTGGGTTCGGCAGTGGCAACTTAATTGTATAGCTGAGCCTGTAAAAATAAATGAAGAAAGTTTTCTTCATCTGTATTTGATGACTGCTTAGGCATCATCAGTGAGAATGATGTGAAACTATTATGTAACTTCAAAACTTTGTGAGTCCATCTCTTGAAATAATAATTGTATGGACTACATGACAAATAAGCTGTAGGAGAACTAAATTATTGAAGCAGCGGTGACCAGGCATTTCAGTGAAGTCAAGAACTGAATGGCAAGATAATAGGCCATATGAGTCAAAGACCAGAAATATTAGTGATTATTTCCATGAAGAAGTAACACAGAACATACATTTCCTCTACAAAGCAGCAGGAAACTGGGGACTGGGAAGAGGCATTCTGAATTTCCTGATATTTGAATGCTCACTAATAACAGTTATGCCATTAATTAATAATGAAAACAGTAGTTAGGCAAGGCTTTTAGGGCAAACACAGTGCAATATAACCTGTAGTTTGTTCAGAGGTAGTATAGGTATCTCTCTAAAACATTGCACTGTGTGTAGCAGACGTACACTGAATTTCAGGCTTGTTAATATTCCCATGTCAACAGGAAATTTGTCCACCAATCTTCTCAGAAGAGGGAAAAGCAATTTTTAACTACATAACCAGGCTTTACATTTTGGCAGTCATAGTATTCTGAAGTGGGTTTTCTGAATTTCATATGTAGAATAAATGAAATAATACCTTCTTAAAGGATGAGGGAAAATTGAAGTGAGAAATCACTGGAGCTGTATTTATACTGAAGCCAAGCTGAAGATTTATTCTTTTGGTGAAATCGTAAAACACCTTTCTGGAAGGGGCAAGAAGATGCTGCCGGAAATACTCTGCATGGAAATTAAATTTTGAGTGGCGTGGCCTACCTCCCTGCATTGCTGTGATTGAGAACAAGAGTGAATAGAGGAGGAAGGAAAGAAAATGGGAGAAAAGAACAGCAAATGAAAATAGCAGTGGAATGTCTGACCAAAAGAGAGCCTGAAAATACATCCTGAATRCATCCCACTTACATTTTTAATTTTAGATACCAGGTTTGTAGGGGCCTTAAAATATCTTAGGTGCCTAAGTTTCACGTCTACCAACTGGTGTCTGTAACTAAAAATGAAAAGTTCTGTTGGGATATCCAGAGCGGAGTCTCACAGTTTCCCTGCGCCTGCGTATAAGTTTCAATCTCAGAATTATAATGGAGAAATGATGTATTTACTATATGTAGTTGATTATTTTCAAACAATACCTTTTTTTTTTCTGTATACCTTTTGTGATTTAGTTAGTTTGAGTAGATTGAACTTTTTCCTTGAGGTTAAAAATTCTTTCCTCTTCTTGGATAGCTAAAAGGCAGTTGACTGATTTTACTGGACTTCAGGCAACAGAAATCTATTACCATCGCCTAAGCTTTTTTAGGCTTCAGGCTTTCAGCCTGAAGATACTCTAACTAACTTTTTGCTGAGCATCAGAAAATATGTTAATGGTTGAAAATAAGTACCCTGGCTAGAATTAGTCATTATACGGCTCTTTAATGCATGGTGGTGATACTTTCAATGTATTAGAAATCCAATTTCAATGTATTAGAAATTGTCCTTTGGTAGTGGCTTTTAGAGGGAAGAAAAGTGAACAAAATTGACAAATTTAAGACTTTCCTTCAGGAAGGAGAATTTTGACCTATACGACACAAGCCATCAGGTCCTTTCCATCTGTCCTGTCTTTTTTGATGAAACGAGTAATACTTCTTCGAGCGCCCAAGCCATACCCTCTCAGTGGAATTTCCAAATTTTCTTACGGTTATCTAAATCTGGAAATAGCATTTGGGAATCTTTGGGTATGTCTGAACTATGAATTAACTACAGGTCCACACTGGCTTTCAGTTCTCCGTTCTCTTGCATCTGTTCTGCTTACACACACATTTACATCGCCTCAGCTTCCTACTTTTTTTTGTGACCAAACCCGAACACAGCCGGAGCTTGTGCAGGAGGTGAAGCTGTGCTAGCTTGTTGCTGCTTGCCGACTGGAGAGAGGGAGCGATGGCCGTGCTGGACATGCTGCAGCCCAAACTCTCTGGGTGAGAGGGCTCTGGCTGCCCTCATCCTTGGTCTGAACTTCCCCTGCAGAGGTGGTGCTACAGTCAGCTTTTGGGGTCAGCTTACCAGGAGTGTGAGAAAATACGATGTCCCATGCTTCACTCACCATTATGTTCCTGTCCATCTTGCATAGAAAAAACAATTTCTAAAGCGCCTCATGAAGACAAATCAGCTTTTGATTTTTCTGAACCATTTTCYGATCTGTATGAATTTTGGAACAGACTGGATTTTGGTGTGAGACTAAGTAAGAGGCCAGTTCTGCTCTCCATCAGCATCTGCTACTTTGCTGACAGCCAAGTCCTTAAAAGTTGTGCTCTGCTTGTTTCATTTTTGAGATAATTAACTTTGCTCCACTCTCTTTTTGAAAGGAACAGTCTTTTTGAAGGGGTTATATTATGTCAAAAAAGAAAAAACAATCTTAAAGAACCCTGAGTCACAGTGCATGCTTTTAACTATTTAAATGGATAGTGGACCATTATCTGACCCTAAAGCTCTAAAATYTCACGCAAATCACCGTGCAGCTGTCTTACCAGACTTTAAATAGAAAATACGGTAATGTGGCTTGCTCTACCACCTCTGGACGGATACCATAACCTCATGGGCCACATTTGGGGAAGTCCTGACCTAAAATAATACCAGCTTTACACTTGTCAATGATGAAGTATTCTCACTTATGCACTAGATGGGGCTGCAGGATGGTTTCTATGTTTTTCTTTTTTTTTTCTTCTTTTTTTATGCATGGTTAGATGACTGACATCTCACAATCAAGAAGTTGTATAAGTAGCATTCTTGAGGGCATATTATTATTTATGGGTGTAAAGCATGTGTGTATGAGTGTTTTTTGATAGATAACATTTTCATTACAGATTGTATCTACATTTAATAAAGTGAAAATCAAAATACCAAAAGGTTTGTTTCCCCAAAAGGGAAAATCAGAACTTATTTCAGAAAAGAAAATGAGTATAACACATATAGTTTATTTTAAAGAAAATGCCAATTACTAAATAAAAAATCTGTCTAGACCTTTAGGTGGGGACCCATTTGGGAAAATATTTTTCTAAAAGAATTGAATATTCATTTTCTTAACAGCGAGCATTATCATCCATCTCTCTTGATGTGAATTTAATGAGCTGTATATATGAAACAGATTTTTGGGAAAAATTAACAGGACAGCTGAAAGTGACCAATAGAAAAATACTGTGTCTTCTTGCATATCTGAGTCCCCCATTGGGACCTGCTGTCCTGCTGTGGGTTARGGATTGTTGAACTGCACACGTGTTCCTTTCACGCAGAGCGGTGCATGCACCAGGCGCTCACGTTGTCAGCTGCCCTCGGCYTTCCTTATTGCMGATCTTCTTCCTGGCCTTTTTCATYATGTAGCTCTTCCCTGCTTTGACGTCTTTTCTAAGATGTAGTTAAGCTGTCCCTAACTCAGCGGAGCTGCCACTTGTTCTGTGCCTCCGCGTGGCTCTCGTACGGGCTCAGCTGGTGCACTCTGCTGCTTTTGGCTCCGCTTCAGCTTCCTGGATTAGCTTCGGTTTCCAGTATGGATAATAGATGTCTTTTTCTGTCTGCATGTTCTCACCCGACAGAAACAATGGATCGCAAGTGGCATGAATTGTRTGGACATTATAATCTTGCTTTATTAGTTGAGCATGCTTGTGTCACCACTCCACTGCTTGGTGGAAGGTGGTGGTACTCCGCTGTGGTCTAAGGGTAGGTAGGTTTGGAGGTGCAAAATTCTTCAGCTCCCGCTAGTGGTGGTAACCTTTTTTGGCCTAGCAAGCATCCTCACAATTCATGGATCACCGTGTTTTATGAAGCGTGTGAGCCACGTGATCTGCCTTCTGTTTTGGAACAAAGGAGATAAAAAGCTGTGGGATGCGTCAAATTGATTGTGAAAAGTCGGAGTAGCCTTTAGCATTCCAGCTGGCAAGTCTTGGGCTTAGTCTGATAGACTATTGTTGTTCTTCCAAACTAGGTATGTCCATGAAATAGCAACACATTAAAGCATAATAGTTTTACTTTAAATTGTGTGTGACTTTTACTGATCTCTACTTTTTATTGTTAAATGGACTGTTAGAAGCTAAAAGGCTGTGTGAAATCAGTAGGTGAAGATGGACTGTATGACCTGGTTTTGCTGAACAGGGATGTTTGTTTTTCCTGAGGCCACCGTGGTTACAGAAGTTTCTTATAGGCTCATCTGTAATGACTGGGTCTTTCTTTTAAAGCAAATCAAAATGTTGTGGATGTTTTATAGTGCTATTTTGCAGTGCTGTGATGTGTAGCACTCGTTGCTACATGTTCCATGTTCACTCCCATTGCTGTAAAGTCAGAGCATCCTCCAGGAGTGCAWCTTTCATTGCAACACACCTTGGTCGCTTGCTGCTTGTTGAATCTTCAAGGCAAGAAGTGTGTGCAGCGGCATTTACTTTTTAGAATTTTAGAAAAATGTATGTTCAAACTATGTTTGAAAAAGCAAAACAGAACAAATGCATTTAGAGGGTTTGTCCTGATAAGTGTTTTTACACATCTTATCTCATTATTTTAAGTATAATACTGATAATACCATGGTGACTCATGAGCATGRGACTCAGGAGACTTTTGAAAATAATTTGTGGACTTTACTCCAAAACATTTCAGGAAGTAAAAAGATATGTCCTTCCAGTGCAGAAGGATACCTCATCCACGTAAAGTTCTTCCATGTAAAACTCCAGCTTGAGAGGGATAGAAGAGAGAAGTGCTGCCCCCCTTGCTCGTTAGCTTCTCTTTACAGTTACTGTGAAGAGAAGGGAAGAGGACAGAGGGAGCATGAAGCACTCACCTTTTCTCTGATTTGTTTGGGGCAAAGCGTTTCTGGGAGTCAGATGCTGAGTTTTAACAGGGCAAAATTATCACAAAAGTCCTTTTGCTTCCTTTTATTAATGGCAACTTCAGTGATTTAGAGAGTACCTGGTGTGATAATACAAATATTAAATACATACAGTATAGCTTTATATATTGTAGTAGGACAAAAGGTTGGTATTCTTGAAGTGAGTTGAATCCTTGGCTATTGTCAGAGCCATTACTGAGTCTGTTAAAGGTAGGTTTTATCTGCTAGAAATTATCTGTTTGGCATCATTACAAATAAATACTAGCAGATTATGTTTCATACATAAAGCCAGAAGATAATTGTAGTAGATTGGCCAACATTTTTCATCATTAGTGCTTGACTCTTTTTAGGTAGAAGGCTAGAGGAGTGTTTGTTGTGAGACCATGCCTCTGAGAGACCCAACCTGCATTTCTGTTGTTGAAGTACATCCATACTGAATTTTAGACATCACGTGAAATTACTTTTCAGGTTAAAAAAAAAAAATAAATAGTGTTAGTCTGTGTATTCCAAATATGATGTGCTCCTTCATTTTTCTTTTATGCAGCACAGGTTCAAAACTGCAGTGTGGTAGTGGCCCAGGGTTCRGTCTAAAGTCTTTTCTGTGCTGTGTTTCCTTTTCCAATCCTTAAAACATGTTTGTGTTCAAGATCTGCAGACGTAGCATTTTGATCTGAGCCTTAAGACCTGAGGGTGCCTGCTAATTTACCTTCAACTTCTTTTTCTGTCATGCACAGTTCATTGCACCCTCTTAGGTATTACAGATTATCAACATGTGATATTTTTAAAAATATATAAATTAGTACTGCTAATTAAGGGAACTTAATTAATACGAACTTCCAGCATGCTAATACTTTCTGGGTAGATACAGATAATGATTRTTTTGTAATAATCAGGGAGAGCAGACCCACTGTTCAGGTATTTTGCATTAGTAACTCTTGGGTTGAGGGGAAAGGCAGAGAATACATGTTACTCCAGCGTAACGGTTGAGACATTGACTTCAGAGAGGGATTAAATAGAAACTGGATCTCGATGAGTGTTTCAGTATGTTATGTAATGATTATTGTATATGAAGTATATGTCTTCATGCATGGATGCTCTCTGCTTGTCTTCTTTYCTCATTAAATATTTGAGAAGTGTTTGGAAAGCAGCATTCCTTGAGCAGGAGGGAGGGATGGTGTTTCTATCTAGACTACTGCTTGTCTACTTAAGCTTGGTTTCTTGATCCCTCCCTGGGGAATGGGGAGGGAAGGCCTAGCTACTTCAGCTTGCTCAGGCTGCAGTTTGTTGGCCTCGATGTGTCCTTGGAGTGTGTGAGGCRCTGGGCTCGTGGTCACTGAGAGATGGAAATGCTGGTGGGATTCTCCAGAAGAGAGAGGGCACGTAGCTGGGAATAGTTAATGTCAGCTACTGAAGCACCTTTAGGGTTAGGAAATAGTGGAAGAGAGAGAGAGTGCACTGTAATACTGAATTTATCTAACTAAGGAAGAAATTAGGTGGGACAGGCTCCTAAGAGAAGCAAGGTCCCTAAGGACAGATCATCATGGGGACTACATGCTTATATATGAGTTTCCAGCTAAAGAGAGGCTGGATGTTCACACAGCGTAGTGCARTGCCGTGCAGAATAATGCTAGCTTTGTGTGTCAGCATGATGTTCCTTAGTCACCCTGACTACATAAGTACTATCTACTGCCTTAAAAAGCACCGTTAATTGTTCAGCCAACTCAGAAACAATCATTAAGTATCGATGCAGACATAGGGATGGTGCATGTTTCACAGCAGAGTCTGATGGCTTTTTACTTTTCCTGTGGATCAGTCTTACTTTTGCCTTTCCTAATAATACTGAGTAATAGTATAATAATTATAGTAGACACATTATATATTATATACACTATATGTTATATTGTACACAATGTATTATGTTGTTAAATAATATAACAATACGTAATAAAATGATATAGAACTAGATATAATAATTTAATAATACTGAGTGTTTAAACGGTTTTTCTCTAATCTGCTTTTATATTAATTACGGTTTTGCAGTGTGTCATTTTTTTGCATTGCTAACAGAACTTGATAGCCAGCACCCACTGCCGCGCTCTCCTAAGCAYAGTGTAACTGAAGCAGTGACAGTGAGAGCGATCCCTCCTTGCCCCAGACAGACGCCAGCACACGTCGAGTGTAGCTCGCCCTGCCTCTGTTAGCCTTCTGTGGTTCTTGTGGCATGCCACAGGCAACAGCACTAGTGCAAAAATTGATACACATGACACAAAATAGGGGAAGTTGCTAGTCCCTTGAGTAAGAGAGTTTGATCAGCTATTTTAAAGCAATTTGCAGTCTTGGATCACTGACTAGTTCTGGATTCTTTCAGGCAGTTTGGGGCCTAAAATGCTRTTTTATTCTTTTTTGCTGACAGTTTTTCTCAGCTGTACTTTGCTTATGTGCTGCTGGGTTATAATAACGTGTTTATAGCTCCATTCAAACCACTCAGAATCTGGTTTTGCATTTTTACTTGTTATTGACAGTGCATTGCAGTTATGMATGATTTTCTAATCTGCTTCCAGGTGCAACTTGGATCATTAATCAAGGTCTTTAAGCTTTTGGTTTAAATTTTCGGTTTTGGCATTGCAAAACCCCATCTGTCTGTGATGGGATGACAGTGTTCTTGCAACCAGCCAACATATTTCTACCAAGATTCTCTACATGTGAATTTTTCAGGTCCAGCATTATAGCTTCTCAATGGAGATCTACCACTGACTTAAAGGACCTGATTTTTTGATCATCCAGTGAAATTGTAAATAAAGCCTTATGCTTCTTTAGGTGGTAACAAGTCTGTGTTAAATGCATTCATATCTTCAGGTTATGTTTGCAGTTTAAGTGTAAGTTGAAGATGTCATAGGTTATTTGGAATTTGTTAAATCTTTTTTGTATTTCTTGTTTTCTAAGCTTAATAGGATGTCTGAAGAACTGCATTATCAATCCTCTTTTTTTCTCCCCCTCCAGGTGTGAGGCAGCTAGCCCACATATTCATCCTGTTGGATGGTGTAAAGAACATAAAAGAACTCTCATCACCCCACCAGGTTTGTATGTTATTACACATCTGAAAGATTTAAGGAGGTTATTGTCAGCTAGCAGCATTAAAACTTAAAATAAGCTTATTGTTACCTCTCCTGAATTTTTCTTTCTGTAGTTAAGAATTGGTATTTGGGGAGTTTTTTTACAGGACATAATATATTGAAAGTAGAAGTACGGTAGACATTAGGTGTTAAGTATGCACATGTATGCTGCTTTAGTAGAGAGACATGTATCCATGAAAGATACCCCTTGAACAAGTTTGTGGTTTTGGCTTAATGTATTCACTTATTCTAAGACTCGGATTGTGAAAATGCTAATAAAACAAATTCCAGGTGTGAGAGATTGTTGCATAAGAAAAACATCTTCATGTGAACTAAATATGCAAGATAAGGGGTTGATGAGAAGATTGCCTGATGTGATCAAGGAATCAAACTTGTGAAGGGCTCTTTGGAAGGGAGGAAAACACGATGAGAGAGACGATACAGAAGAATGGAAGTGTATCTCTTAGTATGAAATATAAGAGCAGCACTGCTTTTCAGAACTGTTGTGTATAGCTGGATGATCTAAATGCCCTGTTGCAGAAACTGCCATCTGTGGTCTGAGAACATGGAAAATTTTAATTGGTTAAAACCAACTTTGACAGAAATTCTAATAGCCAGCAATCTTGAAAAGTCGTAAGCAATCTGTCTGTCGGGAGGTTAATTACAGCCTATTATTCAGTGAAATCCCTTTTAAAACAAATCAGAATTGGTTTTGTTCTGTTCTAGATTATGAATCATAATGTTTAAACTTCAAGTTAAACTTCTAGTGCAGATTAAAGGCGAAGGACAGGCACTGCCTTTTCTTTGAGAGCAAAGCTGTCTTCATGTTTCTTGCATAAAGTGTTTGTAAACATGATGCTTTCTCAGAAAGGCAACATCTTCTTTGATGATGTCTGTAAATTATTCTTATACTAGATGTCCAGGCCATTTTTTTAGAAGTTTAGTTAAAACAAATTCACTAAAAGAACAGCAAGTAGTCAGGTGTGCTCTACTGTGGTACAAAGCTATCACTGATTAGATAGTGTTTGCCAGTAAATGGCTGTTTATAAAATACAGCATTAGGCTTATAATACTTGAATGAATTTCTTGAATTAAGTGGACAGATTTTTCCAGTCCACATTATTAACATTCTCATATCCAAAGCAATTGTGACTTTTTCTGCTAGCTACTCAGTATTGTGTATGAGAAGACTGTTGGATTTTTTAATCTACATGGTGAATGTGTCAGAGGCAATTTAGAATAGCCTTTCTTGTAATTATTTTATAAATCTGAAGCATAAATCAGAACAGTATTATAAGTGTTAGCCATTCTGTAAATTAGACGTCAATTTTGGCTTTTGCACTGCAGTGTTTAATTTTGCTCATATTTCTTCTGTGCCAGATTATCCACACGCTAAGCATTTTTCTTGGGAGAAGTATTTGGAAGAAACCAGTTCATTACCTGCACCTGCAAGGGCTTTTAAAGTGGTGAGAAAATGCTTATATTTTTTCATGCTTTTAAGTCCATATAATTAATTAGTTTAAGAAGAGAATATATATATGGTGTTCCTATGTTTCCAAATGTATCCAGTTAATTAGTTTCATAATAGGTGGTTTATTTCTATGCAAGTTTGCAGTTCACTGTTAGAAGTCAGATAATTATTATTATAAATCACTATTACTTTATTATTTTAATCATTATAAATGAGATTAAATGCTACAAAATATTGCTAATGAATGTAATTTGCTGTGGGAAATTACTACCTAGTTATTAGAAATAATGAGATAGCTACTGAGTCATCATAACGTATTTTGAACATATGTATTTCTATCCGTACATTTTAAATGGTGCAATAAATACAGTGAGAATGTAAAAATGATTGTAGGAGGTCAGTCTGGTTGCCCATCTAGTCAATTGTCTCTGGCAGTAGCCAAGAGAGAGTTTGTATTTAATATCCTTCAGTAGACTTTTTCTTCTGCGAGCTTGTGACTAGGGCAMATGGGCAGCATCCACAGGCAGCTCCCCAGCTTAACTGCGGTGTTTGTGGGCAACATCCTTTTCTTTTAGCTTTGTGCTTGCTTGGCTTTCAGTGACACCCATCTTTCTTGAGCTCTTAGGATTTCAGTGAGGAAAGTGGACTGGTCAGTAATGCAGAAAGGATTGCTGTTAGGAGCCAGCATGAGATGGCTGGTATCTCCCAGCCCCTTGTCYCAGCGCGCTGAAGCTGGTTTGCCTCAGCTTTTCCGATTAGGGTCACTAATTCTGAGTAACATTTTCCTAAGAGCTGGATTAATGAAAGCAGAAATGTGGTGCTTATAGCAGTTCCTGGGGTCAGTACATCACCAGAGTTTATTACTGACCTGCAGATTGTCACCCCAAAATGCGTCTGGCTTAATAACATGTCTCAGTCTTACATTCTCAGCAAGAATACTCGGAGCAAGGATTAGGAAGGTATTTGCTTATATCTGAGAGGTGTAGTCCCTGGCAAAACAGTGGAGGGCTGTGACCTTGACTACATCAAGCTAAAAGCAAACGTTTTTTTTTTCTCTCAGAGCATCCATGTTTTAATTTCTCCCCCTGGGGTTCAGGGAACAGCCACCCCGCAGGGATCGGCAGTGGGAATGCCCCACCAGTGGCCCACAGGGTCCTCTGGGCAGCAAGGTCCCTCTGGTTGTGTCTGCACCGGGAAACTGAAGAGGACGTGCCACCAGCCTGCAGGCACTGACAGCATTAAACGGGGAGAGCGCTAGCTGGCTTGGCTCAACGCTTTCCCAGAAACCGTACTAGCAGAGRGCGGCTGGGGATGGTGTGGGTCCTAAAAGGTGGCTTAGACAAGGCCATCTGGCTTTSAGGATGGAGGGGAAGGAAAGCTTGACTGCGTGGGGGTCAGCTCTGCTCTGTCCTTCGGTTTCACAGCCAGAGAAAATCACCTCCCTGCTTTCTGTACTAATGCAATGGTAACCATATTAATGCTAATTGTGATAAACAATAAGAAAGCAGATTTAATGGGAATAAAATGCTGATTGTGTTGGGGTTTGGATGAAGTCTTCCTGAGACAGTCACAGTATTTTATATTGCATTATGGGAGAAAATAGAGTTCTTAAGCTACAGCTGAGGAAAAAGCACCGATGTTCTGGAAAATCTTGGAGGGACAGATATGTCATTTTCCTAGAAATCTAGAATAAAAAACGTAACATGTCTTGTGCATATGTTCCTTTAAAATGCAAATAATTTTTGCTTTACATTTCATAGCTGTAGATGGCAAAGATAAAATCTGATACTCCTAACAAASACACCTTTTTTTGCCAAAATAATGTTACAAAATAGGTATTTGGTCCTGTTTGTTCTGAGTGAGTATTTACTGTTATACTGTGGATTAGTTATGTTTTCTGTAGGAGACTGAAAAAGAGAGTTCGATTCACGAAGCGAAAACACATACTAAAAAAACACATATGTTTCCTGTAGACAATTTAATAGACATTTCAGGCTGCTGGTATGTAATACTTCATTCAATACTGCATTGAAACTGTTGGCCAAAGTCTCTGGGAAAACTTTTCTAGAGAATTTAGGAAAAAAACAACTGATTTAAAATAAAGATCCCCACTTACTTGGATGGGTTGAATCCAGTCCATTCCAGGAGAACCTGGAATCCCAAAGTAGTTACTTTATTTCTCTAGTTTAATAACACTGGTTTGAATGATGTTTTTATGCTTGGATTTGTTGGAGGAGGAGGACAGATTTGAGAAAATGAAGGCAGAAAGTTTTCTATGGATTTTATGTACTTCAAAATTGTATGAGATTTTTGAGATTTTCTTSTGTTTCACATAATATTATTCTTTTCTAGAAACCTTCTCATGGCTTTCAGAAAAACATGAAACTTGAAGTGGTTGACAAGAGAAATCCAGTATTTATCAGAGTAGCCACCATTGTCGATACTGATGACTATAGAATAAAAGTAAGTTTGTCTTACTGTACTATCCTGCGTGAGTGACTGATGAGTATTTTGTAAAACCAGAATCCTATAGTTGTAAAATGAAGCACAGGAAGAAATGAGTCACATTGCTGTGTCCTGCTAAGCTTTTACTCATCCTTTTCACTGATTAATATGCATATAATTCTTTCAGAAGGGGTTGTTTTATTATCCTCTTAGTTACATTTGCTTACGTAGGTAATTAGAGAGCAGAGTTGAATATGTTGGAAAATTGCTTTGGGAATAGTTGATATAATACAGTTGTCTATTCTATCGAGAAAGGCGATGATTTAATACCAAGTGTTGAAGGGCTGCTATGATATTTGTATTAGGGCCCATAAAATATTTGGCCTGGGTTAATTGAATCTGTCTCTATAAACTTCCAGGGAGAGGAGGGAGATAAGTGAGATATGAAAAAATAACCCTGATCTCTTGTGCTTTGTCAGTGACTTCTGCAATTCTGAAGTTTATATTAATTATGGACTTTAGATTGAATTAATCTCAGATAATGTATTTTTAAGCAATTGGCAGTTTTCCATTATTTTTCTTTTATTGTACAAAACCAGTTTACGCTCTGAAGCCCTTTACTGTTAGAAGGGCTAGCATATTCCAGATATCCAGTTAGATGGATATGAAGGATATTTGTGTTTGCAGTTTGTACAGATTTRTTAGGCATACCTGCTATTTCAAGCAGGAAATGCAGCTGACATTTCATTTTGAATCTGAATTAACTGATGGTAGGGAGTCATGAAAACTAATATCTTTACACCTACACATTTTCTATTTAAACTTTAAGTTGGTCATGCAAAAAACAAAACAAAACAAAACAAAAAACCCCCACCCTGTCCAGTCTAGTTTATTAAAATGACAGGTTTTGTAACTTCTAGGGTGGTAATTTGACTCTGTAGCATATGTTGAAGGAGCTCTATTTGTATGTGTCTGTCTGTATGTGCATCCAGACATGCGCACATGAGAGATCTGAGCTGTTTACTAGTACAGAGTAAGATATTTAGCTTTTGCCTGAAAAAAACACATGTATAGCCCATACTGGTGGTTTTCTGGGAAGTCACATACTTCATTTGCTCTTCAGTTTCAACTACTTATCTTGTATAGTCTGATTTTAGTAAAATTGTTGCTTGTATGTTGGGGTTTTTTGTTTGKTTTTTTTATAGATAAATGGCATTTTTTTAGTCCTTTGCTTACTGCTCTGCTATTCTGAAATCCTGCTCAAACAGGAGATTAGAAAATGTTTGGATTTTTGGTTTTTCTGAGAGAGAAAAGGCAGACTTTCATGCTTAATTTAAGTATKAATGTGAGAACTAAACTTGTCCTGCTTTATTCCTGGGATTTGAGCCTGATGATACAAGACATGGTGAACAACCAAATGACACCTCTTTTTACTTCAGTGAGAGTATGCCTGGGTCCAGAATCTAATGGACATGTATCTTCTGTGTAACATCRATAGTTCTCTTAAAGTGATTTCTCTGATGGACATGTCATTTTTAGCGATTACTTACAGAAACTGATTTTATAGAGAGTTTTTCTGATCTAAAATGTTTTGTTCTCCTTTTTGATTTTAGGTCCATTTTGATGGCTGGGATAGTATTTATGATTATTGGACCGATGTAGATAGCCCAGATATCCATCCTGCAGGCTGGTGTACAAAAACCGGACACCCTCTTCAGCCCCCACTTAGTAAGAGAAATCACATTGTAATGTAATGATGTTAAAAGGCACATGTACTGTGCTATCTTTTTCCCTGCCAGTGCTGTCCAAGGAACAGCAGCAACTAGGATATGCAAAGTAATGTAAATGTGACATTTAGTGCAAAATCAACAGTCAGTAATTAATCACTTTTTAGTAGATAGCTTTATTGACCCTTACTGGTCAGTGGAAGTACAGTGTTTCTCTGCATGCATAAGAACCACAGTCAAAACCTGAAGTAATGATAAAAGATCTGTTGCGTAAAGTCCTGGCCCTCTCGAAGCCAGTGATGAAACTGCTGTGGCACTCAGTAGGGATAGGGTGTCACTCTTAAAATCTTCTGTCCACATCGTCTTGAAGGTTAGCGTGCTTTTTAGCTCAAAGGGGTCCAGACTGCGCTGAGAAGGCACTCCTTTCAAATGCTGTGGCAAACACTCAAAACCAGCTAACTTCCTTTTCTTCTTCAGCTGAGCAAAGAGGGGTTGATGTGCCCACATTGAAGATAGATCTAACAGAAGCATGGTGCCAATAATAATACTGTATTTACCGGCTTGCCCTCTCTGAGGCTTTTGTTTTACTTGTTGAAGAAGTGGGAGGTCTGTCATAAATGAGACTGAAGGTTGCAGGGAGAAGAGACTTTTGTGGTAAAGCTATCCCTGCCTATGCCATTCTGTTTCTGGATAATGGTAGTGAAATCATTTTAACCAAACTTTGAACAGATGATTTTTAATTGAGTGCTCTTCTCTGGAATTGTTTTATATTGTGACTCTGAGGTTTGGTTTGCACAAGTGCTGAGTGTTCACAGCTGTAACTGAGATCAGAAAGAGCTGTGCTTGGAAAATAAGAAATGCTGAGCAATGCCAAGTACTCTGAAAAAATTAAATGTGAAATAACTGGAATAAGGCACAGATTGTGTGAACGTGTTACCTGAAAATCTCAGTACCTCAATTCAGCGTCTCTAAAATGTCAAGAAGAAATGTTTCCTATCAAGAGCGTGATCAGAGTATATTCATTAGTTTTCTGAGCACTCCAGTGGTACAGTGATGACTGCCTGTTAGGAAGTTAATCATTCTGCCTTCAAAGCAGAGTCTGAATAGAGTGCTGTAAGTGCCCAAGCACAAAGTGAATAATGAGAAGGTAGGATGCTGCATATCTGCTGCTTAATCTGAGATGTGCATCCTGTGTACTGAATGAACTGTCCAATGGGAAAAAGTAGTCTGTGGCCCCATATGACGAAAGAGCTGGATAAGGTTGCGACATTTCTGTTATCTAAGATTGAAGGAAAAAAAAAATCTTCGCCTAGRTGGGAGTATAAAATACGTAAGTTCATTTTGTTGGAGACATTAAAAGAAACAAAATACAGATGCCCATCACATACAACACGTCATCTCCTCTAGGTGGTGGTGTAAGAGGCACTGTTCATCCCTTTTAGGAAGTGACTGGTAGAAATGACTTCTTGATACTAGTTAAGCTACAAAAACGAAGATGGACAATGTGACAGGAGGGAAAGTGACCATCCATTAAATAGAAAAAGATTAATTAACTGCACAAATACTATTAAAATAGGATGATGACTGAATAACATATTCTTCCAACAATATGACTTTGTATTATTACCGTAGAATATGGTATAGAATATAGAATATTATAAAAATACTAATATTGTTTCTAAGTAAGTTAAAGTGCATTTCAAGTTTTGTGAAAGGGTTTCAGAAGGAGGGAAGAAAATATTTTGCAAGACACAGTATTTTTTCCTCAGTCAATAAGATAGTCCATTTAATGATGTGGTCCAGATCCCTGTCTTTAATGCTAGCAGCTTTGTGTGAACGCTGCATGATGTTAGCAATATTTGTCTAGAGCAGTCATCATAATGGTCTTATGCTCCCGGTATTTATGTATTCATAGTGTTTTCTCTTAAGATGTAGTGAAGTTGTCATGATGGATTATGACCTTTTTGATAGCAGTTAGGGAATTAAGAGCCATGTATTGATGTTGATTTTAATATCGTTTCACAGTGACASAAGCAGCAGCTTCTTGCATAAATATGGACAGCCAGTTGCAGCTCTTTTAAATTACATTTTTAGAGAGTTTGAATTTTTTAAGTGAAGAGAGAACATTTGTAGGGAGCTAGATTTTACAAAATCAGAGCATCGGTGATGCAGAACTTCCCTTTACAAAAGTGTCCCTATTAAGTTAACTYTTCCTCTGAGTCCACTGACTTGTTACGTTATAGGCATCAATTTTGCATAAAGGTAGAAAAGATAAAATTCTCTGTTCTCTCATCCATTACACCATTTTAAAGCCTATAGAAGTCTTTGGACTTCAGTGTAGTCATARTATTGTAACATTAGCATAGTTGGAACATTTGTTAAAAAATGCTTTTGGACTGTCCTAGTTACACATAGTAATTCTCCGTCTTTTTTTATGTCAGTATGGTTATCTGTAGGGGGAGTTACAAGTTCATGTACTTTTCAAGTAAAACCAGTACATGMGAGACAGTGCATGTTYGCAGATATGCAGCAGGTGTTCTTAGTTTCATATACTGGAGTAAGTCTGTCTCTCACTTGCTATGAAACTATRGGTTATATACTATGTTTGCTTGAGTGTCAAAGCTAGTTTTGACAGTTACATGCTTTAATGTCTCTGCAGGCGTCATTGTTACAGGTTGATGAAAATCAGATAGACACATAAATTCAGATAAGTAAAAATGTCAGAAATCTCCTGATGGCTTGTTCTTTTTAGTAGCATTTTCAGCCTTTGTTTTCATGTCTTGTTCACTGGAAAACCTGAGTTAAAAATGGAGGTCAGTACCCATTACGAACAGATCCCTGTCTTCAGGAGCAGCAGGGTAACTTACTTTGTGCTCTTGCAAAACAACCAGGTTCCAACTGCATGTAATTAATAGGAGGGAAATTTGTAGTCGTACAGTTCCTCCAAGATTTGTGTTCTTTATATAGATGTGTAGCTTTCTTGTAGAGTTTTACTCACACAGAATAAAATTATTTCTCCAGTAGATTAGGTTGTTTGAATTTCCATCATGGTTTTGCAGAATGCATTTTTAAAGTACTTTAAAATTAGGTTTTGTCTACTTATTTCTTCTTCATGTTTACTATGATAGTCTGGTATTCCTGCATATTTATATAACTTTTAAAGATTAGGTACTTTTTTTTAATTTCTCATGTAATTTCCCCTGACATGCAGGTCCCTTGGAATTGGTGGAAGCTTTAGAACATGGAGGGTGTCCCACAGCAGGATGTAAAGGAGTTGGGCACATTAAAAGAGCAAGACATATCGGCCATCATAGGTATGTGCTACGAAACTGTATTTTTATTCTTTCAGTTGAGTGATGTGTGCACGTGGGTTTTTTTAATTGTTGTTCACAAGAAAACAGATCCAAGMTGGAAAAAAATAGGAAATCTTGTAAACCTAAATATGCAATGATTTCAGTTGCCATGGTGAGCATGCTGAAATAAAGATTAACAATCTGTAACTTCATTTCACCAGGGTGTGCTGAGATAAGATTTGTCAAACATCATTTTTTATCACAATTGATAGACTCAGTTACTCTGTATTTTGTTCCTATGAGTATTCCTTGGCTTGCTGTTCAGATTGCAAAATGTTACAGACAGATACGTATAAAGCAATAACTTTTGAACCTTTTGAAATGTGAGGCCACTGATTTTATTATGGCTTGGATGTTTTTGTTCTGCTTGGGTGAGGATTTGCTTGTTGGCTTGGAAAAATGCTAGAAAGGAAATTCCGATTGACATATTCCCGAATGACAGCCTGAACAACTTGCTGTTTTTATCTAGTGTTTCTAAAGATGCTTTTGTTGAACACCTTCTGAAATGTAATACAGAAATGTGGACATCCCAAGCTGTCCTAGAGGAGAGTTGGCATAGGGAGAGCAGTAGCATGGGAGAATGGAATGGGGGACAGAGAGACAATGACAGAGTAAATGGGAAACATTTACTAAGTCAAAATTTTATTATTTTTAAAATATTTACAGTATGAGGTAAATCCTGAATATTTCAGTAAGGGATATACAGTTAATGTAACATGTCCAGTTGAGAATTAAGTATCATAAATATCATCCTATTACCTTTTTGCAAATCAGAGCTTCCAGAAGTTTCCTTGGAATTTTTCCATTACACGGTCATACAATCCTCGAATGTCATACCACTTTGTGCTTTCTGCTCTCATATGGTTAGAGGATTGCTCTTTGGTTATCTGTCTATTCATGTTTTCAAAGTATATTGTTAAACTACCACAATCCAAGAGTTAACTCTGCAATCTTTTCATGTTTTTGGTGAGAGAATTATGTCCTGTTGACTAGAATTATGCTCCAAGGTTTTGATGGCGCATCAGCACTGGTTGAAGTCCTGACTCATCCCTAACAAAGATACCTGCCAGCAAAACTCGCTGCGTTGTTACATGTTTAGTGTGCAAAAGGCATCTGTTGCGGCAAGTTGTTCTTTCCTATCTACAGCAGAGGCATTGTRTTTGTGTTGTTAGGGGGCAGAAGAACTCCTGATGCTAGTACAAGCTTTATCTCCAGGAAGGGACGTGGCTAGGTTAGCTCCAGTGACAAAACCTGTTGCCGTATGAACTGCGGTGGTGTTGTCATGACACAGTATGCTGCATTGCTGTCTTTCAGACTATTCTCGCCCTTTTCCTTTTGTCTTTTTGTGTCCATGTTCTTTTTTTTTTTGTTTATTTTTTTCAGTTTTTCTACCTTCCCTTTTGAGAAGCTTCTTTGCACACTCAATCAGTCGGATAACTCCTTAAGCAGTCAGTTAGTATTTAAGAGGTTACCGTCCTTCAGTTAGCATATGGTAACCTACTGCATTCACATTCTTAGTCCACTGCAAATGTGAAGTAAACTAGACTTGCCTAAAAAGCTTCCTGGCTGCTTAGCTGAAACCCATTTTATTTCATATTCCAGTAGACTGAGTCTTGTATTATTTATTAATGCACCTAATCTGTAAGGCAATAAATTTCAGTTCCTTACCATGTGCTATCTCAATTACTTAGAATCAGGTGAACATACCCATTCTTAGCTGAAACTTTAAAAAAAAAAAAAAGAAACCGTAAGTGAATGTGTCAGAAAAGTTTTTAATTTATGATCTCTCTAAGTAAACRTTGGCACTAAAACTTCTAATGTTTCACAGGGAAGGGATGAGTAAGAGCTGTATGTCTAGTTAGTTCATGTAGCCTTTGCTTTTATAACTAGATGTTCCATGGTATTTAAAGTTGTTATACTTACTCATCCTGAATATTAAGAAAAGAAGTAAACTCATGGCAATCTATTATGTTTTATTTTTACTATGGTCTTAGCAATCCTATTATTTGCACATTAACTGATAGTTCCAGGGGTTGAAAATATAACCAAAGAGATTTTGTTGACCATAAGACAGGTATTTGCTGTTCCATAGCAAATAAATTAACACCATTAAGTATCTTATTCACTAACTGTATTGGTTTGCCCTCTGTGCTGATACTGTGTTTTTTTTCTTGAGCATTTCTGAGGAAAATAATGAGATTTGTTATTTCTTTSTAGTCTACAAACTTGTGGGTCCAGGTCACCCCCAAAACTCTAATGTTGTACCATCACTTTCTTCCTGAATTAACGAAGACATTTTGAAATTGGTATAATTATCCACGTCAGGTAGCAGTCCCTTGGCTCTTTTATCTTGGCAACCTTGAAATGTATTTAACCATGCTTATCTTTTTTTTCATGATGAGGTACAACATCTATCTACAGCATAAATACCTGTGTGCAGAAAAGATGATAATTTAAAATGCTAAGTGGTTCTGAAATAATTTTGAGAGCTTGTTCCTTAGGAACCAGATGAAAGCCTTGGTGATTAATTATGTAGTCGGGTTAAAGCATTTACTTTTTGGAAAAGTTGATGTTAATAAGGACGTGGTATCTATCACCAGTTGATCTAGGGTTTTATGCTGCACAGTTGAAACTGAGTCTGACGTGCAGGTTGGTAGCATTATGCAGATCACCTGCATATTTATGATTGTGAATTGTATGCTCTCTGATGTTTAATGCATGCAATAATTTTCAAGTTCAAGCAGTAATGCAAAGCAGTCAGTTGTAAACAGGTCATTAGTGGTTTGGGTCAGCTCTCCATGAATAAAGATTTTTACCAGAAACTGTACACGYGTTATGTGTAAGTTGAAGTGAACTGAATGTGCGGTGCTTGGAGGCCGTGTTGTAAGAGAACCGCAGCGCAGAAACGCGGGAGGCCTCACCTCAGCRGGATGTCGCATCTGTTCCTTCAGTGTCTGTTGAAGTAATTCTTGTCTGATTCTGATGCCAGTCTCAAGTTTCATTTTATCTTTTATCTAAGGTCATTGGCCCCAGCCAAATCCATTATAAGCTACTCTTGAGTCAGGTTTAGACTGTTGCAGCAGCTTTCTCCTAAGAAAGAATGCTTTGGTGATAAACATGCATTGTAAATTGTGAAAGAGAACATTTGTATCACTTGTTTCCAGACTATTTAAAAATGTTTTCATAAAGTCAACTGAAGTAAAGACATCACTTCACAAAAATCCAGCAGAAAAAAAAAAGAATACATCCCCCAGATGTTGTCAGGACTTTTTTGCTGGAGGTTTCTTGCTAATCACATATCACTACCAGCAGATGCGGTCATCTGGATATAGGCTGCTCTAGATAAAGTCTRATCTATCTGTTAGTCCAATCTATTTGTTCAACACATCAGGAAAGATAGTTTGAGCAAATCCGGGTGAATTTTCTTGGAGCCATACAACCTCATCCCTTGGCAGTGCTTGGCCATAACCTGCACCTGAAAGGCAATGAGGAACTGGATTCCAACCAGTACAACTAAACCAGGAGACCTGTCTGTGGCTTCACACAGGTTTGCAAAATATTCCAAGCAGTCATAAAGACTAATAATTTCTGTTAAAAAATATTTAATATTAACATTCTTTTACCAAACAGAGTACCACCTTACTCCTCTTCTTCAGGTTAAGAGAGAATCCTGGCTTATGTTCCCTTCTGATGTGAGGTGTAGCTGAGGCTGAGTAATCCAGTTGGACTCCGTGCTTCAGAAACTTTGCATACTACTAGAAGATAGGAACATCTCCAGATGTCTGGAGAAGCTAAGGTCCATGCCCACCCACCGGTAGCCCAGTTTTATCCTAATACCCTTGAACTTTAGAGAAAAAAGATATGTGTGTAACCCTAACTAGAGATGGATCTTGAGAGTGATAGAAGAGCAGTTGCAAAATAACCACAAATGGGGTATGCTACCTCAACACTTCTGTTCCATTGGACAGTTCTGGAAAGGGCTGGTTATGTAGAACCTCTGACTTGAAAATCCCAGGCCTGTGATCCCAGGAATTCTTCAGAATGGTATACAGGAGGTAGCAATCGGTGCATTGGGTTTTTACTTTATTGATCTTTCCTGATCCCATAAAAACAGAAGCTTATTTTAATGCTCAGTTTTCACTTAGCCTGTGCAGGACTCTGGGAACAGTGGCTCCCTTTCCTCAGAAAACTGTGATCTGGACGCGTGTATTGCCAGCCACTCTGCTGCTATTTCAGTAGGATGCAAAGTGTACCACCRATAGCTAATTGCTGTGCTGTGTTGATCCTTCAACATTTAGAGATGGCTGATTACTCTCCTGTGCGGGGGGGTCAGGTGGTATTAATGTGAATATTTGTTTACTGAAGCCTACTGAAGCAGCTCAGATGATAATTGAGTRTCTTCGTGTTGGGCTGGTTTCAAAGCTGTGAAGCAGTGCTGGAGRGTGTACAGCCCTGTCAGGTGTATGGCAGAGGTTCCAAATTGAGTACCTGCTGCTGCTTCTGCTTCTTGCCGTTCTCCCTGTGCCTCTGGCAGACCTTGGTACCCCCTAGTCAAGGACATCTGATCATTTTGGAAACTGCCTTCTGAACTTCCGCTGTTTTCAAAAYAGTGTGCTAAGGCAAACTGCAAGCTGGAGCAAAAATCCAGGTTTAAGTTGACAGAAGAGTTAAAAATCCTRATTTAATATTAAATAGCCTAAAAATCAAGACTTCTGAGCCCTTGAGGTAAGTTGTCTCTAAAACTTACAGTCCTGTATAAATCAAATAGTTTTTATTATGTAGGAATAACAAGATTAATTTTTTATTCTTTGTAGTAGACAAGTTAAACTGAAGACTGGAGGCATTGAGATTCAGGAGGATTTACTGATTGATCCGAAGCCATGTAACTCATACAGAGGTTCATTCATGCAGTGTTTTGTTGAAACAAAGCTAACAGTAGAAACCGTGAGGGTTCTTTTTGTTGCCCCTAGTAACATCAAAGGGCTATCAAGGAGTTTTTAAAAAATGATAGAGCAACTCAAATGATTAATTACAAAGAAAAACTCATCTGAATCTARTGTTCTAAAGCATTGTTAATATTATAACTATTGTTGACTGAAATTGTCATTCAACTTCTGTTTTTCCAGAAAGGAAGAGGCAGTATATAAACAGGCAAGTTCTAATGAAGGACTGAATTTTGAGGCTTTTTCTTGTTTTTTACATTAAAACACGTTAGTGGTGTTGGTAAACAGAAGACCTACTGGAGATGAAATTGTATTGTCAGATTCTTTCGTGGTGTAAGGCTTGTTTAATGATACACAACTGAAGTTAAATACCAGGTTGGTAATGTTCAGTGTTTCCTTGAGACAACCCTCTAACTGCTTAAAAACACTAAGCCTCGAAACAGCCCTGTGAGCRTAGGAAGCCAAAAGAAGACTGCCTTTGCCTTATAGCAGTGGCAGAACTGAGATGAAGTAATGTATTCCTGAGTTTCTGATAATTGTATTTCATCACAGTGGTATGAGTTTGTCACAGCAAGAACTTAAATCCCACTATAGCATAGGCTCCTTAAAACCTTTTCCTGAATAGAAGCCTGTATCTTTCATCTTGTAGTTCATTTGAAAGGGAAAAAAARACATCATTGTGATAGATGCAGCAGTATAAAGAATTGAGAATATAAACCAACTTCATCTCTTTCCTAGTGTTCCTGTTTTCTTCCCCATATTTCAGCCAATGTTTTTTTGTTCTTTTAAGACATGTGGCAGAGGCTAGTCCTAAGACAGACAAAACCAGTAGGTTGAAAAATAAATATAAATAGAAGTATATAAATAAATCTAAAATAAAATGCCAAATTTTGCATAAGAGAAATTAGAAATAAAAGGTAAATGCTCCAAGTTTATTTTTTATTTGTATATTCTGTTCCATGTCTTTAAAACAATTTCATTAACAAAAAGTACCCTATTTCAAGTGTAGTGCTTTACAGTCCAGCCACCCATTTGGCTATATCTTATTTGGCTCTGTAAACTCCTGATATGAAGGTTCTCCTGGCAAAAAACTTCAGTTCCTGTGTCTCAGAGGAGGTGCTGGGACTACCACCCAGTTCCTCAGAAGAAGGCAAAGGTGACTGTTCTGTGCTTCATTAGGTCCCCTGGGGATATGGCTGGCTGTCCCGTGAAAACACTGTACAGGCTGTCGTGGACCAACATCTGCTTGCAGTGGTCTTAAACAGGGATCTCATCTTGATTAGAAAAGCAGAAATTGTATTCTACTGGCATGTTTTTTCCTTCATAATTCAAGTTCAGCACAGCTATACGAGGATTTAAAAAAAAAAAAAAAGGTTGATATGTCTTGTTTTCAAATGAACCAGCTGAAAAAATCAGACGTGCCGTTGGACTCATGTCTTGATAACCCCAACAAGGACTGACTGACGTGGGCTGTGTAGCCTTAAGGAATTTTCTCCTTTTATGCTAGTGCTGACAAAAATGTAAATTTCCACCAACTTTTTGTTTATGTTGGTGAGACCAAAATTATATCACCAATATTGGTCCAACCTCATAATAAGARTTGATTCTTACTCACTCTGAATGCAAAGCTTCATTGGTAAAGAAAAAGGAGAATGTACAGCATATTTTGAATAAAACGCCTTTTTTTAATGCTGTGCTTTGTAAAACAAACATGATAACGAAAGCTGTTGGTTTTCTATTTATTTTTTGTAATTTGGAGGCGGCAGGGYGAATGCCTGGCAAGGTAGCCTTGTTTATATTAGACAGTTCTGTTTGGAAATCATGCGTGTAACAATCAGTAAACAAATAAAACATTGCAGTGGTTTATGGAAAGGCAGGTAGTTACATTCTTGAAAAGAAAATAAGCAAAATCACARGACATGGGGTTTTTTTACATTTTACCATTGTAGAGGTCCTTGTAATAAYACAGGTGACTAGGAAAGCATAATTTCAAATTATAGTTAGTGTCATAGCTCATGAGCCACAAATAGAGCATCATATTTAGTACAGCCTCTCCTATATCTTAAATAGAGATTTGAAAACTTGAGCATGTTGTTATTCACTGTTGTGGCATATATATACCTTTCAGAGTTTAGGATATTATCTTTGCAGTGTGAGTATGTAGCCTGACTAATCAGGTGGACACTGCAGAGCATTCTTCTGAAGACAAAATCCTAGTTCAGCCCCATGTATTTTGTGTTGCTGTTCTTCCCTTTCCTACCTCTTGTGCAAACTCAGGTTTTCTGACTTTGGGAGGTAGACTGTCACATTTGTTAGGGTAATATTTACAAGTCATTATATCAATCCACAGCATCAAATTCTGTCTTTCCCTCGCTGGAGTGCAGTGCAATAGGGAGTGTTGAATGACAGGAAAGACACTGAAAATGTCTTTTAATCGAATATCACAAAATGGCATTTGCAAAGATGGGACATTTGCTGCAGTAAGAGCATGTGCACCATTCCTCATACTCTGCCCTTGCAATGCAGCTTCTGTGTGGACATTACACAATAGAAATACCCTCCTTCACAGAAAAAATAACCATGGCAATATGACTTTATTTGGAGAGAGGTGGGTATAGTCAAAGGCACCCTGTATTTTATGTATAAAATACCATTAAAGGTATGAGAGAGCAGACTAAACATTCATCAAGCAACTTTCCAGAATGCGTGCTGTAATATGAATTAATACAATTTGTGTTACATAAGTTACTGTCGAAAGGAAATGTGAAAAACATTCAGGTTGAGGTTTTTAATTGGTGGATTTASTAACATTTTAAAGTATGACTACTTACTGCATTTTTTTCTAATCTTCTTTATATTAATTGATTGCATCTGCTTCTAGAARACTGGTCTCTGATGTCATTTGATTTGAACGGAGTGAAGTCAGTAAAGTGGCTGAGAATAAGGAGGCATTTCTCTTCTTCAACTTCTAGTGCAGTCAGCTGCCCGTATTCGGAGATGAACTTGAACAAAGAAAGCCTCTTACCTGACCGGTTGAGCGGGGAGATGCCTGCAGCCAGTCCTGTCCCCAGAAACAGAAAAGTGGAAGCAAGTGAAAGATCCACCTCTCCTGTAATCAAGTAATTACGATTGAAGCGATGTCCATGACTAASAGCAGTATTTCAGTGTTCTGCAACGTAATTTGTAGTTGTGTAGTGGCTGAATGGTTTCAGAAAGACCTGCCTATTTATCTGCATTTTCATTTACAGGGAAGAAATGGTTTCTTCAGTGCTTATCGAAAAGGTCACCGAGCTGTCAAAGACTGATACTGATTTTACTGTGTATGATTTAACAAGAGTTCGGTTTCATCTTCAGTGTAACTATCTAGACTACTAAGTGGTTAATTGGAATTTAAAATGGATTGTTTGCCAGTTGGTTTCACTTAAGAAAATGGTGTATTTGTGTTTCTTTTGTTTGCTGGGGTGGCCTTACTGATGTGACTGTAAATTAATTAACGTAGCTCTTTGAAGAATAGCCACTATAAATTCTGCCGTTATTGTGGGAGTAGGGAATCAAATTACTGGGAGTGAATTTTGCAACAACAATGCTGAAGTCTGTAGCTGAAGCTTCTAGCAGGAGCACTGGGAAAAACCAAAGGGATGTGATACCAAGGTGATGATTTTCAGATGATGATTTTCTATCAGAACTTGTGGACACCGACTCCTGTGCTTATTTTGGGCTGTGGGGATACATAGAGAATTTAAGAAGGAAAGGAAAAGAAGAGAGGCTTTCCATTCTTTTCAAGGGCTACATTAACGTAAATGTGAAAATATGAATGTTCGTAGCGAAGATCCAGTTCCCACTATAATGACCACATATTTTCAATAGATGGTATTTTAAATTACATTCTTGGAGACGGTTTCAGCTTCATGCTTTAAAAACCAAAATATTCAGCTGTCAAAGAGCTCTGCCTGGYTTGATTGTTCTTAGAAATATAGGGTTGTAGAAATCTGAAGTGACTTAATTACCCTCTGGCAGGTAGCCTGGGTACTGTCCCAGTGAAGCCAGTAACAGTTTGAGCAGTGTTCTCTGTGGCAGGGACTGTGTCAAGTGCTACTTTTTTCATTGTCCCAATTAAGAGACTGCATAACATTTTTAAAGGGTCCTGGCTGCACAGCGGTGTATCATGGAAGGGAGAGAAGGGATAGGAGGAAAATGATACTTCAGCGTTTTCTTGTGTTACAAATATTTGAAGTGGATAGCTTATTATCAAAAATAACATTAGGGAAATTCTGTTCCTGTTGAATTGCCTAAACGTTTTAGCTTTGATTTCACGGGGAAGAGGGTTCTGTATTGTGATTTTTTGAAAATCCCAGGTATACCATTTTGTTGGTGGCAAATAAAAACTTCCTGTATTTCTTAAAACAAACAAAAACCTTGTATATCTTCAATTACACTAATGACTCTTTATCCATAGAGAAAATAAGCTGAACAACAACTCGGCTGCTTTCAGTTTTAAACATTTTGTTAATTTGTTTTAAACAGTGACAGAAAATGCCCCAGCCCTGGTCACGTAGGTATGAAATCTTTGGCTCACAATCGATCATCTGGGAAAACTGTACCAGAAACAACTAAGCAGGAAGATGCAGAAAGTAAATCTCCTTGCAAGAAGCCCCTGTTAAGTGATGTGAAAGAAAAGAAGGCACCTGGGTAACTATGAGTTCCTTTCAAACTACGGGTTGTTTGGAGTCRGTCAGTTTAAAATGCAACTTAGCGGGCAATGCCGTACAGCGATTTGTCCGTAGAACTCTTGGAAGCAGTGGGGAAGGAGATGGAAGTTCTTCAGCTGTCTTTATATTAGAAATAGGGGGGAAGGGAGTGTCACAATGTATTTATGAAATAAGAAATGCATATCAGAGTGGAGAGAAAAAATACTACAAGACAGAGAAATTACTGGAAGTTGAGATCCTTCTTCCTTAACCTCTGTATACAAATATGTTATTATATATGTACAAATAAGTGCATAYGTTTAAAAATGAAAAGGAATTCCTTAACTCTCAGGATTTAGAGTATCTTTTTGACAAAAAATGACATGAGATAGTTTCCAAGCTTGCACTGGAAAATAATATTTATGGTATAAAAAGGCTATCTTTGAAACTAAAAAGATACAATTCAGTGTTTTCATGGCGATATGTGAGGCAATAGGGTTCCCTACATTTTTAATTAGTTACASTATCAGTGCATTATTTTATTGGCTATTTTCATACAGAAGTAGAAGACACCCTGGAACAAGAAGTGTCACTTGTTATATATTTACGTCAGCTACAGTATCATGTGTTCATAATATATGAACTGTGTTAGCAATAATAGTGTCTTGAGAGACTTTGGAGAGTTAGTATTATACGGTTAATACCTCACAGTAAAGCTCATGATTGAAATTYGACTGTTTTATTAAGAATCAATTAAATCCTGTGAAACTCCTCTGCAAGATTTTTTTTATAACTTTTTTTTCAAATTGGGTTAGCCAGATCTGGCAGTGTTTATGATTTACCTYCCTTTTTCCACTAGATTTTTTTTTTCTTTTCTGAACTGTTATTGTTCCCTTTATTCCAAAAACCTATGCTAAATAAAAAATAAAATAAAATTTAATGTGTAGCTTTTTRCGTCTTTTAAAA
This sequence comes from Oceanodroma leucorhoa, assembly GCA_030449065.1. NCBI lineage: Eukaryota > Metazoa > Chordata > Aves > Procellariiformes > Oceanodroma > Oceanodroma leucorhoa. Next base: position 5,109,821 of record JASVER010000029.1, on the reverse strand, counting down.
TTGGTCAGCTTTTCTTTAAAACATTCTTTCACATTATTTCGATCAGGTGATACTGTTCAAGTTATATTGAAAAAGATCTAGTAGGACCGTCAAGCAGTGTTGATACAATTTGCATACCACAAATAAACAGCGTTCACTAATCATACTCAAGTGAATTTAAACAGCAGAAGGCAGAAGACAGTTTCATGTGTAGTTTTGAAATAACCTGTGTTAAATAATAGTTGACATTCATCACTTTAACCATAGTTGTAGTAAATTCAACTTTTTTAAAAAATAAACTTTACGGACTATCGCTTAAAATTAATTGAAGAACAATTTTTTTTTTGTCTTTCATTTTTTTAGAGGGTGTTATCTTTATGAAGATCTAAAATAACTAATACGTGTGCTATCACTGTATTGAGTCACTTTCATTAAGAGAATTAACAGCCTCGTGCCAACTTTGAACTACCCAGAGAATTTGCAGTTTGTATTTGAACTGTTTGAATACACTGATGAGTATCTGCATTTTATCATCTAGCTTTCCACGTTCTTTATGCATCCAGCGTAGTCAGAGAGGACTTTTAGTTGAATAAACTTCCTTTGAAAAAGGCATGAAAAATAGTGTTCACAACATTAGGTATATATGAAGTGCTGGAGTTATAAAATATTGAGCATCTGGTTATTGCAATACCCAGTGGATCTTTTTAGATGTGTATTCAAAGTACATATGCATAATTGAAGACATAGATACGTATACTCTTCAGCTGCTGAGCTCGTAGTGTGGATTTATTTATGTTTGACTTCAGTACAGTTGTGTATACCTTCATATTCCAGGTAATATTTTGTTTCATAGAAGTCCTTGATTGAGGAACCAATCACATAYGACACCAACCATGAGATTTATTTTGTTGTGTTAAATCTAAGTGGTACTCAGCTAATCTCCAGTTCCACTTGCTTCTTTTCTTTCTTTTTTTTTAACTAGTAAGGGGTATCTGTGCATGCAAACAATTATACTAGAAAATTTTGGATTGCRAAAATATGTGTGTAAAAACCGCAGTCTGTTCCTCTGGAATGTTCCTGAGATTAAAATTCAAGGTAAAAATKACATGCCTACAGCATATTCAATTTTAATTTGAAAGTATCTATGTRCTATGTTCAGAGTAGCAAAAGAACTTCATTGTAATAGGAATTCCACTCTGGAAATATTTACAATGAAGGAAGGTGAACACTCAGTCTCGGGAATCAAATGGTACTACCTCTTAMAAGAAAATTCAATTTATCTTCCATCCCTTCCCCAAAACCTTCAATTCATGATATTATCTTGTATTTAACTAGTGAGATAAAATTTCTGGATGTACATTGCTATGAAAAATGTCCTCAAGAAAATAGGAAGATACATGTTTCCTCACAGGTTTTGGTGATCTCTGGTCCTTATATTGAATTACAGTAATCATTTACTTTGGCTTTGGAATTAATTGCACTACTTTGTAGCATCTTACTTTAGAAGTTTTCTGTGTTTGTGGAGGTTAGGAAAATAATTTTTAAGTAAATAAATGCAGGTGATATTCCTGAGGAAGATACTGTGGAAGAGTCCTTTGTGGCACAAGAAGGCATGCTTGCTGTATGCATTCCAGTGGCATTGCTTGTCATACCATTATTATTTGTCCTACTATACTACAAAGGCTGGATTTTCCAATTTGTTGTGTTCATTTTGCACCATTAATGGTGTGTTAAATACATTTCTGTTGATGTCAGTGAAATTGCAGCTTCTACCTGATTTATTCCCAAATGCTTCCTTGTATTTAATAGTATAAATAGTATTTAAAATCTAAATTGTATTTAATAGTAAGAATGTAAACAATGGAATTAGGCAGGTCTGTTTCKTCTGTGGATTTGTGTTTTGAGGTTAGATAATCTTGATGTCTGTCAAGGTGTTAGCTCTAGTTTGGCTTTTTATCTGTGTTTGGGACRTCTGTAAAGGGGTTCTTGTTGACTGCTTCTCTGGTAGATAGTAAAGCATGAGTTCATGTAGTRGGCTTTCTTGTAGTCTTGACTTTAAGATTATTCTGTCTGGTGCCTATTTTTAGAAAATGTTCATTATATACTTCGTGTCTCTGAGAGCTCTGCATCTGTGATAGTTTAGTAAGAATTGGCCAAAGTGTTCTCAAGTTCTTAAAAGCAGAAGGAAATAAATACACACATAATGTCAGCAAGTTCATACAAGCTTCATTTCTGTAAGAAGCCAGGCTGGAAATACCTTCTGAAGGCAGTTTGCAGTTTCCCAGGGGCTGGCTTTAACATGCAAATACACCCACCCCCCTTTGAGAAGTACTCTTATTTCCACCTCTCCTGTCCCGTTTTTCTGAACGGGGAAGGCGGGGAAGGCGTTCCCTCCTTGCAGGTGTTTGGGCTGGCAAAGCTGAGGGAGCAGCCACAGGCAGCAGGCAAAGAGCGGCTCTTCTAGCCGGGTAACAAGTAGTGCAAAAACAGTAACAAAARAATACAGGTATTTTCAGTGGGATCGTTAACAGCTGCACAACAGTGTGTCAGTATAGTACAGGAGTTGGGGTGGGATGGAGATGGAGGYTGGGCAGTGAAAAAGGAGTAGGTGTTGCTTCAGGCAGCTCCTGAAAATGGCCTGGATAACCAGCAAGGCTTTGTAGGAGRTGCAGCTATATATGTGCTCTTCACTCTCCCCATCTTCTGCCRTAGACACATCCACTGCCTTTGTTTGTATATTTTCCAGTTTCAGTTTTGAAATCAAGTGTGTTGAAATGATTTACATAATCTTAGTTTACACTGCTCTTGAGCCTTCATTGCAAAATTCATGTCAGTAGTCATGCCATCTGTGTAAGTCAGGAATTAGATCCTCTCTTTTTTTTATTTTATGATGATACAGCATCCTTTGTGTGGGAATCCTGGTGTGTTAATAGCATTGTTAGCAAGAGATGTCATCATGCTTAGTGATTTTTATGATGTATTAATAAAAAATGAACATCTTATTTTCCTCAGTGGACTACTACAAACAAAGGACTCCATAAACAAAGAGTGTGAAGAAGAGGAGACAGAAAATAAGCTGCTCATTTCAAATGAAATTAAAGGTAAATTGGCAGTACTTCATTTGTTTCATATTAAAATCTGCATAACTAAAGTGTGATATTCCTTGAAATTCTTCATGAAACTGCATTGCAACTTATTTTCCACATTCACTGTTTCTTGACAGCAACACTTTTGACACTGTGTTTCTTTATCTTGTAATCATCAAAAGCTTTGCCAAGAACTTTATCGCAGTTGTAAAGATGAGTGCAAAATGAGTACTGGTATAAAAAGTTTCATTTCAAGAGTATTCTTCCACTGACTTTTAAAAATAGGTGATTAAACGAGTCTGAGTTCTAAAGGTGTAATGGTCACTTACTGCTTCAAAAGTGTATTGAAAGAAAGTTAAAGCATTTACACATTACAGGCATAATGCAAAGTTAAGGTGACTTGCTCAACCCAACCTCAGTCTGTTCTGCAGTCTGATACTTTCCAGCAGCCCATATGCAGAACGGGCCCTTTCTTTTTCATGAGTGTTACAGAGGGATGGCTAAAATTTTTACTTCACTGAAAAACTGGAGGCGGTCCAGTGGAGGGCCACCAAGATGATTAGGTGGTTGAAGGACTTGACATATGAAGAAAGGTTGAAGGAATTTGGGAAAGAAGGCTTGGAGGAATCTAGTCACAGTCCTCCAGTAACTAAAAGGTAGTTATAGAGAAGATGGAGGTACCCTTTCCTCCAGGATGCAGGGTGGTGGGAAAAAAGGGAATGGACGCAAGTTGCTTCAGGGGAAATTCTGTCTGAATATAAGGAAGAAACTTCTCACCATGAGAACAATTGAAATAGGCTGCCCAGAAAAGAGGTGGAATCTCTCTTGCTGGAAATAATTAGGACTTGGCTTAACAGGCCCTGGATAGCTTAGTCTAATGCCCTTAACAGAAGATTGCATCATATGGTCTCCAAAGGTCCCTTCCAACATGGACTTTTCTTTGCTTTAGTGATTCTGTGTGGTTGTGTGTACTGCTGTGTGAAAACTCTTGGCTGTTCACTGATCCAGTTGGACAGATTGAGGTAGCTGTTCATTATTCATTTTTATCCTCATTGTTTAGAAAGAATATAGCACAAATCCAGAACGTGAGTCTTACATTCGATAATTATTTTGCGCACGTGAAACTTAGTATTAACTCATGCAAGTTCAATGAGAAGCTGGATCTCTTAATTTCATCATTTAATTCCTTAAATTTTTAGATTTTTTTCTTCAGCAATTTGTTGTGCAACACAAAATTTGTAAGGTTTTCATCAAAAATCTTGACACTTGAGTAACTGTGGTTCTTTAAGGGCTACATTTCTTACCTTAAGTGAGCTCATCCATGTAAAACCCAGGAAATTCTTTGAGACTGGCAGAGCATTGTGTAAAGATAAAATTAAGGTAGTGTTTTATTTTTAATTATTAACCTCTGATACATTGCTTTTGTCTTAAAACATAATTTTCTGTCAGTACTTTTCAGGTAGATATAAGAGGCACTCTGGAGACYGTGTGAAGTAGGAAAGATTCCATCTATTACAAGAGCTGTGCAAAAGGTGTAAAAAATCCAGGTTGTTATGGTGTTTTGCATCATGATAGTTCAGAATTCTGGAGAAAATTAAGCATTAAAAGAAGAATCTCTCTAAAGCAGATGAAAGAAAGAGGTTTTGGTCATTTGAAGTATTTGGTTCAGCAGAATGGAAACATGCTGTTTTGATGTTGACTTTGCATTATATAACACAATACAGAAATTTAAAATCAAATAATTTGGAGCATTTTAAATTGTGTTTTTTTATTCTAAGAAAACTGGCCTGATTTTGTGAAGCATTTTGGGTYTGGCAGAATTGACTATTTGGATAAAGTTTCACCAACCAACTCTGCTTRCTAGGATACATTTCTGTGTAGGGTCTTGCATAATTAGATTTATAAAACTAGAACACTTTCTTACGTTATTGTTCAACAAAGTTACCCTTTTTACCTCCTTTTTATACACATAATTTTGTGCCATTATTTGTTTAAAAGTGCCATAATACTTAATCTTTAGGATGAAAATGGATCATTGAGTTCTTGCTGTCATAGTCATGGAAAGCTCAAGCTAAAATAATTGCAGTTGTGCAGACTTTTGTGAACTGTGACTGCTGGTACCGGTGCTTGTTGCCCTATTTTTTCTGCATGTCACTTACATTATTATTCTTCAGCCTCCTTCTGCCTTGCTCACTTGACCAGTTCTCTACTGATACTTTATAAAACGTGTACTGCTATCTTCCCTTTTTTGGAGAAAGATTATTTGGAGCTAAAGAACTCCACTGAAATCATGGCCCCTTCATACTRGTTTTTTTTACAGACACAAATCTTGTGCTTAGAAACCTGATAGATGCTAGGAGCTAGAACACGCCAGAGGGAATGAACAGTGTTAATGGTCTCTCGTTAATGCCAGAAAGTGTTTGCCATTTAGCTTCTTTGAAACATTAGGTTGTATTTTGTTGGAAGGTAACTCACTAAAAAGATAGAGATGAGTTAAGGAGGATGTGGTTCAGGGAGAGGGATAACAAGGTGGCATTAAGTATGAAGAATGTAGAGGCAGGTGGGCTGATGCTGAAGCAAAATGTCAGTAGAGAAGAACAGTGGTCAGGGTTAAAAGTGTGAACTTCCCTGCATCTGGCTCTGCTATCTTGTGTGGAGCTGGCAAGCAGGTTTTGTTTCTCCGCTTACACGGTTCAAGGAGCTCTTTGTGGCTCTGTGATGAAACTGGCTAACCCATAGTGCACCTCAAGTTACTGTTCTCCTAAATGTCCAAATTGAGACAGAAATTGGARTACATCACATATTTTCTCTATCTCACAAACACAGATTCCCTCTCTATGGGAAGCAGGGCTTGCAGAGTGAGGAATACCAGAGCATGAGGGTAGGGAGAACTTTTAGATGTCTGGTATTACAGACATAGATTGTAGCCAAAATACTGTGCTTTGCACCGTCTTTTGCAAGAAGTTACCCACAGTAAACCTAAACTTCCTTTTGTCAGGGATGTGGGTTATACCTGCTGCAGRGTTGGGAACTTTTTTTTTTTCCTTTTCCTCCATCTAGTTGGGTAAATTGGCACTTTACATGGTCCTTTTGTGCTCTTCATCTTAACCTGTGAGCCAGATAGGACACAGGCTGAGCAGCAGAGGCATTTTTGCCCACATCCTCAAAGGCATTAGGCACTGCATTCCTTTCCATGTCAGTAAATAGAGCTCTTGAATGTGAATAGATGAAGTACAAGGTTTAGCATTATGCAGTGTCACGTTAGTGAACTTATTTTCTGCTAACCTCATTCATAACCATCTGACCTGTGTTTGCTTGAAGTTTTCAAAAAAAAACACAACGTGGACAGATGCCCAGCATAGAKTTTTCATCTGGAACTATTAGGATTTGACAGAGCTGTAAACTATTGAATATAGAGACATATGGGATAGATAGGTAACCTTAGCTGTCCTTGCTGCTACTCACTATGCATGTACCTATATGCTCTTATGTATACATATGTTTAAACGTGCAAAAATGGAGTGCAATTTGCTTGGAATTTTCTTCACACGGTATTGTCRTCTGCTATTTATGTTACAGTATCAATGTGTTACATGTTTTGCGAATGGAAAACAAAAAAATAGCTAAATACTTGTATTTTCAACTCTTAAGGGACCTTCTTTAGGAAGAAAAAATCAGGGGATAAGGATGGGGAGGGGATTCAAGGGAACAATGGGAAAGATACCATGTGGTGAAATAGGCTTTACATTCAGCATGCTTGCTGCCTTACAAGACTCTTTCCTTTCCCACTGAGATTTTTTGTAGTAGTAGAAGCTCAAAGGAACATTTGAAGAACAACAGTGAAGTGTAAACAGACATTTAGGGAACTCGCTTCCAAGAGTAAGAGTATAATGCTAGGAAAAAATTAAGGAGTCCATTTAAAAATTTCATCAGTGGGCTGACAATACTGACTAAATGGCTTAAGAGTCAACTTCTGAATAATTGACGTTGATATAAAATGAGGGTAAGTCTTGAAAGTAACAAAAATTTAAGCTAGAGGAGCAGAACAACATAAGCAAATGTAATCACATCCTGTATTGGCCACATTATATATTCTAGACCAGTCCCACTGTGCTGGCAAAAATCTATAATAGGAATTTGTGCCCTAGTTGTTGGGCACAAATGTATGAAAACTAGAACAGTAAGGTTAGGGAGAACTGTGAATAATAGCAACTTCTCAAAAATGGAAATAGAATGGAGCTGTAATAGAAGTGAGCGATCCAAACAAAAATAGCACAGGGATTTGTGAGTGATTGCATGAAGCCATGTTAGTAAGGAATATTAGGCATAGGTTCTTAGTTGKCTCTTTCATTCAGAAATGAATTCCAGAGATTTTCCACAATTTTACTTGGCAACTGGGAAGYGTTCAGGCCTGAGTTCAGAGCAGGCATGTTGCTTTTGCATTTGCAGTGGATCTAAATGAACATAGATGTCTTACGCAGTTTGACGTCATTCGAGGCATGCCTCTTCACTCTTTCCTCCTACACACATCTGCAACTGCTGCTGCTCTCCAGACAGCAACAGCAGCATGTGGCTGAAGCCATCCTCCCACTGGTATATTACCTTTCAGGCCAGTAGGATGGGAGCTCATTCCTTCCATTATGGATAAGTGAGATAAAAAGGGAAATGACCTTGTGAAAAACCCCATAGCAGCATGGAGGAGTTAAATGTTATTTTCCGAATAAAACATTCAGTTAAAGTGGGAGCAGGGAACTTGCAGACATTTGTGTGTTTTCCTCAGAAGAACTGAAAAACATTTTGTGTGGATGAGGCATAAAYGTTGTGTGGGCTGGAACTGTACAACTGATTCACTTGGAATTTTGTAGCAGCGCAGTGCTGCTTTTGATGAAGTTGTAACAGCTCAACCCTGGAATTAAGTYAGTTCTTGTACTAGTGTACAACTGTTAAATGTGGGTGTGATTTATTGTATAAAAATATTTAAAATTATTTGACCTGTGGTGTGGTATGCCARCAGCYGTGTTGGCATAGAACTGTGTTGTGTTGGAAGAGATTTTTTCCATGTAAGAGTAGTTACATTTATATAGAGCCAATATAATCRCAGTCATGCTAGTGGAAGAAGAGTCATGCTGCTCCTCTAATTCTGGTGTAAGCAAAACTGTACAGCTTGTGTAGGGAGGCCCATATATATATATCAATAGAAATGAACGTGCTTTTACTGTGACTGATCTCATCACTGACTGAGGGATTTAATGCTTGTTTGTTGCTTCCTGTTGTTGAAGATGTTGAAGAACCCAACACGCAGAGGCTTCTTTCTCAACCAGTTATTGTGTCTTCCAAGTTGCAAATCCCTGGCCTACCCTTGCGCTGGGAACAACAGAGCAAGCTCCTTCCAAGTGTAGCTGGGATCCCAGCCAGTAAAGTTTCTAAGTGGAGTACAGATGAGGTAGGTTTTCCCCTGTAACTTCTATCTCACTGCTGCTGCCCTTGAAGTCTTGGTTGATTCAGAGCTTTAGATTAGCCCCATAGGTTAACAATAATGCATTAGTACTCAGAGGATTAGTCAGCCGGACCTAATGTAACAGATCCCCAAAATGCCTGTTCAGCTGCCGTACAGCCCTGGAAGCAGTAAGTATTAATTCATATGTGTATAGATAGGTATAGATAGAGATAAATATGTATGTCTACATATATATATATATTCACTGGGGTTAAAAAGGGAAAGAAAAGTGCTAAATATATGGCCCAGCAGAGTAGGTGCTCAAGGTCTCCACTAATAACATCTAGCACCCACACAAACATTCTGGAGGAATGGTTTAGGGGTCAGCATGGACCAAGGAGCTATTCCTGGTGCACAGTTTGGATGTGGCACACTGCTTTGGAGGGTGAGAATATAGTGCAGAGAGGAACGGTATGGATATGGTCAGGCCATGACACCTAATTTCAAGATTAAAGCCTTGTCACTGTTCAAGTGTGTAATAATGCATGGACAGACAGGGTCTAGTCCCTACTTTACTTTCAGAAGTACCTGTGACTAAGGTAGTTTCGTGCAGCTGGGACAGTCGGATCTCCTCTAGTCAGAGCAAAAAGAAGCATGAACTTCGAAAAAGGATTTGCTAAACTCTGTGCTGTAAAGAATAAAGAAGAGGAAGGCAGCAACCATTTTGGTTTGTGAGAAGTGATTCACCAAGAGAAGATTCATGGTTGTGGATCTGCATGGATAGAATAACCTGAGTAGTTTTGAGGGAGTAGCCATATCGCACTCTTAGATGTCCCGTGGACAAGAGTGCTCTTTTAGTTTGCAGATTTTGTGAATCCTGTCCTTGAACACCCAGCTGCACGACTCCACGGACTTACAGAAGGTGGAACACCTAATATGAGGCTATAAAAACAATAGCTAAAAAACTTTACTTTCATGATTGTCAGCTTTTAAGACCATTTCGAGAAAACACCGGTCTTACTAAATCTTTTGTTGTATACTTTGGTGGCAGGTCTCTGAATTTATACGCAGTTTACCAGGATGTGAAGAACATGGCAAGGTGTTTAAAGATGAGGTGGGTGAATTTTATTTCAAAAAGACACAGAGTACAAAGCTTGGTGGAAAGATTAGTTTTATAGCATCATTAAAAATACTTATAAATCAGTAGGATGAAGTGTATATTTAATGTCAGATGCAAATGTATGGAAAATTAGGTTGGCTTCAGGTCATGGAGTGGGAAGGAAGTAAAGAAGATAAAACTAGCTAAGTGTCAGCCAGCGCTCTCGTGCTTTTCTAGCTTTGTTAAGGCAACTGAAATGACTTAGAACTAATGGTAGAAGAGGAGGAACTTCGTGATTTACTACTGTTCTCTTTTAATCTGGTTTGAGGAAATTTATAAGTAAGTATGTTATTTTAGTTYTGCAGGATGTTAATAAGTAAGAGCAGTGGTTCAAGATAACCACCTCTTAAGATTCTTTGCATCTTGTCTGATCACACTTAGGCTCTTGATGCTCTTCCTCCTGATTTAGCCAGTTTATGAATGAGCGGAAAGTGAGAAAATCTGAAGGCTTCTGATGAGGTTCAAAGGAGTGTGTACTCACTTGGTGAGCACGCCAGGCATGCATTTCTGGTATCTGAGAAGATCATTGTGCCAAAGTTGTCATTAGGAAGTGATAGGGCTTTTAGGTACACTAGGCCTTTATAAGGTAGGTTGGCTTTTTCTTTTCGGCTCAGAGGTTTGTTACTCCTGTTAATGCTTAGTTTCAAGAAGGCTGTTTGATCACCAGTTGCCGGAGTGAATAGTTCAGGTGCTTATCCCAGCCAGACCGCCGGAATGGACAGTCGGATACTGTAACATCCCAAGTCAGCCAGCCTTTCAAGTGAAGAATAATTGTGGTACTTAGACTTGAGAAGGCACCTCCTGAGGAAAATGCGTACAGATGGCCCTGCTAATCTCCTGCGACAAAAGTTTTCAGGCTGTGGTGTAGATTGTAATGACTATTACAGTTGCATATCAAAGGACTGACAGGCTGCATCTCTGGGCATTTTGCACTTGCTCGGCAAGTGTTAGGCATTTTACAGTTGCGGCAGGTATACAGCCTAGATCATCCTCTGTGTCACTCAGGGTGTCTCACCAGTGAATTTAAGATCAATAAAAGCTGGTGTATTGCTAATCAAATCGGCAGGCGGGAAGTGCCACAGAGGTGGATGAATCCTAAACACTTTTCATCCTCAGAGGTGTAAGAAAATACTTCCCCTCTTTAGGATTCAGCCTCTCAGGCTTTGTCTGTGAGTAGTAAATTAAACCCCTCCCAGTGAGGCCAACCAGCATGGACTGGCTGGCATCATTAGGTCTTTCAGTAGGTAGAAGATGCTGGTTCAAACTTCTGCTGTGGAAATGAACCCTCATCCTGCTTATATTAAGATGCTGCAAAAAGCTGGGCACCCCTGCGTTCGCCCACTGGTTCTGAGCACACCCCGTCTGGCTTTGTGCACGAAATGAGTAGAAAGTAATTGTGGTAATTGCGTGATGCTGTTCTCACTGCAGCGYTCCTTGACTTGCAGTGGTGGGGTGTACCTTGCAGGCTTCCTTTGCAACGTGTCTGATGCAGCAAGCTAGTCTTCTAGCCCTACAGAAACTTAATTACACTGGTTTTGTCTCAAATTAGTATCTTTAAGCCTAAGCAGTGCTCCTGATTTAACCACAGCTGGCTTTTAGGCCTAGCTGCCCTGCTTACGTTACACACTACAGATACCAAAGTGACCTGAAGTTTACACAAGAAGTGTTGGCCCTTGGAAGTGAGGGCCTTGTGGCTCTTCATGTTCGGATTTAGCGCTCCTGCTGACAGTGATTTGCTTACAGGAGAATATTCACCTGTAACTTTTATTAAAATAGCAACACTACAAAGCTGGCAGAAAAAATATTCAGTGTTTTGAAAAGTTGTGTTKGTATCAAAGAGACAGTTTTATGTAGCCTGGCCCCTGTTTACATCTGGGACCAAATTAATTTTAATTTGCTATTTAATGAACAGAAAGGGGTGGTCTGAAGGGGGTTCCAGTTTTGTAGCTGGGAGTGAAATCCAGAAGCTTTCTTATGGAGGCTTGCATAAAAGGAGTAGCTAAGATGTTAAAAASCATTACTGTGCTGCAGTACAGTTGAATTCTATTTCATTTACCCATTTTGCTTTTCAATAGCTTTTACTTTATTCTGTCAGTATGAAAAAAAGAACTGGTTAGCTAAAAATTAGCCAAACAGTTGTTTTCAAGCAGAAAGAAGATCATAATCTTCTTCTTTTGGACTAGCTGATCTGTCTAAAAGGTTGAAATCAAAGCTATCCTGAAAGGATTTGAAAGTGTTTGTATTCAGCCTTTCCTTTACATTGTCTGAAATTGCTGGGAATTCTCATGTTTTCTGAAACATCTATACTGCTGCACTGTCAGACCTATTAATAGCTCTGTGTGTTTTTTCTTTTAAAGCAAATTGATGGAGAAGCATTTCTGCTAATGACCCAGTCAGACATAGTCAAAATAATGAGCATTAAACTGGGACCAGCCCTAAAAATCTTTAATTCCATTCTGATGTTCAAAGCTGCAGAGAAGAACTCRCACAATGAACTTTGAAGATAATGGAAAATGTGTACAAGCCAGCTTTCTCCACTGGGGCTCATGTTTTATTCAAAGCACAAAGACTTGCTAGAACTGTTGAGTAAGGACTCTCGGAAAGGAAGAAACGTATGTTCAGCACTGGTGGACTATTTATATTCTCCTAGAGCCAGTACACATCGGAATCCTTCTGGGAAGTGTTCAAGCTTTTGAGAAGGTACTGTGTAACAACTGAGTCAGCTAGTCTTATTTACCAAACTAATGGCGCTAATTCTCCAGGATGGTTAGGATCCCTAACTTTCTCTGGACATCAAGAAAACCTTCATTAATTATTTATGCTGTATTATATAAGGGAACGTTAATATTTTCTAAGAATTCTTGAATTCTACTTCATGTACCCATTTTAATTTTCAGAAGCTTTTACTTCATACTATCAAAATAAAAACTGATTAGCCAAAAATTAGGCTACAGGTAGCCAGATGAGACTGTTACAGCTAATACGTATTTGTGCCATAGTTTAAAAACAAAACAATGTTACATACGTGACACTTTATGCTACAGCATATAACTTTACAGATTATAAAATTGTCTGTTTGCTTGTAACAAAACAAAACAAACCTTGTTGGGGTTGAAATTATAATGCTTTTTTGATAACTGAATGTTTTTACTTTTGCACGATTACAAAAATGTTATGTGAGTTTTTCCACCAGCATCTTTAATGTATTTTACCAAAAGATCAGTATAGAGAAGGCTGCAACTGAAAAATAAAGTTTGACTTCATAGAAGACTTTTTGTTTATGCTGCACAATAGAGTCCCAGCCTTTTACTTGGGAGCCTGCTACAGTCTTTCAGCACATGAAAGAAAATACGTGTATTTTGAGGTAAGGATATTAGCAAAAAAGAAAATAGATTCATTCATGTCTGTACATGCCAGTCTCCAGTATAGTTACCACAACAGTGGAGAAAAACAGTGTGCTAAAGCTAGGACTGCTGTCTGGGTTCATATTCAACAAAGGTTTGTGTTCCCAATGGTGGGAGGATTATTTCACCCACCACTTCCTAGTTGGCAAGTCTGATTTATAAGTGAATAAGGCACAGGGGGAAAGACAAAGCACGGAGGAAGAGGATACTTAAACGCATATGGTGCATCGGCACATGCGTTTCGCTGGGTCATTAGCAGGCTGGAGATGCCACCAGCAGGTACTTAGGTGAGGCACCCTTCTTTCTTGGAGGATTATTGTAACGATTTGTCAAGGGAAGTCGTTGCACTTGGTATATATATGTAAGATGTAAACCAGATGCACTTTAAATGAGAGAAAGCCTAGCTACCTGTATACTGAGGACTGTTCCAGAATGTTACTTTTGCAAGAAGAGAGTGAAGAGTTGGCTCAAGATTTTTGGCAGCCCTCTTCTTAGCGCTGCGGTGGGCAGTTGCTCAGCCTTTAGAGCTGAGAAAAAACAGAGCATTTCCGTTGCACAGAGCTGGGAGAATTTTACATCTTCCCACAGATTTTGCTAGGCTGTGCTTTGGCTGGAGTTCCTTAAGATTTCAAGAACTCTCTGTGCCCCTTCCAGATCACGTAGGTGACTGGTACCTGCCATAATATGAGGTGAAACAGGGTCAGTATGAAGTAAGTTGCATTGCTCTGTTAATTTCCTTCCATAGCATTGCATAAATAATATTTTTACATTTTGTTCAATATTTGTACATTCAAATTGCACTCTTATTGTACTACAATACAAATAAAACCTGAACTGGAGCTGTCTGTTACGTTTGTGTGTGCCCAAGATTCTCGGATGAAGCCAGCTGTTCTGAGGGTGGTGTGRAGTAATTCCTCGACGTAGTTTAATGTGGTCGTGAGTTTAAAAGAGCAACTTGGCTACTGCTGTTCGCCCTCTCCCTAAACACTTACTCTCAGGGCTCACAGGCCACTTGCTGTCACAATCAGAATCCCATTTATGGACCTGGATTTTGTCACTGGCAGCAGCTGAAGCTGCCCGTGCAGATCAGTAAAATGCCAAATTCTTCTGTTTTCTTTCTTTCTGTCCTTCTATGTAGTTTATTTTCCCTCACCCTCTGTGTCTGTCTCGTRTGCCAGCTCTGTAGCCAGCAGTGAGAACCAATGAAGAGATTTGCTGCTCGACAGAGATTACTTGGGGATGTTAGCAGCTCCCTGAATTTTTATATACCTTCTTAYAAAGTACTGTGGTTTAAGAAATGGGTTTGAATTAATACCATTTACAAGWTGTAGAATAAACCTCACTTAAATGATACAGAGCCTAACTTTTTATTCATACAGCTATCACAACAGTGAGGACATGCATAATCCTTACGTTTGCATCCCGTGTGATGAGGTAGCAGGSTGTGGCCACCTCTGTTACAAAAACTACACCCAACAAATTCAGTCGGAAACAAAAACCAAATCAGGAGACCTACTGAATCTCTGAAACAGCAGTTGGTGTTGTTTTGTATGTTGTGCTGGAGGTAGCCCAGCCGTCACACAGGTAGAGGTTGTCCCCTGATTTCCATGGGAGCCACATGAAAAATCCTAAGGCTTTAGCAGGAGAGTCTGGCCATTAAATGCAGCAATATTTGCCCTCCTAGTGCAGGGTCTCCCACTCTAATCTCTGCATTGGAGTCACCCCTGCACAGCCAGGCTTTTAACAAAACTGTGGTCTTCCAAGCTGTGTGTTTGAATGTTTAAAGAATCGTGGTGACCACAAGTGTTGCTTTGCCTACGTGGACATTTTTAGAACTGGTGGCAGATTGTAGAATGCAGTGTTTAGTASAATGCAGTGTTTTAATAAAAAGCCATTTTAATTTCTAATTAATGTAATGGGTCGTGTTTGCTGGCTGCTGCTACTGTCCATTACTAGGTGCTCATCCGAAGTCATGCAYTGTCGGGCAGTAATCCCTGAGATTTCCAGACATGCAGGAGTTAAGAGGAGCATGTTAGGGAGAAGAGGAGGCTGTGGAAGAAGAAAGGAGAGGGCCTCCGCTCTGTGTGGGCAGGTAGGAGAGTCACCATGTGGAAAAGGCCGATTTGTTCTGGGGAACAAATTCAGAAAGAAAATGAGTTCTCTCCCCATTGCCAAAGCTGTGGTTACAAACACATGGCAGGATCCCAGATAAGTCATTCTTGCTACTTTGAGAGCTCATCTCAGAATCCCTATTTAGCAAATTCAGGATTAATGTTAAAAAAAAGAAAAGAATGTTTCATGCATGGAGAAAATAGTGAAAACTCATCATCCTGCAAATTATAAATCAGGCCCACCATTTTAAAACACAAAAATTATTACAATAGGCTTTCAGTGATCACAATATAATGAAATGATGGTAACAAGTAAATCTTTAATTTGTGCCACTTCAAAACATYAAATGTATTAGCATCTGAAGCAGCAAAGTGCTCACATTAACTCACAAGTGTGTTTTTTAAATTCTGACAGTCAAAAGACTATCCGAATACTTTTAAATGCTCCATATAGAAAAATAATACACAACACATGCAGAATCTAGAAAATTTTATTATCTCTAGTGCCTCTAGACTGCTCTAGAATTTCCATTTAAAATAATGAAAATGCTTAGGTTTTACACTTTTTAAAAAGTAGCCAGTACAATAAAAARGGGCATTATTAAACATTAACGGAGTTATAAATATACATACACTTTCACCAGAAAGAATGCCACTGATTTATCTTCACACCAAAGGGATTTATTTTGACAAAACGTCAAATGCTCCGGAGAGGAGTGCTGTGTACACCATCAGATACTGGGGTACGCGGGTACCTCCAGCCCTCTCTTTACCTGGGTGGGCAGGGATGCTGGGCTCCTCACCTCAAAGACCAGGGACTCCAGGAAGTTGAGGGTCCTGTGGATTCTTTTTGGGCACGGGATGTTGAACACGTGAAATGCAGCCACCAACGCCGCCAGGGCCATGGTGCAGTCATCAAGCTGGGCTAGCTCTTCCCTTTCTACATACAGTGCAAACTCACATGAGTTCATGTTGAAGGGATTTTTTACTTCCAACACTGGTGTCACCACCTTCACCTAAATTAAAAAAAAGGATATTTCAAATGATCTCATAGCATTGCTTCGGTGAACAGGTCAGAGAAGTAAGCATAATAACACTGCTTTGAATTTAGCTAGTATTTCTATGAATATTTGCCTTCTACCCAAAAGGCAGGCTAATGTCATCCTTCTCCAGGAGCTAAGCTGAGCCACCAAACGGCCAGGTGATGTGCCCAGGCAGCTCACAGGAGGAAGAGAGGCCCAGACTGTCAGTGCTCTGTCTCCTACCTCCTCGTTCACTGCAGCAAACAGACTGGAATCGTCTCCAAAGACATCTGGCAGGAGCAAACATGCAGCAGTCATTTTCATATCTGTCAAAGGCAAGGATTTCTGCTAAATTACAAATGAAAACGTTCTGGCACTGCAGTATCGTCCTGGAAAAGCAGATTGCAGCCTATGCAATGGTTAACAGCTCAGCAGTGCACTGTTGTTCGGTGCATTTTGAAGAGTAGTTTCTACCACAGTGAAGGTTAGGTGCCTCAGCTGGCAATGGGCAGTAGTATTCAAATCATTCATGACACTCTGCTACTCAATATTATGATTAAATTTCTCTCACAATAAGTAAGTAGGCCTTTGGGTTGCTTCTAGCGGAGTTTGCGAGCTGAGTAACCCTCCTGCCCCCACCGCCTGCCCCCACCGCCTGTCCCCAGACTACTCTCTCCTCAGTAAATCGGATGTCTCTGGGAGCCCTGTTGCCGGAGGACTCCACTTAGGAGGCTGCAGGACAAGCTGGTGCTGCAGGACCTCCTGGGATGGGGTAGCCGCCACCCCGCTGGTTCAGCTGTTAATGACTGTAACATCTTTTTTGCAGGTCAGACTTCTGGTAGGGTGTGTTTCACTGAACCTATCCTGGCAGGCATTTATTATCTAGGTGCCAGGTCAAGTTGTTTGTGAGAAAAAACAGGAAAGTAAAAGCCTTGGGACTTTACTAAGGTATAAGTCAAAATCTTTGTGGGCATATTGTCTAAGAAAAGGGGAAATTACTTACAACATCCATAGCTTTCTAAGGCCAAAGGTATGAGTAGAAAGTCCATAAAGGCTTTCTGGATTAGGCAGTTGGTTAACACTTTTTCATCTGTCATGAGCTATTGAGTACTCGTGTTTTTAAGCTTAAAGGAAGAAAAACCCAGTATGTTAATCTACTCTGCTTACTTCTTTAAGAAACGACCTGGTAATAAAAGGAGTGAAACTGCTGTAGGAAACACACGTGTTCTTTTACTGTGTCGCCTTTGATTTGACATCCTGGCATTATGCCTGTTTGACAGAAAATGACAGTCAAAGGAGCACTTCTCACAGAGCTAAGCTCAGGCATAGCCATCTACAGCTGCAGTTTGGGAAGACTTAAAGATTATGAGTAACTCCTTCAATGTTTTGTCCCTGCAGAACCGCACTCCCAGCCTTTTCACACTGGAAGCAGCTGGGCGGCAGCAGGTGCTTGCTACCTCACAGCCGGCGGGCCAAACACATCGAGGTACGTGGACCTCTTTGCACGCCGGTGGTACCTGCTCTCCAGAGGTACCACCAGTTCGTGCACTTTTTCCCGCAATGTGTCTCTGCAGAGACCAGGTACTTGAAATACAGGTAGCGGTAACTACTTCTTCCATTATTTCACTGGGATGAAGACTTCAACTGTTCCTCTCTTTCTAAAGGAAATAATCTCTTTTTATTGGACTATTTCTCTTTCTAAACCAGAAAATTCGTTTTCTGTATGTATTTTTAGAAAATAATAAGCACTCTTTTACATATCTAGAAATACATAATTCTGCTCATCTTATTTTAAGGCAGTTACTAACTTTATCAAACCTGCAATCTTTTATTCAATAGGAAAAAAAAAGTTTCAATACCTGACTGACTTAGTTTTCCTAGTAATTTATTAGCTTTTATTCTTAATGCTTTCCCATCACTATATATTTTTCAAGCAACTGTGACATTTTAAAATGTTTTTGCAGTAAAATTAGAGATAGTTTATTTACATAAGTAAGAGCAATTAGCTACAACAAAATCTGATATTCAGAGCATAGGAGATTTGTACTGACATTTCAGAATGTCTTCCTCTGTGTGCCGCTTCAGATTTTCTTGCAGCATAATGTTAATTGGATTATTCCTCACCACATACAAAGATAGTATGTTTTCTGAATAAATCTCCAAAATCTCAACTGTTTTCTTATAAATGTCCATGTGTGTGAGAAGCTGGAACTCCCTAAAAAGCTAGAAGAAAAAGAAAAATTTGGTATTATTTCTATAATGTATTCTCAAAACCAAAACTGAAAACAACACAAGGTGCACACTTTGAAGACAGGATCAGACTAGCTCAGTAAAATAAGATTATAAACTGGAGGGGGCAGTTTCGTTTCTTTTCAAAGCAGGGAAGAAATACATCAAGTAACACCAAAATACTTCAGAAAACCCACTGGTGGTGTGTGTGGCATGTTTAACATAGGACTGGTGACTCTTTTAAAGTGGGGTTAGCAGCAAAAATATGAGTTAGATGATTAAAGAGCATAATGTTGACGGATACTTCACTGGAAACATCCACTAAAATACGTGCCTACAGTTGTATCACATCTATAATATAGAATTCTATGTCATTATTAAAAATAGCTCTGTTACCTGATAAGGGCATCTTAAGAAAGGAAATAGTCTAAGAATGTCTTTTAAAGGTGCCTTATCGCTGATCATCTTCCTCCGTATTTCTATTGTCACATTCATTCTGTTATCCACTTCTTTCCAGTTCCTCTGAGTTTTCATATATTCTTGCTTAAGCCACTTAATGTGTACATCCATTGCACTGCCTTCAAGATGAACAGGTTCTTCCTATCAAGAAATTAAGGACAGAATTGTAACAATACAGCTAGCATTTTTATCTGATGTGTGTTGTGTGATTTGAGTGTAGTCAAGCTCAGCAGAAAGTACCTGTAGTGTGGTTTCAGTATTCGCTCTGTGAACTCGCCCTCATAAACTAATAGTTTAATTAAGATCTGTTTTCTTACAATACTATAGCCATCAACCAAGTCTCCCAAGCTCAAATTACATATTTGAGGATATTCATGAAATTCCTATGCCTGTGTCTGGTTTGCCTAATTGTGATTTATTGGAAATTAATAGGCAGTTCTAATGATGACTCAGTGTTTAGCAATATTAGCTCTGTATTACCAAGAGAAATAGTATCTTCTTCTTACTCATACAGGTCCTAAAGGCAGGACAACTAACTTTCACATTTACGCAACTGAAGTATTTACCCCCAAGGAGACCAGCTGAACTAAGAAAACCCTTGATGGAAAGCAGCATTTGAGCAGTTTGACTGTTAGTGTTTCCAAAGAGTTACTTTGTACTTGAAGATAGTTAACAACCGTCCTCAAAATTATTATTATTGTCCCTGCTGTAAATCCAAACCCAGTAATTACTAAGAAGAGCAGTGGCTATCCAAAGAAGTACATCTGTAGCAGTAGCCTGGGGCTGTTTAGTTTCTATCAGAGGACGCAGTGAACTTGTCCATTGAAACAAGCTGAGACAACATATGGATGCGCTGTTAGTACAGTTACCACTCTCGGGCTGCATTTACCCTGGCTTTTCCCACACGTATTGTCACTGATGCAGCTGTCATCTATGTCAGCAGTGGCCTGTGGGTCAGCACCAGAACTTCATCCTTGTTCCCCAGAACATTTAAGACACAGAGCTGCAAAACATACAACATCCAAAACTGCTTCGCAGTGCTCTGTATGTGCAATTAAACTTCCCAGTTTAATTAACATCCTTTTTTAAATTGTGCATGTGGTATTCCAAGAATGGTTGCACAAGGTAGACAATTAAAAAACTGTCTCCTTCCTACTATTATCTCCATGGATTTCAATAGCCATTGGTATCACAAAAGAAAATCAGCCCTGTATGCAGGACAGTTACCTACTGTGACCCCCGCAGGTACTCCCCTGGCCCTTGCCAGGAGGCTGTATCAGCACAGTCTGCACTCTTTCTAATAGAGGATTTTAGTCTTAATTGCATTACAGCAGTAAAGTTTGTGACCAGCTTGAGTAGGCATTCCTGTCCTCTTCCTCACTGCACAGGAACAGAGGTGGTGGGTCAGGTGATTTAGCCCAATACCCTCCTCTACCTGGCTGAGAGGGGTGCTGGCAAAAAGTATAAAGTAAGGATGACTGCGTAGTGGTACTTCCCCTGAGTCCTGTCAAGACTCCACTGGACTGGGGTTATGTCTTGATATTTAATAGCCTTTAGTAGATTTTTTTTCCTTCCATTACTTCCCTCAGTCACTTTTCCAGTTCTCATGAAATCGTATCTTCCAYGACATCCTGCGTTAAATTCGGCAGTTTAACTATGCCCTGTTAGAAGAAATGCCGCCTTTTGTTTGTTTTCTCCTGCTGCTTCTGCCTTCTAATTATCATACTGGATTCCATACCTATTTACCATCTCCTTGCCACTGTAGTTTTATAGATATGTCATATTCTGACCTCAACCACCTCTTTTCCAGCCAAGGCTGTCCTAAGCTATTTAGTCATTCCACATATAAAAGCTGGTCCATGCTTTCAGTTATCCTTGTTACTGTCTTTGCATATTTTCTAATTACACTACAGCCCTTATGAAATGGGCACAGTAAAACTTCAAATACCAGTTGAGATGCTGGGACACCACAGGCGCATACAGTGGAATAATGTGCTTCCTTTTGTTTCTTTCTTAAACAATTCTAGGCAGTCAATATGCTTTTTTGGACTGCCACTTAGCATTGTGCCAAATTTTCTTTGGCGTAATATAAAATTATCATTTGTGAATGGTAATAATAAGCTCAGAGCCCATCACTGTAAATGTTGTTAGGACTGGATTTTCTCCTTGTGTCTTATATTTACATCTATCACTATTGAATTTTAGCTGCTGTCATTCAGTAACATGGGGTCCTTCTGAAATTCTTCAGTCAGTCTTTGTCCTTAGTACCCTTAGTAGCATCACCAAATGCGGTCAGCCAACTATTCTCCTTTTTCCACATCATTTAGAAATATATTGAACTGCATAAACTAACCATTAATAATCTTTTCCACTGTAAAAGCCAACTATTTCTGCCTAGCCTTCTTTGTTCTAGCTTTTAACTGTTTATCCATGCAAGGACCTTCCTGCTTATCCCCTCAGATTATATCCTCTAAAAGCCCTTGACAGGCATGTGGTGAAATCTTTTCTGAAGTTAAAGTAAACTATATCAGCTGGATTTCCCATGTCTTCAGGGTTGTTGAATATTTCAGAGAACTGATGAATTTATGAAGAATTACTTCTGTGTACAGAAACGTCATTGATTCCTTCCCAATGGGTTCATCTCTTGGGTCTGCATTACAGTTCTTGGCAATTTGGCCAGTAAGGACAGCACGTTTCTTGGTCGTTATGTTCCCTAGCTCCCTCCTGAAACTCTAGAAACGGGCATCAAATTATCTACCTCCAATTTTCTAGTATCATGTTTCATGAGAAAAATTGCATATCACAGTTGGAAAATTACCTAGTTTATCCTTGGACACAACTGAAAATTTTGCACAAATATCATCTGGTCCTGGGAATGTGTTACTGCTCGCTTTACTGACACACCGATCTGAGACAGATGCCCTGACATGGCCTATGAAGAATGGCCCCAGTAGTGTGATTGCCTGAACTCCTCGTCTGAGAAGCCTTGCAAAGTCTGTCTGGTTTTTCTGGTATGGCTTTATATTCTGTGAGCGCTCCTGCACCTGGAGAGTGCACCCCGAGCACASCTGTCCCTTAGCAGCGTCAGGCTTCCTGCTTCTCATCTGTTTGAAAAAGCCTTTATAACCAGTGCAGAAAAGGCAGAAAACCACAAAATCAATTCTGGGTAAATCTCCAGCGGATCGCTCACAGTCATCAGAGTCCTGGTTTGCTGGTAGCATATGTCATCTCTGCAAGCTCCCTGCATCAGTGTTTGGTATTTTCTGGTATCTAATTTATATTGGTTACTGACTGTGAATAATATTCTCGTATTCACACATCCCCAAGTGGGCCGTTCAGCTGTTCCTTAACCTGTTAACTTGAACTAAGTTGGATGGACCGTCTCTTGCTTCAGCGTGACCACTGCACAAAAACAAGTGTTGGTCCATTCTTGTCAGTCTCAAGATGCTYGTGCTTTCTCACACATGCACACACACAAACTTGGACTGTTGTTTGGGGTTTTTTTAATTACATTTATGGTTTTTACTCTGAGCAAGAGCTAGTTTGAAGTCTCTGACTCCAAACAGCCCTGTTACTACTGGCTTCTCCTGTGGGTCTGCTTCCAAGCCTCCTGCCCATAGAGCAGGATCTTCTTCAGCCACCTGATGTGGAGCACARCAGCTCATTTCCAGAGGGGACGTCTCCTTCAGTGCCTTCCTTGCAGAGGCAGGAAAGCAAAACAAACTCAACCCAGTGTGCTGTAACCACAGACAAACTGACTGGGTTGCTTAGAAACAAATACCGAGGAGAACAAGTTGTGACCTTTACTCCAGCTTATCTCCATCCCCGTTGTCAAGGCAAACACCGCTCAAGCTGATGGACTTTCTATGTAGTCAGCTCTGTCCTTGAGAGCTAATTTAGCTAATGACATTATTAATTAGCTAAACGAGACCATTTGACATTTTTGTAAGCACCAATGGTAACCTACCAATAGAAATACGGGAGTGGTATAAGGAAGAATTGCTGTCATACTTATCTATTAGGGAAAAAAAAATGCGATGGAAAACTAAACTTCATTGTGTAAATCATGCATTACATATGAGTAACACAAGCAGAAGTCAGTGTTAGAATTGGTTTTCTTGCAGTGTTCAGCCTGCTTAGAGCAATCASTATCTGTAAGCTTTTCACCTTTTTAAGCTGCACTTCTAGGCTGAAGAAAGGCATTAGTAGTTCTGAACTTCAAGCTCTTTAACACAGCTTGTTTAAACTAGTAGTCTATGTAATGGACATACATACTCAGCCGTAAAACACATCTTAAAACTTCAGTCAAATAACAGAGCTCCAGAAATGTACCAAGTCTGTGGTAGCACCGTTCGGATACCAATTAACAACAGTTTTCTACTGGCGTTAGTAGCCACTGCTGTTTCAGAGTTTACTTCTCATTTATTAAAATGCAGTGGAAACATAACAAATAAAGTATCTTGAGGATGGGCGGTGGGAACTATGATGTAAAACACTTGGGCTGTTGTAAAACTATGCTTGCAATGAAAGAGCAAGCGAATGTTGCGTTCTAGGGTTGTCATTAGCGATCAAAGTTGCTATGGTTTTGGGGACTCCTTGTCTATATACAGTGGCTTTAATACAGTGGCAGGTCTGTGCCTTTTATATCTAATCATTTCATTTTGTCTCCGACAGTTTCGTTCCTACTGGGGAATACAAACAATATACTATAGTATATAGTGCTATGTAAATATAGATTAGCTGATAATTGGGAGGATAAATTTACTGCCTCATTGCATATTTCTATTTCCAACCGATTTAATGCAAGTGCTGCACATTTTTCGGTCAAGAACAGAACAGAGCAATGGGACCTCCCTGGTACATTGAGTCGAATGGCAGTGACTGTCTTTAGCAGAACCAATGTGGCATTAGAGARTAGTGAGCTTAGATGTTTGTGGATGAGTAGCTGTTTTCAGTCAACCCAGCTGAAAATCTAAAAGACAAAAGCATTCTGGTTTACGTTGTGCATTATTTCTAAGYATAGTTTCATTCAAATAAAATCTGAAGGTTTTCGATAGAGCAGGAAAGTTTGGCAACACTTGAATTTTACACAAGTGATTTCTGACCTTAGGATTTATTGGGTTCTAACATCAAAATAAGTTTTGGCTTTTATTAAAAAATTACAAAATACCATGCTTGTAGCAGAACCTGTTCTGTGTGTAACTTGCTTTATAATTCAATTTCCATTATCTTCAGCCCTTCTTCCTATTTTGCAAATTTGCCTTTTTTCTAGCAAAGTGCAATGAATGAGTGTTAACTCAGTCACACCTAAATGCAGGGTTCACTTAGAATGTTTTCATTTTCTCCTTTTAGTTTTTAGTTTGTGAACAGGTTGATTTTTAAGGTAAGTAGAAAGGTAACTGAGAGGTGGCTTTCTTTTGGGGGAAAGAAGTTACCTCAGTGGGACACCATTTTGCAACGAATTTTAAATTTTATTGTAGGATGAGTTCAAGTGTGATTTAAAATCTTTTMTAGTTAACTTTAACTTTGCTGATGTGAACAGGAAGAATCTGGGTTTGGAAAGCTGGTTACTCAAGCCGTCTATCAGCCTATCGCATACTAATGTAGGGAGGACTCTAGATCCTCTCCACTTTAACCATCCAAGCAAGAAAGCTAGTGACAGCACAGCAATATTCCCGTAAAATTGTGACAATAAGGTTAAACTTCAGTTATTTCAATACACTGCGGAAAAGTAATCCTATCTAGACTGAAGCCAGGATCTCCTATCTCAATGTTTGAAGAAAAGAAGCCAAAGGTAGTAGGTCAGCATATGCACAGGAGAGAACTAAAAAATAGCCTTTTAAAATGAGGAATCTTTCATTCTTGAGGTCACCCAAACTCGTCTGGCCAGATTTTCAATTGTGTCACCAGTAACATCCATTTCCCTTGTAGTGATAAGGAGAATGTCAATTAGTGATCTTTCATTATTTTTTTTTATACAGAATTTTGTCTTATTTGGCAATGTACATATTTATAATGTAAAGAATTTTTTTAAATAATAAAAGYTTGATTTTAAAAAAAATAGTCTTTCTGGAACAAACGAGAATTTACCTCAATGCCTTTAAAAAACAAGCTTCCTTTTTGTCACAAGCGCCTGAGAAATACTGCAGAATAGAGAAAAAGGTCAAGAGGATGCAGAAAGGAAGTTAATGAGGTAAGCAGAGGATATTCAGTACTTGTACCTCAGTGTAACCTAGACCTTGCCTGAGGGAAGGATGGTCCTGCCAAGGCTCTTAGCCCTTCTGTTAGATTCACATGCAAAGAGTGACAGCAGTAGGGGCCCGTGCCTGCAACTACCCTTAACTTCTTGGCGTCTCCGATATCTGTGACTAAAGCCATTACAYCTAGGAGCCACAGAGGTTGTAGGGCTCTTTGCTTATGCTCCAGATGTCTTTTGACAGTGACCTCCAGTTAATATTCACAGTTGTACTTGGAACCATGTACAAGTAGATTGTATTAAGATGCTCACATTAAAGCAAGAAAACATACATACGTAGAACAACTAGACTCCAAATCCCTCATGTCTGCCATTTCCTGAAGCAAKAGGATGGTTAGTAATTTGGTCGGAGACAGGCATTTAAATAAAAGCCCAATTCCTTAATGTCTTTTTGGTCGATCTTGATTTTTCCCAAGATACAGCTAGAAATTATATTACCATATTCTTGTAAAAAGCCTCAGCTAGTGGGGCACTTTTATTACTCAGTGCCTCAGCCAAGGAAGTGAAGCTGCTACATCTCTTTGTGGGGAAGAAGGGAGCAATTCTTATACATGATGTGTACAACCAAGGTTTAAGCTTTCAGTTACTGTTGAAAACCAGCATCATAAATCCTAAAAGTCATTAACGTCAACACCGAAGTAACAGGACTGCCTGATCACGGAGTGATGAAAACTCCTCTGGTGAGGACAGCAGGCACCTCTTGCTCTTTACAAGGTTTTACACCAGTTCCTGAATGGTAAATGTAGCCTAGCTGTTGCTAATGACAAAGATCAGGATCTCTTTTTTTGAAGAATGCCAACAGGACCTACTTACTCCTCAGTTTGAGAGAGTGAATTCAAATAGGACCGATAGAGTTAAAGGAATGGATATGGGGAAACTGCACTGCATCCTGCTGGTCGGTCACTGCCAACYATGGATTCAGGTCCCTCACCTGGGATGCTTTGGGAATATTCCTTTGAGGGAATTCCTTTGGATGGAGACTAATCTGCTTGCTGGAAAGGGTAGAAACCATGCGATGGTAATGGGAACCATCTTCTGGAACAGCAGTGCCACATAGAAAGGTTCAGTGGTGCCAGCACTAAATGGGAGCTCGTTTTACACCATACTTTGGGACTGGGTTGCTGATCAGTAACGGTGTTGGTACAGCTGTTGCATTGCCTTTCATTATTGCTGCTTTCRGTGTCTTGTCAGCTCCCAGCAGCAGCTAATATTATGTCCTTTGAAAAAAACTTTTCACATTTTCCTTGCTAGATGCCAATGAAYATTCCAAGTCCTGTTATTGCTTAGAGCATTGATGCAATAACACTTCCTGATTGCTGAATCTACCTGCATCAGAGTTAGCATCAATGCTCAAGGTACTTAAGCAAGAAAGCCTGACMGTAGCAGTTTCAGTGTCTTCTCTCTGCCTAAACAAAGAATATGATGCTTGCATACTCACACTGAGAGTATGGTGGGACCCTTGTTAGGGATAATCTTTTCCATTAATTGGGTTTTGTAACTTCTTCAGGATGAAAAACAGCTTTCACGGGTAGTTAAGTGAGCATAATCTGAATCTTGTGTCTTGATTTTTGAATAATGAAAAATGGGTCTTGCTATTTTGTCTGGAATACATACAGACACAAGGCATCATAAAAACACAGTGTACAGAACAGTTTTTAATACCACTATTGTAAGGGACACCCCTTTTTCTGTGGTGACTTTCAGGTTCATCATAATGACATTTARTATGCTGAACACTGGGGCAATTTATATCAGGAGGAATGCTTAAACCAGGTTATGATCATTAGAAAGTGAAGATTTGCTCAAAAACACCCAAAACACCCCAGACTGATCTGGGACAAGTCTGAATCTGAAAGGGCCCACTTCTTGCCCCAGAGAGTGGGAGAGGACTGAGAAGGCATCCCAATTGTGCCACCTCTCATGTCCAAACACTGAACACAAAGACAGCTGAAACAGCATGGGCAGACTGCTTTCAAGCAAAATGGTCATGTAACCTACTGCAGGATCCACGCTGACTTGTACTCAAATGAGATGTTTAATTAAAGGAGGCTCTGCTTTAGTTACACATAATTACCCTTTTGAGCCAGGCAGACACTTTTAGAGTTAGACTTACATGGCAATGCTAACTGAAAACTTTCWAAGTCACATAAGTGGGTTTATTTCTGACCACAACTACTTTCTGATCTGTAAGCTGCCAAACACACAGCATAAGCAAAATGGGTGAAATCTGTTTTCCTCTACCAAGGGACAACCCATATTGCACACTTCATGTTAATTCACAGAACAATGGAGATACTGAATGACATAAATAAGAAGGTGACGCAGAAGGTGTACACCAGGAGTTTGTGTTTAAAGCTTTTGCTTTGACTGTAAAAGCATTTTAAAATATTAGCTAAGCAACACCACACACTATGTATGCAGATCAAAGTTTTAGTGGAAAAATCACATTACAACAGTACAGCCATTGAATGATCATTCACATATGCACACTTACATGCTGGCTGTGCGGACATTCAAGCACTTGATTTGGAGACTTTTAATCTTAGAGGAAAAGGGGCTATCATCCCTGCTTCATCTGTGTACAGCATTCACAGTATAGATGGCACCTAATGCTGTACCTGCCAATAGTGCAGGTACCATAAGACTCTGCCAAGAGAGTTTCTGCATCTCATGCACAAGTTGTTCATCCTTTGAGAGTTTTACAGACATCTGATTAATTTGGTTTCCTTTTTCCCTTGCTGATGCCTTTTTTTTTCTCCTCATTCCTCCCTTTGTCTCCAGCTATTGCCTCCAAAATCCTATTCTCTTCACTCCTTGAAACCTTGTTTCAACTTTCTAATTCCTCCAGTGGCATAATCTCATTGACAAACACGACATTAGTTATCACCTCAAAGAAAACACATACCTAAGAAATGTCTAACTTGCCTAATTTACCTAATTTGAAAGAACTCCAGCTCACAGGGTACATATCACTTAATCCTGATTCCTTCTTTCATCAGAAGATTTCCAGACCATGATGAGCATAAAGCCAACGGGGTAAACTTCTGTGAAGCACCCAAAAGCAGCAACTTTTCCATCACTATTTTTCTCCTCACAATGAGCCCTAARACCACCCCCAAAGGCTTCAAGCAGACTGCCAGCTTCAGTATCAGTCTGACTTTGGAAAAGGTTGTGCAGGCTGAGGAAGGGCAAAGGCAAAAGACAGCATAGACCATCTGCTTCACTCCATTAAATGGCTGGCTTCCTTCAACAATTAGCTACGTCGTGCTGGCTGGTTCATCTGCCCTGAACCAGGTACTTTGTGCAGGTTAAGCCTTCTAGGCCTTGTCATTAAATCTGGCTCTGGGCACCCAAGGTGATCTTAATGTGGATTTTGGCCAAACTCAGGAAGCCCATCACACAGCTTTTCAACAATCCTTCTCCTGTTTAAAGCCAGAAGGCTCATCCATTCTTTCAGAGACAAGCTTGCTTTCTGAGCYTCATTAGCTAAGGGGAAGCCTCAGTCTTTCAGCAAGAATGTTCTCACCAGCTTCACTGCTCTTGTACCGCACGATACCACAAAAACAAGCACATATGGTGCCCAGCTTCTACCTGGATGCCTCCTGGGCCAGAGGTCTTCTCTGATTTTCATCTGGTCCTCTTGGGAGAGGATTTGCGCATTCACCACTTTCAACATTCCTGTTTATCTTCCCTGTACAGGAATAATATCAGCAGATGTCCAACTTCATGAGTTTAAGTTTCTGCAGAATCCTTCTGCTTCTCCCAATCTAAATACTCACCAAAACATTTTTTGTCTCTATGCTATAGACACAGAAAGGAGATGGCCTGTTGGTGCCCCCCTTATAAATTGTTTTCATTATGTTATTCCCAGCTCTGCTGGGTGTGGCAAATATGCCCAGTTATCTGCAAACATCTACCACTATCTTAACCAACATCTTGTCAGAGCCTATTTCTCCTTTTCACATATTACTCCAAATTTACTTGTGTGACAGCTTCAGAGAAGCCCTGATGACCTCACAAACAGGCTGTCACAGGATGTAAGAAATTGGAGGCATTAAAAGAGGGACTGTACTCTCTTTTCATCTCTGTTTAAGATCCTGAACTTCTAACAGTCYTCTATCCTGTTATATTCCCTTAAAATTCAGATAACTTAAGATATCCTTGGGTAGTTCCTTTGCTGACAGGTTTTCTCATACAATGGCTAGGATGGATTGAAGGAGCTTGATTCAGCTGCATAGATATAGCTATTTCGTGGCATTTGAGATGTCATAAGGGTATCCCAGAAACTTCTGGAAGTAGTGGAATATAACACAARACCTATGGGAGACCCATGCCCTTCTGGATTGGCAGGTGGAGCCATGCAGGATATCTGTGGGCATTTTTATGTCTGCCTTCAGCTAACTGAATTGATAGTGAAGTCACACTTTCCATGGACAGCACTGTTCAAGACTGACAAGATTTCAAAACTTGAAGTTCTGAAAGGGACAATTTGCTTTTTGGTCACACCCCTGTGATGACTACGTTAGTGTTTGAACCACATGCTTTCATCATATGGAAGCCAATCACCAGCTCTAACCGCACTTACCTCTCCATCACCTTTTGCCTTTTGATAATTCTCTGGCCAAAGATGCACACCAAGAGTGTCCTATCTTCCTATTCCTTCTGGCTCCCCCAAGGCTAGGGCCCTCATGTTACAATTGTCAGGAGGTGGTTTCTCTCATAGCCTGAAGGACCATAAACCCAATAATTCCTTAGGGCAGAGGAAGAGTTTTMTGGTACTATTTTGATGCTAAAAAAAATAATGAGATCAGTCAGAACAAGCCACTGAATGGCTGCCTTAACAGCAATCCCACCCTGGCTTGCCTTTCTTATTTATTTTCAAGGTGTGATGACTCCTCTCATGCAAAGTACCTTCCATTTGCAGCAGATGTAGGTCATTATCATTACAAAGCACTCTCCCCTGGATTACTGCAACTCCAGGATGTTTGCCTGACTCTGGAAAATGACTGAGGAGGATTCTCACTCCATAGCCAGAAAATTTGTTAATTAAGGAGGCTTTCCTGATCAAGTTCTGAATATCCCTCAGACATGGAGGCTCATATTAATGTCTACGTCAGGCACAATCCAAGCTTCTTTCCCATGGTGGCTCAGCCTGAAGAATATTTGTAGGGAGCATAATKTTAAGCAAAACCTCTTTCAGTGACAGACACCTCCAGCATGGGTTTATGTGCTTACTTACCATCATTTTACAGCCCTGGGCACTGCACTTGCTCAAGACCTTTCCTGTGATGCTAGCCACTCTAAAATGAGTATACTCTTCAATCTTGCTTGAATATAATGCTCTGTAATGAGCAATACATCAGCAGATGTTTTAAAGAAACTGGAGGAGAAAGCCAGATGCTGCATCTGGAAGCAATGCGCTGCATGGGAGGCCAAGTAACACTCGTGCTGTGTTTGGAAGAGGAATGTCTGCTGGCAGGCAATGGGGCTTGGACAGACCAAGGGGCAGACATCATTTGTGGCTCTGAGCACATCTCAAAACATGTCCTGGCTTGTCCTGGCAAGCAACTGTGTTTTCACATGATGAAATAGAAAGAGTGGTCAAGGATTTTATTAGTAGTAATAGCTTTATTACTTTTTTTATATGAAAAAAAATGCCAGGTATACCAGTGAGGCATTTCCTATTAGTAAATAATCTTTTTATCAGTTTCATACCATTAACAATCCAAGATTATACTGTCACAAAGCACATTTGACGGAGTTACATCTTATGACTATTCAGAAACTAAAGCTCAATATAGAAGTCAGCTGTGAGGCTGGTAAGTAGGTCATCTGTTGGGAACAGATGTGCTCTTTCATCT
This sequence comes from Oceanodroma leucorhoa, assembly GCA_030449065.1. Lineage (NCBI taxonomy): Eukaryota > Metazoa > Chordata > Aves > Procellariiformes > Oceanodroma > Oceanodroma leucorhoa. Next base: position 5,078,818 of record JASVER010000029.1, on the reverse strand, counting down.
GCACTGCTTACCAGTTGGCTTTGACCTACAATGCCCTAAATGTCCTACTCTGCCTATCTAAGGCAGAGTGTGGGGAYACAAAGGGGCTAGGAATCCTTGATGGATTATTTTCCAAAGGTCTCCTTAACCTGGAACTCATTTCCCACCCTTTTACCTTAAATAATCCTGATGTGTTGGCTTCTAGTCCACACAAGGCTGATCTGTTCTTCCAAACTTGGAAAAGGGAAGAAGGCAAGGGGATCTGGCTAGTGATAATTTGAAAATCATTTAGTTTTGCCTGTGTTATTGGCTTCTAGACCAAAWATTTATTTTTTGAGGCTAAGACTCTTTGTTTAGCAGTTTAAATTTATCACAAAGTAGTTAGTGCCAAGGATTAGCAGAAAGGTGCCTTTATGTGTGTTCCTAAATATTCAAAATTAAAAACCCCATACAGCATTTGTTTGAAAGAATGATAAACAAGCATCTTGTTCAGCTGCAGTTTGTAGTGACATAATTTAGGACCTCAGAGCCAGACATACCTGGTTTCAATGTAGAAACACATTTAAAACTAAGAAAGTATGATTCCCTCAATTTTGTGGGACTCATTCTTAAGCCTTAATAGGCTCCACAAGTGTTAATTCTTGCATTTATATCTCCCTGCTGTTTAGGATACAGGAAAAATAAAAGWAAGAAAGTAAAAGTTGTTCAGGGAGACAGCATCCTCTCGCCTCCTTCCAGTTTAACCCTTATTTGCTTACATTACGGCTAGCAGAAAATGTCTAGGACTTTAAAAGAGGTGCAACATACTTCCTTCTTCTTCAATTTTGAAAACAAACAAGGAATGACCAGTGATGACCTTGGGCAAAGCAGTTAAAAAGAGTGGTGATTTCTAATTTACAGATACACAGCGCAGTGCAGTTACACCTTCTCTATAGAAAAATGAAGTCAAGCRTGCAGTCCCTATAGGATCACTGCAAAGCCCTTCTCAACTAGCTGACGTGACAAAAAAGACCCACATTTGCCCTTGCCAAGCATTAGCGGATAAAGGATGGCTAACTCTTAATGCATGCACARAACCAGGAGCCTGTCATTTCTCCTTTAGTGCATGCAAGACTATTGCTTTGCACCCAAATTAAAGGTTTCTTACYTCACACAYTCTGCAAACATTTCAACTAAAGCAKGCAAAAAGAGGAAAGTGTTTATTCCTGCACACATTRATCAAAAGGGGATAAACAGAAATTACTGAAGCTTYTKGRGRAAAAAAAAAAGAAAACCAAAACMAAACCAAAACCATATATCTGCTTTTTGGGTAGAAAACCACAGCTACCTTCAAACACAAGGGCGATTTATGCAGAAATGCAACCAGTAAGCTACTCTTGCTGCCCTAAAGACATGTGTCTGGTAAACAGCAGGATAGACATATGTAAACTAAAATCAATTATCTACTTACATATCTTCTTCATCACATTCTTACAACTGCTTGAATTTTACCACATTTTAATTGCAGCACTGAAGGAAGTGTGAGGAGCGTTGGCAAAGCATAACTGGAACCTTAAYGTATTTATGAAAGTGTATGAATTAATTAGTACGCTTCAAACACTTACTGGACAGTGATAGCTCTCTGAATTCTCTAACTAAAGGGAAATACAGCAACTGCATGCATACATTCATAAGCATCCCTATGTATATCACACATCAACACAAWCAGTTTTTATGTAACAAGATGCAATGTAACAGTAGGATATGACCATTTGCTACCAGCTCAAATATCACTTCRCATTCTTATTTGTACAGAGGTTTCAGCTCTTAGACATAAGCCTCTATGTTTTTTCATTCTAACTGGACGTGTATAACCTAAAGCAGAATGGGAATATTGCATTTAAAAAAAAAGACAGAATGTTATGTCCAATTGGCAACATCTCTAAATGACAACAAATGTGCAAGGCATCCAGTATCGGGTTCAGCTCCACTGTTGATAGTTATCCAGAAAGGAAAAAAAGTCAAGGGTCTGGCTATAGGACAAACTCTATACAAAATGAGTTTAAATAGGATGAGATCACTTCATTCTCCCCTTTACTGGGGTTGGCCTTATCATCAGCAGAAGAGCTGGAAGACACAGAACTCAGTTAAGCACCAAAAATCTTACCTCTACCTGCAYCTGCACATCATCAGGTTTGTTTTCAGCAAATGAAGATTTCCTGGTCTGTCCTCGCCTGTGGCCAAACTTGCATTTGTTCCTCAGGACTTGCTCATCATCTTCAATGGGTCTCCGCACATATTTGAAACGATCTTTAAGGGCCCGCTTCCATAGCAACTGCATGGGGAAAAAAATCTGTCATTACCAGTATCTTTCAAGAATTTGCCCCATTCCTAAAGCAGGTCACTTTGTTTTATCTAACTCTATTTCATAAAAAAAGTGTTTGCCACTAAGCAGCAAAAGACTYACTGGGTGGCATCAGCATACTGGTGGCTTCAGGACTAAAGGAAACACAAGCACCTGTGGTATATGACTCTATGGCAACTAAACAGCAGGGCTACCGGCATTGGCATGGTTCATTAAGGATGACAGTAATTGAACCTAAGTGTTAGATTTATCCAATATAATCAGGRCTGTCAGTGAAACCACAGTTTGCTTTCCTTTTCTCAGCTCTACTTTTGAATGCTCCWTTAATGACATCAGGTCATGAAACTACACGGTGAATCTGATCAGCTCACTGATGCCACAGAAAACTAATGGCATTTTTTTTGAGTGGATTATTTTTCCCCTGCCTCTGGTTGTGCAGTTGTATGATTATCATCTCTAATACAAGGGAGCAGGAAAGATACGGTAGGATGCTCCCTTTTGCGGGAAGCCTACAGTTAGACAGGATCAAGTGTATTATTAAACTGAACTCAAAATTGCTAAATTAAAGGATCATTTAAGTAGGTCCTAGTGTTTGTGAGACTCCTCAAGGCGTGTAAATTAAAGGCAGTTCTGCATTGCAAGTGGATGGAGTCCCTGTTTAATGGAGCCACTCATCGCTCCTTGGCAGCCGAACTTCYTCGTGCATCCTTATGGATAGATGGCTGTTTACCTGCAGTCCCCGGCTGGGCGTCCCGTGGTGGGACCCAGCTGTGCTAACTACCGACATGCAGGGAAGCTATTACTAAGCCAAGGCTGCTAAACRTGTCTGCAGGCAAACCCTGCAGTTGTGAATATTGAAAATGTTTTGTCAGATCCTCAAAAGCAACTGCTTATTTCAGTTATTGAGGGATTTCAACAGTCAGAGGGAACAAAAATAAATCAGAAAAGTGACTGTAAATGACAGGATGTGGCAAGAGAGATTCAAATAGCTGTTACTTTACTTTCTAAAATTGACTCCAATACTATACTCACTTAATACTATACTCAAGCCTGTACTCACTGACATACTAARCCACAATATAAACAGAAGAATGATTACCCCAAATCTCTTACCAAAATGATGTCCTTTATTAGTCAAGGTCATATSACTTTAAGTGTTAACTCTGGTGTAAACCAGAATTCAGTAAAAGTAGACTAAGTAGTACAGTATCTTTCTTTGCAGCGAGTCTGACATGCCTGCCTTTCTCACCCACGGGATACGGATGGGAGGCTCTTTTAAAAGATGGTGGTGAAGTCAGCATGACCTTGCCTTTCTCCTGCTGAAAATACTGCTCCCACCTCCCTAGGGTACTAGCTGACTTACAGGTCCTCAGCCCTAAAAGCAAGAGCTCCATGAGTGGTGAAAAATGAGAGCATAAGAGCTACAAGAATACAGCCCCTCTGGCATCTACCTCAGCTCTTCTGGGGCAGACCTGGGCCAGCCAGGGCAGGTCTGTCCTTCCCRGGGGGACACTTTCTGCCACCCACCTACAGGCTCTTACAGAAGTATCCTTGCACTGCCAGTCACACGTGAACAGCCGAGAACTGGAAAGAAAACAAACCCATCTCCATTTCTAGTATGTAAACTTCAGATTTAGGATTCTGCCAGAACAGGAGTCACGACGTCACCAACATAAATGTAACAATTAAAAACAGCACAACCGCTCACCCAGTCTTCTCCCAAGGCATATTTACAGCCTCAATTTGAGTATTACACACCACCACAAAAGCAGTAAGGTGACTACATGCCTTGAAAATCCCACTTGCTATCTGCCTGAACCATTAAGGTTCCTAAGTACGTTTACAATTCTGGCCCTATGGATTTACAYTTTGATGCAAATACCCCAACGTTATATGCCTAGCAAAATTTATTTGGAACATTGTYATTTGAAGGCTGTTAAGAAACAAGCTAACAAAAACCTTAGCTTAATGCTTCTCTGAAGTGTTCAACAGATGTTAAAATATTTTAAAACATGATCATCCCAGAATATATTAGCAGCTGACAATTTAAATATCTCCTTAGCTGAGTTTTGCAGAGTTTCTTTCTTTTAAAAACCTTTGTTTSGCTAGAAGATATTTTCACTTAGTCTTCCACATGAAAGAATATACCGACACGTATACAGAGCTTTAAATATCCCTCAAAGTTGAAAACATTCAGCTGTTTCATCCTCCTGTCCTCAGATAAATTAAGAGTTTTAACTAAATCTATTTCTGTAATAGGATTCTCATAAGCTTAGCTAAGTCCCTTCTCACATACCTATTTCATGAATGAGRCTGTGAGCACATACATTTATGTGGTTTCCCTAGCAGGTAATACATCTTCTGAAAAGGGTGCTTTCATTACCATTTTTGAGCTGATGATAGCTTTATTTGCTATTAATTCCCCCCCCCAAAAAGCCCAAACCACCCCAGGAAGGTTTACAATGCTTGTAAGGGAGCAGAAAGATTAGTCTGTGTCTATCTAACATAGGAGAGAAAGGATTACACGCAGATTAAAAGCAGTAATCTACTAGTGAATAATCATTTTGTGTGCAGCAGTTACATAAATCGGGCACGTCAGCACTGGGATCCCGGGTTTCGCTGGCATCTCGGCACCCCCAAGCTCGAGGGAGCTGCTTACTCAAAGCCACTGGCAAGCAGTGTGGATAAGAGTGCCTTCTCCTTTCCTTCCTCATATATGGTTGTCTTGAAATCATACAATTTTCAATTGTTGGCTGAAATGAAATGAAATAAGGGCAGTCACTCTTTCCAAATGGTTGGTTGCAACCCTTTTACAAGGAATAAATTCAAATAGAATAGTACCTTGCAAGTGGTCAGGAAACTGTCATGCCAATTTTCTTTTGACTGCTGTGACTATGACCTTAGCTTTTTCTGTATAACSTATTTTGTCTGTAACTACTTACAAATATTGCATTGATTACTGTGCTGGTTTTGGCTGGGATAGAATTAATTTTCTTCACAGTAGCTAGTATGGGGCTATGTTTGGATTTGTGCTGAAAACAGTGTTGATCATACAGGGATGCTTTCATTACTGCTGAGCAGTGCTTACACAGACAGAGTCACGACTTTCTCTGCCTCTCACCCCACCCCACCAGCGAGTAGGCTGGAGGTRCACAAGAAGCTGGGACAGCTGACCCCAACTGACCAATGGGGTATTCCATACCATATGACATCATGCTCAGCAATAACAGCTGGGGGAAGAAGAAAAGGGGGACAGTCAGAGTGATGGCGTTTGTCTTCCCAAGTAAACATTACACGTGACGGAACCCTGCTTTCCTGAAGATGGCTGAACACCTGCCTGCCGATGGGAAGCAGTGAATGAATTTTTGCAGAGGGATCTSGATTGATGGGCTGAGGCCAACTGCATGAGGTTCAACAAGACCAAGTGCCAGGTCCTGCACTTGGGTCACAACAACCCCAGGCAACGCTACAGGCTTGGGGAAGAGTGGCTGGAAAGCTGCCCGGCAGAAAAGGACCTGGGGGTGCTGGTCGACAGCCGGCTGAACATGAGCCGGCAGTGTGCCCGGGTGGCCAAGAAGGCCAACGGCATCCTGGCCTGTATCAGGAATAGTGTGGCCAGTAGGCAGAGGGAGGTGATCGTGCCCCTGTAGTCGGCACTGGTGAGGCTGCACCTCGAATACTGTGTTTAGCTTTGGGCCCCTCACTACAAGAAGGACATTGAGGTGCTGGAGCGTGTCCAGAGAAGGGCAACGACGCTGGTGAAGGGTCTGGAGCACAGGTCTTATGAGGAGCGGCTGAGGGAGCTGGGGTTGTTTAGCCTGGAGAAAAGGAGGCTGAGGGGAGACCTTATCGCTCTCTACAACTACCTGAAAGGAGGCTGTAGAGAGGCGGGTGTTGGTCTCTTCTCCCGAGTAACAAGCAATAGGACGAGAAGAAATAGCCTCAAGTTGTGCCAGGGGAGGTTTAGATTGGACATTAGGAAAAATTTCTTCACTGAAAGAGTTGTCAAGCATTGGAACAGGCTGCCCAGGGCAGTGGTTGTGTCACYAACACTGGAGACATTCAAAAAACATGTGGATGTGGTACTTCAGGACATGKTTTAGTGGGCATGGGTGCTGGGTTGACGGTTGGACTCAATGATCTTAAAGGTCTTTTCCAACCTTAATGATTCTATGATCCTATGATTTCCTTGTTTTACTTTGCTTGCGTACACGGCTTTTGCTTTACCTATTAAAACTGTCTTTATCTCAACCCATGAATTTTCTCACTTCTACCCTTCCAATTCTCTCCCCAATCCCACTGTGGGGGAATGAGCAAGCAGCTGGGTGGTGCTTAGTTGCYGGCTGGGGTTAAACCACAACAGTTACATTATAGATCAGACATCTAATAATCTATTTCATGATTAAGTGGAGATAAATTTTTTAAAATGTTGTATGCGTTACATTAAAATAACATTGTTCTTTAAGTAGAAGAAAACATCATGGAAAAAAATTCCTTAGGTAAACACCTTAAAGCACTTCTTTCCAAAAGCTAATCTTGGAACAGGGTGAGGAAATTAATTTCATTCCAAGTGCTCCACAGACCTCTTAAATGAGTGTTTCTTTTAGTATAAAATAATTTAATTTTTTTAAGTATTACTTAGGATTTCAGATAATTCTTTCTTAATTCCTGCATCTACAGTGACCTAGTAAATAACCTTCTTTTTAAATTAGTAGTATGTRAGTAGCTTATTCGTAACCTTGTTTTTAAACTTATTCATTTAAGATCATTATCATCATTCAGACTATATTCCAGTAGATATCGTTTTCAAGGGCTGATGGCACAGAAGCATATTTTTGTCTACTGCAAAATTAAACAGGAAACCTTTTAACCAAGAAAACAGAATTATGGATAATCTACTAATAAATCTTGAAACACTAAACTTTTAATGACCTCTCACTGCAACAGTATAAGATTGAAAATATCAGACTACATTTCTACATGTTCTACAATGCACATGTTGTTTAAAATACATGTTTGAAATAGTTTGAAGTTGTAAATAAAAAGTGTCCGGTATTTTGGGGAAAAAAAAAAAAAAAAGAAAAAAGGAACATTCGAAGTTTTGCAAGTAAATTTCTTTCTGTCATGAAAATACTGGTGTGAATTTAGGTACTCTTAGGTTTGTTTTTTTGTTGGTGTTCCTCTATGTTTTCCAGCAGATCTTTCCCCTTTCCAATTTTCCAAGCCACTTCATTTCCATGAAAGTGTTGCAACAAAAGTGCTGACATTTCCAATTCAAAGTTTCTCCAAGTTTTTCATTACATCAAGTTCTTTATGTTCTGATTTTCTGTTCGTGGTCAGAAGAAAAAGCTAATTCTGGAATGTCAAGATCCCTCAGGGGATGAACTTCCCCTTTTCTCAGCCAGAAAGCTCAGCCGCCTGCCCCTGCCCTCCCATGCCACGCACAGGCGTGCATACTTGCCATGGAAGAACCCAGAACAGTTTCCACTGCATCCTTCCAGCAGCCATTTCTGCTGAAGGGCTCTTTTTAACTCTTGAGTTAAAACCAAAATCACACCACTGACAGACCTTCTCAGAGCATCTCATTAAGAAATACTGCAGCCTTCCGCAGACCCCAGCAGACGCTGTGGCTGCTCCTGCACCCCAAAGGGTAAGCAATTGCTTTCTTTTTAAGCATGAATTTAAGAGTTTAATTGAATCTAGGAAMCGAGACATAGCACAGCAATAAATAGAGAGCAATAAATTAACATCATTAACAATACTGTGGGATAGAGCATTTTGTACGGCAGAAAGGAAAACACCCAATGGCAGAAGTGAGCTCCAGCATGCCCAAGGGAACCCAGGGCTTAGTACTCCAAACTATGTTCAGCCCTTTTGTTTTTTGAAATGCATGCAACTTTTTCCTGTAACTTTGACAAGAAATTAGAAGTCCAAATACTTGTTGGTATTCTAAATAAACTCGGATAACTTTGTTAATCTATCAGTCCTGCAAACAATTATTCTGAGAGGCCTGCCCAGCCAAATGGCCATGTTTAGTGTGTCCCTTTCTCCAGCCTTACAACACACCAAAAGGACAGGGTTATCTATCAGACACAGTCATGGTCACCCAAGGCTCTCTTTGGAGTCCACAGAAAGAAACAAGAACTTCCATAGTGCTATTCCTCTCTTCCCAATATAGACACCGAAAACACGTTATATGAACACCTTATATAAACAGAAGTTTATATATATATATATATATATGTTATTTAATAACTAATGTTAAGTAGCATTTTTGCTTAAAATACTACTCTCATGTTACAGTTTTCCTTTTCTACATTTAGCTATCAGTCTCCAAATAAAGAGCTTTTTGCTTTACCTCTGAATTATTTTATTGGTGATAGTTTTCTTAAATACTTTCAATGTACTATTCAAAAACTGTAATCTAATTATTATAGACAAAGAAGGTATTCAAAACCTCTCAGTAAATAATATTTTATGTCTTACAAGACCTGTGATTCAACACTGTTATCAGGAACAGCAAGCAGCGATTCTCACAGTCCCATGCTAGCCTGAGGCAATTTTAAAAGAAAAGCCTGCAAAAGCTTCACTTTTTTGAGCTGCTGAAGACAATTTTCCTGAGAAAAGATGAAAGAATGGTGGTTAGCCAATTTTTTTTGTTGTTCATTTGTTTCTTAAAGGTATATGAATTCAGTTTTACTGCAAGCCTCATGCTAAGTGGCTCTGCATATGTTGTAGGGTTTGTTTTAAGCTGCTGCTGTTGTAACACACAACTATCTGGGATCAAGAAAAAAAGTATTTATAGCCTTTACGATTGTGAAGGAAGAATAGAATGTCTAGCAGTAGGGCCAATAAAAATAGTAATTCATCCTCACCCCCTCCTCCAAACTTAAGTATACAGACATACACCTTTAGAGCATTTTTTTCCTGCCTCAAGCAATGGAGAGGGGCTGGCTCAGAAGCATTAGACTAGCAATATTGCAAATTGCTAATTGCAGCTTCCTCGCTTATTTATGGTGGTTTCTTCCAGATATGCTATCTAGTAAGCATGAGAGAAATATCAAAAGATAAAGAACAGCTCTGAAGTCTCTCCYCCATCATGCAACTTCTGCCGGCACAAATTCTGGGATCGATCTGGGAAGCGATGAGCCATTTCCCAAAGAATGGATTTATAAGTAGTTTCACTCTGTCTACGGTCCAGCTGCGGTGAAAGCCCGTTGAAAACCTATCTTAAGAACCTCTGCTTAAAAACAGTCTTTAAAAGTTAAAGGTTATAAAAAGGTCTTCAGACCCACCCGGAACATCATTCCAGCTCYCCTTCACAAAGGGAGCCGGATGAAGCTGGAGCATTACCCAGGACCCTGGCCGGGGACCCCCACTGGGGTATTCAGAGAGGAATCCTGATTGAAAATAAGGGTTGACCGTAGCKCTCTGATCCTTCCGCTCCCTCTCTCCTTGCTGAGATGTGTTTGTTTTCYTTAGTCTCTTCCCTCCTACAATGCCTGGGCTCAGGGGAGAACTAGAATAGCCACCCCTTAATCCTCACCTTTCTATTTTTATTCTCAAAATTATTTTGCTTTCTGCAGTAACTGTACACAAGATATATATTTATATACATCTAAAGCTAACAATCCCCACTGAGTCTCACAARCTTTTACAAGACACTATAAAAGTATCACATGGCAAAGCAATGATGTGAAGTCAAAAGGTRAACACTGTCCTGTGAGACCACAGATATGTATTCTGGGTCACAAGAGTGAAAAAATGTAGTTCAAATTTAAGTAATCTCCTTCCATTGCTTTCTGTTGTGTCCCCCCTGAGATCCCAACCAGTGTTTTTAAATTTTTTTTTTTTAATTAGGCCTAGATTCCCCATATACCTAAACCAGTAGTATTACTACACATTGTAGCTAGATATCTAACACACAAGTGATTATRATGCATTGCAAGAGCATTAGTCATATGTTAGTCCTCATACAATTTTCTAAAGGCTTGGCTTCTTTGTTTTTAAAAACAAAAATAAGTCACATCATTTACTTAAATTTATCCTTTGGGGGAAATCGATCCAGAAAGAAACTGTACCCAACAAGCAACAAGGGACTTCGTCTACAGGTCTGCATGATCTCAGAGTGGCTTTGAGGAATGGCTGTGACTAGATTAATCTTTAATTAATATAATGAAATAAGAATATTATTTGCCAGAAGTGTCAAAGTGAAGCTTACAGCTCTGAATAGAGTCAGTATATAAGAAATTGATATTGATTTCCTCTGAACTAGGTTATTTTCTTGYGATCAATTATGTGGGGGAAAAAAAAAAAGAATTATTTCCTTAATTTTCAGTTTTACAGTACTTACAAAGCCATTCCCATCTTCATCAAGGAATGGGTATGCCTGCAGTAGAGCATTGACAACAATGTTATATTGCTGACTGTTTGGATACCTGTGCAAACAAAATGGAGATGTAAAAGAAATAGTTGGTATTCTAGACAGTATGAGACACTGTCTGGATTCTATACTGATATACATTAAACTGACTATTTCTAAGGCTATCGATTCCCCTCCAAACAGCAAAGGGAACAGCTTTAAGGTTTGCATGAAATCTTCCTGTTTGACTTCAACAGGTTTCAGACCCTTAGCCTCCTCTATTTAAGCAAGCATATTAAAGAGAATGGCTTTACATCCATTTGAAAATTTATTTCTGCAGTCAGTAGGTAATGCCCCCAAATAAATCTAAYGATGTTTACTCACAGTGATCCTTCTAGGTATTTTGTCATGTCTGCTTGCAAAAATTCAATAATCCTTATTCTCATACTGTGATCAGGGCATTTTTTTTCTGCTAATATGCACTTGACATCATAAGGGAAGTCTGGCAAAGCATAAGAACTTGTCCACTGCAACGTCTTGTATCTTGCAAACAATGATTTCAGATTTTTTCTGTAAGAGAAGAGATTATGTCATCATGATCATGTCCTTCTTCTATGGGAAAGCAGGCAAGAAAAAAAGAAAAATACAAGCAGAAACTCAACACAAAGCAAAGTTATTGCTATAGAAATTCGAGGCTTGCTCTCTTGGTTTCTACATAAAGAACACCTACAAAAGCTGCAATCAAAACATATGGGGTTAAAACCAGATGCCAAATGTGAAATGTTTTAATCAGCAGACACTAGAAGGTGGTCACTAACTGAAAGCAGAAGGCAGAGCTGAGGAAGTCACTGGGGACTTGCTACTGTTGCAAAATAACTTTATCTGTCATCATTTACAATATGTTTCCTACCAGTTCTGCTAACATACTACTGAGAGTAAGCAAACAGCTTAATTGAATAAAATACTGTACATGACATTAGCTAAGACTGTCCTCCCAGAGGGGAGAGCATGGAAGGGTTGAAGGCGGTTGTTACGAGCACAATGGCTGGAAACAAAGCAGACACGGCCTGTAAGTACCCACAGCTCCCTGCCCAATAGGGCCACCAGCACTATTTACAAATGTCACACCCTGGCTGGGGTGCGCCTGGGGCAGGATATCACCACTGGCTACCCAAGCGCTTCTCGCCTCCAGAGAGCCTGCCAAACCCTAAGTCTGAAAGAACACAGGGAAAAGTAGAGATAGACTGAGCTGGAAGTCAATCAAGAGCCACCTAAAAGGTGGAGTGGTTCTGACAGCCCTAGACAGCCTCCCAGTCATAGTAGTCCAGACCCAATAAAGAAATTTCAAATGAGAGATGCCAAAGACAACTGAAGAGTCCTGTTATCTATGTGGTATCACTACAATTTATGTTTGCTTTAAGCTACATTGTGGAGAGCAATTTGGAAACAACTACCAGACTTTTAAATGAACTTTTAAAATAAAATGCCGTCATTATAGATGACAAATGTAGATGCTTACATGGTATAAATATACAGATATCTATATCTGAATTAATCATCTGCACTCCCTTTATATTCACTGAGGAGAGATAAACACCACTGAAGGATGACAGAACAACGAGAAGATATCTAAATCAGACCAGATGTTCTCTCTCATCTATTTCTCTCCACTAATTATGAAGAAAATTAAGATAGTTACCACAGTTGTTGAAATCTACACTGTATATGTCTCAAGTTAGGAACCCTCCACTTGGTAGGTGAAAGCTCCCACACAAAGACGTGTRGCTGGACTAGGCATGTTCTGGTGTCCCTTTTGAGCTGCACTAGATTTTGAGTCTATTAAAGTTATGGAGGGAAATACTGCTAGACTTCAGTCAACATACACAAGTTTTCACTCCTAAAAGTCTCTGCGGTAGCCTATAAACAAGAGCTAGGTGTATAAATAAGAGTTGTGAAGAGTTCTAGCGAGATCTTCATTGGGAGGTTTTGCTATCCAGCCTCTTTCATAAGAGGATGTTAAAAAAAAAAAAAAAAACACAAAAAACGAAAAAAACAACACCCAAAAAAACCGAAACAACAAAAAAACCCCCAAAAAACAGAAACAATGGTAGCTAACTCCTTTAGGCTGGCAAAATCAACTGTAGTACAAAAGGATGAGGATATGCAATGTCTTAGTTTACATCACTTTGAAAGATTACTGTCTATCTGGGAGGTAGATTATTCTGGGCCCCTATASCCATAGTTATAGCCTCAATACTTTCTTGAGTAGATTAGCCTATAAATCTCAACCTTGTTGACCTGGTTATGCTGCCATACCATCTTGGCATCTTTTAATGCAGGTTGGTAGTTTGCAGGCTGGTAAAAGCTCTACAGCCATGATATAATTTACCAATGCCAGCACTGCTGCGAACTGCCATGCAGTGCTGAAAAAAAATAATAATAATTTGGGTACTGTCATCTGATCCTCATAGTTATATTAACAGTATTAGCAGTACTCACAGCACTACTGTTTCCCTATGCAAACAGGTACAAAATGGCCAAGGCTGCTGTCTCTCCAAGCTCACCATATTTTATGGGACACAGATGGTTAACAGTAGATGCAAACTGAAGTAAACTTCAGTTAGTACTTTACAGTCTCAAAAGAAGGAAAAGCTGCACGAGAAGTGACAAACATATCCACACAGACACATTCATGCCCTTTTTTGGYGATAAATTAATACACAAATGGGAAAATAAAACCAAACCCAGATTCCAAAATCACTTGGAAATCTGTCCTATGCAAATAAAGTGCAGATGTTCAACATAGCATCAATGAGGAGCTCTGCAGCCTATGAGTTTGAATCCTGTACTTCCACCAACTTTACTGATGAAAGTGATGTAGCAGACAGGCTGCAAGTTACTACATACCATTTTCAACATGCTATCTTTAAACTAGCTCAGAAGTGTACAGAAGTTTAAGATGTGCAGTAATTTGTAGCTGAGCAGCACTGAAATTCCTGTTGTTGCTAATACCAGTGAAGCTGAATTGCCATTTCAAAAAGTGGAACAGTTTAGTAGGTTCAGTTCAGGCAAACTGAAATGTACTCAGTTACTTGAAGAAAATAAAATTTCCTTGGAGCTGGGATGGCTAATAGCCAAGGAGGCATGGTAACTCTCCCCTCCACCAGTCCCTTCACATTTGCCAGTACAACAAAAATACTCCAAATTCCATTTCTCTTCAGCCTTGCCCGACACAGAAAATGCTTCCTAGCTGTCCAAACAAGATCCAAAAATTCCTTTAGTCTCCACAGTGCAAGAGATTTAATATTTTACTAGCTTTTGCTGAAACCATCGCTGTTGGACAGTCATGTTAAATACRTGCAGTAATATTTTACAATGAAATGCAAGTTTGTTTGAAAAGAGACACAACTCCACACTMAACTTTATCCCCAGAAATGCTCACATGTAAACTTGTTTAACTAAAAAAGCAGCTCAGTTAAAGTGTACATGCACGGTGATATATGCACATAGCCAAGACCTTCCTTGATTGTGGAGAACAGCATTACAGCTAGAGATTTAGGTACAAACATACATAGCCTGTTTCTAACCATCACTCTCTGGTCTTCTAGCTAACCTGAGACAGAGATAAGATCAAGATCCCAGAACACAAATTACTACCTCTTTTCTYTTCTCTCAGTTCTCAAGGCATTTGATGCTGCACCTAAATCAATCTGATGGCTAGCTGCTGCCAAATGTCAGTCCCCCTCTTGCCCTCTGTCACATACCCCTTTCTTACTGGTACTGGGAAGCCTCTAACCATGCAGCAAGATATTTCAAGGAGATACAGTGATGAAACTCTTCATTTTTCATCTTGGTTTAGTTTTCTCACTGTTTAGGTCCCCAAAATAGCTGCCCAAAATAGGTGAGACAAATACCAGCACAGAGGAAGCAAGCTGATCTCTGTATTTAGCTGCAACGTGGAACTGCATCCTAAGAAGCATCTCCTCAGCAAGGACACAAATAATCACAGAGCTTTTGACCACTCAGCTTTTGCAGATGACCACTTTACTTGCTGTACCAAGTCACAGCACTCTTTCACACAGTTATTTCTTTCTTTAGCYCCATTACAGCCTTACACTGCTCGCACACAGCATGTTTACTAAGACACGAAACTATAAAATAACATCATTTTGGAAGAAGCCGTTTGTCTCCTTCAGCTGGCAAAAAACCCAAAACAAAACAAAAGAAACAACCCCCAAAACCCCCACCTATTTGAATTATATAACCCCTGGGTTCCCTAATCCCAGGGAATATCTTGTTTTACTGCTAAAAAGGCAAATATTTTACACACTTGCAGCATCACACAGATCATTTGATGAAGATTTTAGATCACGGTCTCCAAGCTCAGTGTCCTGTGCAACCTCATGCGGAGACACAAAACTGCCTGAATTAGCTCTAACAAGTCAATAAAAATAATCTTGGCATCAATATAGACAGCTCAATCAAGATAGCTGTTTAAAGTGCAGTAGAGACCTAGAAACAAGTTCAAACACTAGATCATATGATTTTGTCATTTTTAAGCTTCTGAGCATACTGGTAAGAAGGATCAGTTTCCTGCACCTATTTAGTTCATTTAAAAAAGGGTCTTAAAGGACAACTGAGCACAAGCATAAATAGACTGTGTGCTACATGCTCTTCTCACTGTATGTCTACTGAAGTCCATGAGTCTATGGCACCCATTACTACATCTTGTATCAGCTTAGGTCTCAGTGACTCAGAGGACATCACAGTTGAGTAGAACCTTGCTGACATCAATGGGTTCCCACGTTTGGCACCTCCAGATAAAACTCAGCACATGGGTGGAGCCTCAATAGATTCACATTTTTCACAGGTGAAGGTCTAGCCTTTCACATGTCTGCACCAAATATCAGCAAAAGACTCCTCTCTGAAGATTTGTAGGCTGGAAAAAAATCCATGTCTACAAAGCCAAGGAAGAAACAGAAGAGAAAAGAAAACCTGGAGCTTGCAGATGTGAAGGAAAGAAAAAGTCTGCAGCTGTAGAAAATGTTCCATTTCACTAACACATGTATTATATGCTTTCAACTTCATGACAATAGTTAAGGTTGTAAAGGTTATTTCCATCAAAAGGAAGAAATTATGACAGATGGTGAAATATCAGAAGAAACTCTTTCCCCCCCCCTCAATAGTAGGATAAAATAGGGCGCTMTTTTCTATTCACAGTTCCGAGATCTGTGCCTGGAAGATTCTCATGCCTTTCCCTTCATRTGCTTCTCTGCCGTTTGCTACTTTCCAGCACAAATGCACTGTTTGCCAGTTATTCCCTAAAGCCTGGGATTTGCAGTCTACCTAGTGCTTGATGATGTCTTTTACTTTTTCAGTTCCCACTAAGCGTAGGGGCAGGTATCCTTTAACCTGAACACGAATTTACCCACAGCAGCGTTAACTTCAGCAAGGCTAGGATGCGGGAGCCGACAGACACAGCGTAGCTCCCCATTTCCCAGAGCAGCTCCAGTTTCAGCTTTTCCTGCAGTACCCTTGCTATAGAAATCATCACATTCAATACAAGCAAAAAGTTACAGACAAAATTAATCAGCTTTAAAGAAAGTTTGTGAGATGCAAACACAACCTTTTGGAGGGAGACAAGATTTTTTGACCGTTTCCATTCTGAAGAGCTGCACCACGTAAATGAAGGCTCTGCACTTCCATCTCATGTGAGGGCAGCAGCTGTAGGTTACAGATGAGGGGAGCGAAAATGCTCCTTGGGGAATCTGACTGACAGAACTGCCAGCTAAATCAGGCCATTTTAATGAAACAGCATTTATTTGCATTCACCCATGAAAGATGTGTTATACTGTATCCAAAGTATTGTATGTATTTGGGTTTTTTTGTTGTTGTTGTTGTTTTTATGATTTTGCTAGACTTTAACAAGGCAATGTAGTTAGTATCTCCTGCAAGTAATTTGTAAGACTTGGCTTATTTCTGGTGTGGAAGAAAGGAGATTTAACAATTTTTTTCCCTGCAAACTTTTGTGGACTACTCACAGTACCATCAGTAAATTCAGCTCTGCTGACCTCAAGCACTCCAAAACCATGAGTCCAGTTGCTTTGACTTCCAAAGCACCGAGGCAACAAGCACAGAGAAGATATTATGGCGAGTCTTCTATTTTTTTTAATTTAAGTTAGCATTCTTAAGCTTCCTGCTGCAATGACAGAGACATGAAATGCTGACTTAAAAAAAAAGGCGCAGAAATTCTTGTAACCACATGGATTGAGAACTTAGATTTAAAGAATCTCCCCCAAATCCTACACAAAACAAACCAAAATCCACAGATATAACAGTTTTTATGAAGATGGAATAACAATTGAAGTGAAATTATCAGGAATCATTAAAATAAAAGAGAAGAAATTATTTTTCTTTTTTGATACATCATTCAACAGGGGAATCTACTATTGAAACAATAACTAACTTCAGAAGTATTGAGACAAATTCATAGAAGAAAGATTCAATCAATCACTGTTAAAATTAACRGGCTAGATGCAATTTATTGTTTTGGAATCCCTAAACATTAGTTGTTGTGAAGGTATAATCAAAGGAAGCATCTCATGTCTGTACTTCTGAACAAAACAGACAGGCAGTACTTCTTTTCTTCTACTACTGACCATTGTCAAAGACATAACACGTTTTTTTTAATGGCTGCTTTTCATGTCCATATGAATTAACTGGAAAAAAGATCATCACATCTACTAGAAATAATTCTGATTATATCAACAATAAGGTTTCTGCATAGAAACTAAGAAACTCCTAAGTTATATATAAGAGGCACAGTCAAGCTGAGATTTTCTCTGTAGRACTATAGCTGCATATATGTATACATATAAAAGTAATATTTGCTCTCTTGTGCAAAGGAAGCAAAATCATCTGAAATAATTGACTAAGCAACAAATTTTCAGGCTAGCTACTTTCTCTCTTTTTTTTTTTTTTATTCCATTTTCTTTTTAAAGCAGGAGCATAAGTGTGTTTCTGATAAAACACATTAAACACAGACCAACAGTATCTATGTGTGGGTAATGGGGAAGCAAAGGAAGGAGTTCTATAAAGATCATTAGCAGAATGACATGTCAAAATTAAAACACACCTCGGSTGCAGCTACCCAGCAGTCAGCGCAGTTGCCTGCAGTCCGACCAAACTGGATGCGAGACTGCCCTCGCTAAGGAGATGTACGGCATCGTTAACGTGGCTCCACGCTCTGCTCACCTCCAGTCCCTACCAGTGGGTGTTACCAGTTCAGACGCTGCACTAGTGCACGCTGGCCGTGCCTGACCTTGAGAGGGCTTGCAGCAGGCAAGCCGGCCCTGCTGAGGAAATGAATGAAAGGTGGCTTGCAACCACACAGGCCAGCACAGCCAYCTCAGAGATGGGAGACAAGTTTGTTTTAAAATAAATATTCCAATTTATTATTCTTGGTATCGGCCCAAGTTTATGCGGGCACCAGCACCAACATGCTGTCAGTGCTGGCAACAGCCATATTGGTACACAAACACTTAGCAGGCTCGGGTTTAGTTGAACACTGACCACATCTTCCAAATTCGCAGCAAATAAATAGAGAAGTTCAAGGCTGTCAAGGCTGGCCAGAAGATCTGTTATCCTGCTTGTACACATAAGCCTGCTCTGAGCAAATTACTTCAAGGCGTTCAGACAGTAAATCTGTTACACAAMACTCAAGAGCTACAAAACACGTTTTTCTAGAAAGAATAAATGTATAAATAAACCCGTATCAGGACATCACTCTTGAAGGAAAAGAGCTGCACCACCGTATTGGAAACACTGAAAAAGGGACATGTTAGGAACATCATTTGATAAACAAACACCTTGCGGAAAGGCAGACAGGAGGTATAAACCAACCAATAAAAGGTCAGTTTTTCACAGCAGTGTCAGGTATTTACAAGCAATGACAGCCTCTGTCTTAGCAACAAGATAAACACCAGCCTGCCAGGAGCCATCAAACTGCTGGTAATCCGATACAGAAAAGCAGGTATAGGGGAAATGTATTTATTGAATCGTCCTTTGTAGCTATCTTATTGTCTTCACAGAAAAGTACTGCTTCAAGATTAATCTTCTTGGGAGATTAACAAAAAGACTGGCTGTTTTTACTTCTGTAGCTGCTAGCAAAAAGTTATTCCACTGAGGTAACCCGCAAACCTCATCGGGTTATACATACGCACAATTTCAATATTATAAYATAAGAATATTACAATATAAMAATATAAGAAAAATAAAATTATACAATTGCTGCAACCACTTACTCTTTATTTTTGTGTTTAAACAATCTGCTTTGGTTTTTTTTTGTAATATTTAGTAGTACAGAAGAGTGTATTTAACACAGTTGTTAGGACTATCTACACAGGGAACATACAGAGAAACTTTGAGCCGATTCACCAGCGCTAATAATCCATAAAAGCACCCACGAATCAATTTCAAGCAAAACCATGCCAGTTATTGAAGCTGTAGTTGCACGGGTGTTTTGGGGAAAAAAAAACCAAACCAAAAACCCAACCCACAAAATGTTAAGTTCTTCTTTTTCACATTGGATGAAATGAATGAAGAGACAAAGGGTACAAGTGTAACCCTGGCCAAATATCGATCATTTGAGCTGTACATTTAAACCAACCCCACTGAATCAAACTAACTCCTGGCAGAACTGACTCTAGAAGTGTCTATACGAACTGCTCTGCTGCCAAGTAAGTGGGCGAGGTGGGAACACCCACTAAGGAAGAGTGGAAGTTGTCATTGTTCTTAGCTGCTCTTCCAAATCTGGCCTGGCTGATGAGAAATGAGTACCTACCCTCCTTCTTACTCAGAATAAGACAGCCCAGAGTGTTTTATTTGCAGAACCACCTCCCTATTTTGCTACAGCTTCCCTTTCCCCATTAGTTAAGATGAGAGACTAGGGGAGAGAAACACATGCAGAGACYTTAAACATTCCAAATTTAAAGCAATGGAAAAAACCCACTAGTTGATCTAACAGAAATGCCAACTGACATTATGCCAAAACACAAAAAATAGCCACCATTAATCTGATGTGAAAAACCACTTTTCACCATGGCACACAAATCCATAGTCTGGAACTTGAGTGAAAAAACAAGMAACCGACCCACCCAGCTTTGAAAGTAGGTATATTAGCAGAATAGACAGGGGGGTTACTTTTTACTCTAGGCTAAGAATCTATCATTATGTTATAGTTAAAGCAACTTTTTCTGCTCCCATAATCAAATTTCTAAAMCAAACTTCTTGTTCAACCCTTCACAACCTGCTTATAGCTGACATAATCCCCTCAAGCATACAAAACATAAAAATTTTCCATCAGTTGTTGAAAAYGCAGTAAGTGAGTACTGTAGGGAAAAGAAGGCAGAAAGAAAAGGAAAAAACAACAACAACGAAAAAATCAAACCTAAACTCTATAATATCGCATTTAGCAATGTGGGTCAAGTCACAGACATATCTAAACAGCAGCATTYACCTCCAAAAATAGTATTTAGCTTGGGATGAACCCAGTGCAGCAGTTAATGGGTGCAAGGGCTGTTCAGTTCCACGCCCAGCGTTAGTCAGTTAAAACAGCGGTTTCAGAGAAAGACATTTGCCAGTTTCTCATCTGACCTTTAAAGAGAAGCCCTCATAAAATTTACTTAGGTCTTCAAGACTACAAATCATGACAGCTCCACTGACTTTTAGGGCATCTACTACTTCACGGAGAAGGGGCACTTCCATTTACAGCCGCAGACTTCCCTCCTCTTCTGCTCCTTTGCCCCAGGGTGAATTGGCACTGYTCTTTTACGGTCCCTTTCCTTTAACAGGCCATTATGGGCCTTTGAAAGCCACTACTGACAACATTTGCTGAGAACATTTCCTAAAGCCAGTCTATTCTGGGTTACGCTGATTCACACAACCCATTTAAAACTCTTTATACAGAACAAAGTAAATTACTCATCATTAATTAAAAATAAGCATCCTTTAGAAGTACAGGCTAAAAACCATCATTGCAAGATCATTTTAATGATTTATTCCGAGGGTTTTAAGTGATTTGGGTTTGTTTCATTGGCAASGATGCTGACAGGATCTTTGGGTTTGGGTTTTTTGTTTTGTTCTTTTGAAGGTCGAGGCAGGACTTTATTTGAAAAACGTTAACTATGTGATTCACTAAGCCCTCTCCTGTGTTCCCAGACAGCTTTATCCCTAACTCCTTGTTACTTTTTTAAAGCGATAAAATAGACATTTTCACAGAAAGACTTCCCCTCATTTCAGAATATCAGACTGGTGAAGCCGTCAGTCACATTTATGGAGGAGAAATTATAGCAGGCAGGAATAAAGGGCTGTAACGATGGGCAGAGAAAGCTTCGCAAACAAGAGAACAATTGCCTTGAAAGAGGAACAGCACTCTTTCAACACTAACTGCCCACCTCAAAGGGGAAAAGCATGTGTAGGAAAAAAAAGAAAAAGAAAAAAAAAAAACCACAACAAGACCTCCTCGCCTTGCCTCCAGTTTTTAAGGCGACTTGTTTAGATACCCAAGGAAAATGGAACCAGCATGCCTACCTTCCCAAGTGCTGTATTTAAGGTGCCTCARGCACATRATTTTTTTATAGCCATGTTCCACTYTGTAATGATTAATTTGCCAGATTGCTGTTGAAAACACATTTGTAAAAGAGGATTTTTAAAAACTAAACAAATAAAGACAAACCTGTATCTTGCCTTCTGCATGAGGCAACGTGAGATAGTGAGTGAGGACTGAGGATGGAGAGTAGGGAAAAAAACACCATTAGACTATTTMATTCAGTCAAATCCTAACAAATTTCTGCTCCTGCTGTTTTCTAAATATACCTGAACCTGGCCCCCAATAATTAAGATSACTTTTTAGAAAGTATTTGTTTAGTCTTAACGAAGAAAAAAAGAAGTGTTTAAGTTATTTTCAAAAGGTAAGGAAAATCTAGTAACTGCGTTATAAACTCACTTTCGCTTTAGCACTCTGTGATCAATTAGTCCTTCTCCATTTTCAGTTGYGCACAGATATTTTTTCTGCTCCACAGGACCGGAAGTATTTAACATTTGTCTGTCAGTAGCCCTGAAAGAAAGGAAAAAAAAAAAGGAAAGAAAAAAAGGATTTCCATTGTCAAGTTTTGTGCAGTTTATAGAAAAGAGGTATTTTCTAAAATACCACTAGCAGAAACAGAAAGGAGAAAAATTAACATATTGAATAGTCATGATTTTATGTGATGCTAATGTSTCTTAATCAATCTCTCAGTTCAGTTATCAAACTCTGACAAGTTAAAGGAAAACTGTAAATAATACTGCCTAGTGATATTCTAATTACTACACAGTTACAAAACCCAAGAAAATAAATATTCTCGGGGTTGCAGGATAACTGCCATCTCCGTAGCCTGGCATCTCCTAATCTCTGGGAATAACTAACCATTACAATATGCAAGGGGTGAGAACAATTTACACAGTATTGTAAGGCAGTTTCTATTCAACTAGAACCTTGAACACTTGTTCTTGCTGGATACTAAGTCCATCTTGAACCTTCAAGTCAGCTTTGCATTATTTCAACCACTCTAGAAGATCCCCAAATGCCACCTGGTCTCACAYCCCGCTGTTCCTGGTTATTTGCTCCAACTCTAGCCTGTCACTAGCACCAAAAACTCCAGATACTCACTTTGCTATGTGCCAGTCCAAACCACTGCTTTCCATTTAACCTTTGCATCCACYTCTCTCTCTCCCTCCTCATTTTCCTGTTATTTTTTCTTCTCCTTTTGTTGGTAGAAGCCAACATCAACAGTTTTACCCTGAACTGGGGGAAGGCAGAGCTAAGATAGGGGCTACTATTATGCTGCCAAGAATTCATGGCAGCCATCACCCATTTCCCCCCCCTTTTTTTTTTGGGGGGGGTGGTGGTGGTGAGGGAGTTGGGGGGGAGGGCATAGCTTCCTTTCTGTACCTCATCTCTTCAGACCCTCTGAACTCCAATSCTTTATAAACTGTTCCAGCCTCAGCTGCACTCAGATATGAAAGGCTATTATTGGAAGTGACATTAACGTTTGCCAAGTTTATAAGGGGAGTTCCCCCTTTTCATGAATCTTCAGCTACCCAGTTAAAACCAGAAAAATCCAGGATGTTTGCTRTGGGGCTCCTAGAAATAATCGATCTTGGAATTGGAAAGCATCTTGATATTCACCTGGCAACATCTTTGTGAGYGCCTCATATGCACATAAACATAGTTTCTACTGCGTGACCCAGAATGCTTCCACCATACCAGTGACAGACACAAGATGCTATTTCCATGTCCTAATCCAAACTGCTGGAGGTGCAAGTCACATTCAGTGTCCTTTCACAAGTCCATTACTTCCACACAGGAAGAGTTCACCTACCATACTCAGAACTCCATGTCCAACCAACAACTTTATTTCTGTTCCTAGCAGAGAGGTGAGCTGAGCACAATTCACACGCAGTTAGAAGACACACTAAGGACACCAGGATAAAGAGGTGGCCAGCCAGGAATGCACCACCAAGCACTGGGKAGAGCATTCATGTGAGAAATACAACAGGGAAATACTGCTGACAGCTCTTGGAAGCTCCACAGTGGTTTCAGCTGACCCAGAAGCAGACAGCTACGGTGCTGCTTTCTCCCCTGCCCTGAGCAATGCCGTCTCCACCCTGGCCCTGGTAATGGCAGGGTGAGTTAGTTCTGGGAACTGGCCTGCCTGAGAAATACTTCTGCAAAACAGAAAAGGTAGTTGGTTTTCACCTGGGCTCAGGCACCGCAGGAGAAGGGCTAGGAACACACAGACTCAGTTTTCACAGTTGTCCCGTGCCACTGTGGGACCACACACTCAGCTATGGATGCTACTAACAGTGAACCTTAGGGCAGTGGCTTTGCTCATGCAACCAAGACTGCAACTCAGCCTAACGTTGCTGAGCCACAGACGAAACGCGAGTTCACTTCGCATATACTCTGTTCTTCTGTRTCAAAGTAGCTTACAAAGAAAATAATTTTATTACATTACTTCAAAAGAGTGTCCCATACACTTTATTCTAGTCATGAGTCCCTGAATTATGTCAAAAGAAATTATTCTCAGAGGACTTTGTTCAAGATGTACCAAACAGATTAAATAATTTCAAACTACATCACTAAGACAAGCACTCCAGAGTTAAGAAGTGACAGTTACAGCTACCAGCATATGAGGATACAGCTTTTAGTTTTATAATAAAATACTATTTTTACTGCAGGAGCTCTTCATCATTCTGTACCCTAAACTGCATTTGTTTACTCATCCTAAAATACATGACTGAATGCATTTCTTAAACGTGCTTGAGTTTTATTCTGTGGTTCTTGACTCTGACACATAAAATGTTTCAGAAACAGCAGCTTATTTACTTAACTTCCCTGTAAACAGAGGAACACCAGCATCTTATTTTCCATGCAAGAAGACTAGGTAGGGAAAGATTTTAAGGTAAATTATATTCACTAACATTTGAGACTTGCAGCATTTGATTTTTTTTAGAGTCTGCAGAACTTCACAGAAAAGCTGTGCCCTCACACTACTGCAACTGCATGCTCTTTGTGAGACAGTAAGGCCTGACTTGCAGGACTTGAGAAGTACACAGGGAACAATCACACCTGAGATGCAGTCTAGCCAAACATCCCTGACAAAGTCAAGGATGAAATCTAAATATCCAAAGCAGCATTCAAACTGCCCTAAGCATAAGAACATGTTTTCTTCTTCTGAAATCCCCTCCCAAAATCACTATGTATCTACCACACTTTGGATGAAGTACAGGGCCCACATACAATASTCTTCTTCACAGCAGACACCTGCTTTACCTCCAAAGAGAGAATTTCCTATAAATCAAGTGCGGCAGGACCCTGGTGCAAGGAACCGAGACTGGCTGTGAGTGCATACTTCAGGTCTGTGATAAATCATACATGCGGTGACATTGTCTTCTTCCTGCACTCCACCTTCCCTCCAATGATGCAGGACCATTTACCCAAGGGGTTTCATAAAAGCTTCCACAATGACAAGAGGATGTATCTATGTGAGCAGTTTAGTTCTGCTCGTGCWATTTGGTTGGAAATAACCCAGTCATCACCATTTACCATGCTTTGGCTTGCGCTGCGGAGTCTTCTCAGAGTGCACAACCTGGACTCCTTTTGGATGAAGGCAAGTGCTACAGAGAATGCTCTACAGATCTACTCCTGCTGGGCTACTACTGTGTACTAATGCAGGCTTAGTGCTAGAGTCCTTTCCTTTGAAAAAGAGCATTTTGCATCCATAGCAAGCCATTCTCTACTGTCAGAATTCTTGGGCTTAGAAGAGACCACTCTGAGAGCTCAGAATGTCTCTCCTCAGCCAAAACATCCAGAAAAAATAATCCTGCAAGACTTATGCTAGATCAGAATGGAGCGGACAGATGCAGGGGAACCAACCAATCCAAAAACCCCCAACCAACTCACATCAAAACACCCAACAGAAACAAACAAACAAACAAACCCCCCCAAAAACAAACCACAAACAAACAAGCTCTGCCTCCCCCCCCCCAAAGAAACCCCAAAGAAACAAACAGAAAAGAAACACTGCTCAACCAAGAGCCAGAACATGCTCAGTGAAGACAATCTCCATGGAATTTGTTTTCTAAAAATCTATCTAGTTCTACACAGTTGGATTATTAAATGCTTACACCTAGATCAAATTCAGAGCTTCCTTTGAAAGACTGAATTTAAATACACCTGTGACACAAACACTATCTCTGGCTAAATCATGATTTTACTCCAAGGCTTGCAAACATTTAAAAGTAAATGCTTCAAAAGCTTAATATCGCAAATACAGAAAATTTTAGCTATAGCAAAAATTTGATAATGCTTCATCCAAATGAAAACTAGGTCCTAGAGCTGGAAATGAAGAGCAGTTTAAATTAATTAATGGTGTTGTTCAGGAATATTGATGCCCCATTTAAAACCACAAGGTAATAACCTTCTTTTGCATTTCACATGTTGTTAGAGATATTAAAAGTATTAAAAAGTTACAACTTACAGCTCTAGAGCTAGTAAATGCGAGTTTCAAAATGCTATGAAAAGAATACAACCATACCCAGACTGATATTTTCTGTGCCATGTACAAACTCACCCACAGATTACTTCTGGAAATTTTGGAGAAGCTGTTTCACAACAGTATGTACGGGATTCTAGGCCACTTTTTTGTTGCTGGTATTTATTAATCAGGTCCATCAGCACTGCCTGATGCCCAATCTTCTTCACCAGCTGCTGCACCATACGATCATTAAGAGCCAGAAGAGCTGCTCCACTTACTTCTTCTTCTGCAGATTGAAGGGGATTAAAGAATTACTGTAAAATAACTTTATAGTTACAGTAACATTCTATATGCCTAAAAACATGATGATGGAGGACAAGTCAAAGGTAAGGATGCTTTCTACTGCTGACGGTCGTCTTCAACTGCTAAAAAGATGATGTTTTAGCCACTGTCCTTTCCCAAGCAGTGCCCGGAGCCCTAGTCACTGGCCAGATACCTTCCCCTGACAAAAAGCAAAGTCTGAAACGTACAGAAGCAGTGAGTTGACTATTTTAATGCTTTAAATCAGGCCTTGCTTAGACCACAGCAAACTGTGGCTTCATTAATGAAGGAAAGCAAGCTCTTAAGAGAGCACACAACAAATAGCCTGTTCACATAACAGTTTCTCATGCGCTCTTTTGTAGAGTGTTTATATACTCAGATATAGAACATTTACACGCTACAGTTGCATTCTTTCAAAAGATTTATACAATGTAAAATAGGCCCTGTCAAGCCTTTTAAACTGCCAGCTCTGACTCGAGRAGGTGTATCTATTTATATACAGGCTTAATCTCATCCCCCAGCATTTCTCAGAGACTTTGTAATAAATCTGCACGCTTATTTTGATTTATCAGATCTATGTCAGTTCTCACCCTAATAAATTTCTATGAAAGTCTGGAGTTAGCATACATATACATGCCCCAAAACAAGGTAGGCAGTGCCAATTAAAGGCACAGAAAGAAATACTAAACAAACCCCACAGAAACAACAAAAAATGCTTACCACGAAACTTAGGAACTAGTTCTCCTAAATTTCTCTGTCTCAACCAGTTGCAGACTTGATCAACCGACCAATTTTCCATCTTCAGGTGTTGCAATGGTAAATTTCACTGTGAAATGAAAAGAGAGGATTATTTTTATGCTGAACTCTAAACTGAACTCCAACATTTCATAGGAAAAAAATGCACTTAGCAAATAATGTTACATTTACATGCTCTGAATAAAAATAGTGCGAAATAATCCAACTAATGCCTGTTGCAAGTGGCAGTTTCCTTGAATTCCTTTCTTCACCTCCTTTCCCTTCCCTGCTTTCCCTCTGCTCTAAGAGACAGCCTCACTCCTTATAAAACGCGACCTGCTGCAGTACCATTAACACCCAGGTTTCCACACAGAGAAGAAAAAAGGTGTGAAATTCACCACCACCACGCTCATCAGGAAATGGCTGACATTTTACAGAAAGAAAAAAAAATCCCCACCATCAGAGAAAAGTCTGTCACATGCATGTTTATAGTAAACCAAGCACCTTAACCCTCTCTGCACCACCAAGCAGGTACTCAAGCGAATACTTAACCCTCAATTACCAACAATTAGGGGCAATAAAGCTCCTGGAAAATGGGGGGGGGGGAGGGGGAGGGGGGGGCCCACTACTCCTGTTATTTGCTAGTCCCATCCTTCAGGCTCCAGCCCTCCATGGGAAGACGCAGCGGCCGCCCTGGGATGCAGGAGCGCGGGGAGATGCTCCCCGGGGGAGCGCGGACCCCGACCCCCGGGTGAATCCAGCACGTACCGGGTGCCCCTTCCCCGAAGGACTGGCTTGACTGGCTAGGCGGGTACATCTTATACCAACATCAATAGCAACCTCCTCAAGAGAAGATTACTTATAAAGACAAAGCTTGTCCTACTCTGACAACTCCTTGACAGCTTAAAACTCTCTCCGAGGGTGATTTTCTTATTAATGTGTTTTAGCTCTGCTACATAAAGGAGCACCAAGTGCTCCATGACTATGCTTGCAATCCACAGCAAACATTAGAGGAAATTATTCAAGCAAGTTTTTCAGAGGAGAACACGAGTGTCTGGCATCGTTGGCCGAACATTTCCGTGCTTAAAATACATCCACGCGCATACCCTGAGCCTGCAGTGAACTCCAGGCTAACATGAGGATTCACGCACACAAACCTCACCAGAATCTGGTCCACTGCACTGCAAAAAAATGCGCATCATCCTTGAATAAAAACATTTCCATTTTCATCCTTCAGCAAGAGAGACCTCCAAAATAGATACACTTCAGCTTATGCTCTTGTGCCAGTAGACTTCAGTAACTTAAAAGAGTTAAGTTTAAGAGGAATGTCTTTCTGGATTACCTGAGTGGATTTAATTTGATATGACAACAGTAGCCATACAACTCCTCCCCCAGGCTAAGCAGCAATAACAGGGTGTGAAAAGTCATTATTTGTTGAGAACTCTGGTGTAAATTAAAAATCACACCTTCCTGTCACACTTCTTCCTTGCAAAGAGTAGGGGGAAAAAAAAGGCTCCAAGAACTTGAAAGATAAAACCGAATGCAAAGCAGAAAGATACTTGCCTTATCAACCAAGCAGTGTAAAAGTAGAGAGATACTTTAAAATGGTGGAAGGGTCACTGCTTCATCCTATAAGACTAGCATCCTAGAACAGTCCTGATAACACAGACAATGCAGATACCAACGTTTCAAAAAGTGTCAGGAGAACTACAGCTGCGCACAACAATACGCAGATTTAGCCCTGTGTGGCTGACTCTACAGCAAAATGTCCATTTGCACATGGAAATGCAGGCTGTACACTTTAGGGGGAAGGAAGTGATGACAGTTTAGAGGCTGCTTTAAAAAATCAGATTATCTGCGTTAAAGGTCACTATACACAAATATTTTTAAATGCTTCTCAAAAGTGATTTCACTTACTTGCATATACTATAGATAAAGGAGCTAGGAAAAGAGCACACTAGTTTTCTAGCAGCATTATGGAGGCAACGAGAAAGACTGAGCACGGATACTGATATTTGTCTTCATTAATGATATTATTTATTACAGTAGCATCAAAAGACTATCCAGTGAAGGGTTCCCTGTGCTCAGTGTGGTAAAACACGTGAACATTTATATTCTTCAATCAACTCTTAAAAGTCAGAACAACAAAAAAGCAACAATGACAACATTTTAAAGACAAACAGTATTTTAGCAATTTACAGCATAATTTCAAGTCACGTTCATAATGGTTCTAAGTGTGAGTGATCCCCGTTTGTTAATAAATACAGCCAATCACTGGGACCCATTTCTTCAAACACCCAAGGTGAATGTCTATCATTAGGACCTAACAAACCCTTGTTAATGAAATTAAGTAATGAAATTAATGAAAATTAATTTTTCTTAGGATGAGTCAGGACAACACTTGCTTATACTGTAAAATCCTTCAAGACTGAAGGATGAAAATCTTAGGTTTTAATCAGATCAAGCTAAAGACTTATCTATGGTACAGATTTCTGCTTATGTAGTTGGTTAAATGATAGCAAGAGATGAGGTTCCTGACCAGCATGCCTGTGCTGGCAGGAGATCTATGCTGCACATGCACTAATTTACCATGCATCTTGTTTTACAAGAAGGTATAATGAGCTACCATGAACTTGAAGTGACACTTCTAAATGAATGAACCTATATGTCGAAACATTTTAGACAGGAAAAGTGAGTTATTATATCTACTTTATACGTTGACTTGTGAGAAAGAGTCTATGGCATCACAGACTGCAGATACATCAGCCTTTAACAGTCCTCTCCGTGGATGTCACTGGGGTCAGAATTAAGGTTAATTTTAGTACATTTTTAGTACGAGAGTGAGGAATGTGATGTGTGCACATCTATACATCACAGGTATGTGGTACAGGGCCAGGTCTCAAAGTTGCAAGTGTGATGAGTAGGAATTGATGCATACCAATGATATAAGCAAAGTATCCTGTGTGCATTTTTTTGATGCTATCATATTTTGTTTTTAACTTTGTATGCATTACAGAGGCTTTATTTTTTTCTTTTCACTTACTACCAACCTATTTTTAAAATAATTAAAAATATATTCCAGTGACTTTATAGAAGGCAGAATATGTCATCTTGGATCCAGTGCTGAGTTATCATGAGAAGAACATCAGTTGTCCACAAACCTTTTCAATAATATATAGGGAAATACTCCAAGAGAGCACCTCTGTCCCCCTCCCAAGAAAATGCCAACAACTTATTGCTGACATTTATCAGGCACATGCTAGCATGAAGCATTGCACTGAATGCTCACAGAAATGGCCGAATGAAGCAACGTGAGGGGAGAGAAAGAAAGTTCAAATACCGATGTAGGAGCAAATCTCAAAGTGCACATTTCAGTTCGCATTTCCATGCTATTGTAGAGTAAGACACATGCAGCTACAAGATCAGGAGACATACAAATACACAGCAGATGCAAGAGAAAACCTGTATCACTTAAGAGTAAGGCTATAGAAGGTGATTTAGGAAGAAAACATGCACAATGATTACTCAGCTGTAGATAGATAAAGAGGACCAAGCCTGACAGTCCTTCTAATCCTTGACCAGAGTTAAGGGGAATATCAAGAGGAACATGTCCCTCTATTGAGCTTATCAAGCAGACAAATTCCTCTGCTGCAGCAATTAACTCTGAAGAACATTATAAAAAATCAACTTTTTCCTTAATAAATTTGCTTATGATTAAATATGCAGTTTCCAGTATCCAAGTTCTTACTATATGAACTTTAAAAATATTTTCATCTGTACTACCATCTACAGTCCTACTGAAAAAATGAGCTGTCCCACTTCAGCAACAAGATTCAACCCAAGTACCAAGCTCTCCTCGCTGTTACAGCTGTGCGAGTTATTTGGTAATTTGAAAGGAAGAAAAGAAAGTTAATTTGACTGTGTTTTAAGGTGATTTAATACTCATACAGATGAGACTCTGTCCTTGTTATCACTGGCAACAGTACACAAGACATGAAATAATACATTTAGCTATACAAAAAAGTTGCTTTATTTTTTTAAGAACACAACTTCTGGAAATTAAGCCCCTGTAAAATCAAACCCTTTTATATTCAACTTTAAGAAAACTGTGTCAAATTAAAAATACAAGGTTACTGGATATTGAGAACAGGAAAAAAATCAAATGAAGGTTAAAAATTCGTGAATCACAAAAATGAAATCTCATATACCACAAAGAAAGCAATCAGTCTGAAGGTCTTTAGTACAACACAGGGACTGCTTCAGAAAACTAAAGAAAAAAAGTAATTTCTTCTTGTAAATGATATCGCACTGACTTCTTTTTTTCCAAGAACAGAAGTACAACTTTCTCACCAGGACCACCAGTACTTTTGATGGTGTCGTTGTTTGTTGGCAGAAGTGGTTCAGTTGGCAGATCCTCATTGGTGCTAATGTCTGACAAAACTGCTTTCTGTTGTTCCTAAGGGATGAATACAGAAAACTTTTTAGCCTCAGTAACTTCTAGAAAGTGATGCATATCCTCAAGTGAGTCTGTGTAGCTGACCTATGACATAAGTTGGGGTTCCCTTGTGGAACCACATG
Organism: Oceanodroma leucorhoa; assembly: GCA_030449065.1. NCBI lineage: Eukaryota > Metazoa > Chordata > Aves > Procellariiformes > Oceanodroma > Oceanodroma leucorhoa. The sequence continues at coordinate 5,047,422 of JASVER010000029.1, read as the reverse complement.
ATACACAGCATTTACATGGTTTTCCCAGGAAGTAAGTGATCTACACAGCACTTATGCATTCAATACATAATGCTATAAAATATATAACTTGATTTTTTTTTACATGCTTTAATTGTTCTTATTCTGTATTACACTCTGCATTCAAAGTAAGATGTTTTCAGCCATGTTTAAACAGTGAAGAAACACACCAGTACAGTTGGTATACATTTTAAAATGGAAACAATATGTAGGATTTGTCCCTCAGAACTCCTTACTTGCACTTCCAGATAAACAGGGAGTGCAACAAACAATTGCACATCTCTTGTGTGTCTTACATCAACACATGATTTTTTCAAACATTGACTCAATCATGCCCAAAGTCGGGATTTATCCTCTCACTGAGAAGGGTCTTCGCTAGTCTCTATGAAAGGTACCATCATCTGGCACGGCCACATGTCTGAGATGCATAGCCGATCAACCTCAAAAAGAGCTACTAGCTAGATCCAGAAATGTTTACCAGGCAGCAAAGAAACAAGAACCTCAACAAAGTTTTTGAATCGTCCTGGCATTTGATCAATTGGATGGATCAGCCAGGTAGAGGAGTGAGAGTTACTGGGAGGACATACATGAAAACCCTGAAACTGAACAAACTGCCTTCACTGATAAAGGCAAGTGACTGTGTGCAATCAGTTTTGGCCAGCCAGTGAGAACCTGTCCAGAGGTCCCTATTCAGGTGGTCACTGCATAACTGGGAAAACTAGAGCTTGCTACACTTTATGAATAATTAGTAGGAAGCTCCCAGCTCACTCGCACTGTAAAGCAAGTGAATGTCTTTAAAGCACAGRAACCAGGTCTGACTAGCTCAGGCATAGACACCTCTGGTTTTCGTTTGGCTCTTGCTGAAGACAGCCAGCCTTGGGGTGGCTGAGGGTATGGCCGGTCTCTCCTGCTCTAGCCCTTCCTTCCTCCCCCAACGAGCTGGGCAGGACACCCCCGGGCAGGAGGAGTCACGCACCTCCCTGTAACAGATACTGATTTCTTTTAGGAGTCACTGAGTCAAAGAGTGGAGCACCACTGCTAAGCAACACATGCTGCTGCCTAGCACTTCTGGATTGCTATCTTAGCATGATTGAGGATTGCTGAATTATATGGTTACTAACCACTGACAGCACTCCTCCTCCAGTTTATCCATCACACGAGCACGGAGACGATGATGAATAATTAAGTTTTAACACATTTCACGGTGCACATTTTTTGTTTTATACTATTAATTCATAATGATGGATCCAGTCAGTCATAGATTTTTGTGTTAAGCAATTGTGTTGGCACATGAAGCCAAGCGAGGTGGGTATGATTGAGCTAGAAGGTAAAAACAAAACAAGCTGTCTCGTAGGCCTATTTTATACACTAGAAGCAGCAGTTTAACTAATTTGGCATCCATTGGCGCAAGATCTTTATGTACAGGGTGTTCTAAAGGATGAACTACGTAATGCATTGCTGATCCAAAATAGATGTCCCCACAGGATGATTGCATTGATTTAGTTCATTGATGTTTAGGGCACACATAGCCCGTTTCTTCAAGTTGTAGCCTTACAGTTAAGAATATTACCATATCAAACTGGTCATTACTGCCCACTGCCTGTGTGTTACTGGCTCCTTATCACATCCAGTTGAAGAAGTCATGTAAACACATCTAATACAAGAACTTCAGCTGAAACCACCAGTGGAAAGATAATCAAAAATCTGCAAGATGGAAATAGGGAAGTAAGCTCCCATTGCTGCTTTTGTTATGATAGTGTAACTATGACGTAAGTAAAAGAATTCACGAGCCCACTTCAGAGGACTGTTTCATCCTGCTTTTTGCCCCTTTTTCTGCTATGCTAATTTATGATGCCTTGAAAAAAAACCCGAAACAAACCCCAAACACCTAAGGACCTATAAGCATTTGTTCTAGTGGCAATAGTGTAAGTTTCCCAGTCTAAGAATAGATTGAGATTATATCCTTAGACAGTCTATCAATTAGTGGGCCCATATGCCAGTTGATTGCTGTAATCTACACTTTTCAAGACTTCTGAATTATTTATGTAAAGAGGAACTTGTCAGTTTGAGCAATTCACTTCGAGTTGCCCCAAAGCCTCTTGGTTAGCACATAGGATACACGAAAACTACTCTTAAATCCCTGCTTCAGATTAGGCTGAGCAGGGATTTGGGAATATGCTTTACACCTTCAGGCTGTCAATCATGACAGACTGGGGTGGGATAGACATTTGGGGGGGAGGGGGTGTCAGAAAAGGCCTGACCTCAGTTTAAATGCCCTCTCCAGGAGAGGGTCCAGGACTGAGGATCTCAAGGGAAAGTAAATACCTCACTCCAGGCTGAAGATAGGTAGATATAATGCATTCAGAACAGCCACATAATGTTTGTGTTATACTTGTAGGGTGAATTAATGAAGTCAAACTTGTTTTCCAAAAAAGCTAAAAGTAATCAGCTTTGTGGTTCAGTCTCAGGCAGTTACAGAGTATATGGGAAAATGTAAGAGTTCACTGGTTTAGCTTTGTTCACTCACTGTGGCTCCTAAACCTACGCATTTTATAAATAAATCTTTTCTGACTGTAGGTCTTGTTTGCATTGCAGACAGTCAGACTGAAGCAATACAACACCAAAAGAGGTGTGAAATTCTTCTGCATGTGTCTTAAGTAGAGTGCTAATGTCAAAACATCATTTCACTGTTAAAATGTTAATAATTTTAAGCAAATGTTATCCCAAAGAGCTACACATTGCAAGTTATTTGTATTTAGTTATACACACTGGCCAAATACAGTAAAACATACTTCGGTATACACAGTTCAGCAGTCAAGGATAAACAGTATGCCAAGATCTTCCCCCCCCCCCCCCAAGTCACATTGGTTGGCTTTAACAAAACCAGGAATGAAGGCACTTTTCTACACAGCAAATGGCACGGGGCTGCTTCTGTGACAGACAGTCGGTGTTGCCATATTCTGCATTTCATCTTTCTCTGACAAATACCAGGAAAACTCTGTTTTGAAAGAATTTTTCCTTCCATAAATACATAACAATATTGTTGTATTGATATTCCCAGTCACTGTTTTCTCATCTGCAACATTCTTGGGATCATACCAAAAGAGAGCACAGACAGCTTACTTGCACACAGCCAGTATATACACACTCACACACAGATATATTAGTAAGCTTTTATGGATGCAGTAGCATAAAGATAGGCATACACACTCAAATAAGTATTTATGGACACCATAAAATTGTAGCCTTTGTGATCAGAATGAAAGAAAACCTATTAAAACTACTTTGTTTTCCTTTTTGAATGGAAGACAAGAATAACCATTTCCCCAAACACCCAAGATCTAATTAAAAATACTATATTAACTTTATGTAAGTAAGTAAACTGCTTGGGATTTGTTACTCCTATGTTTCACCATATCTGTTACTAGGTATATTACTATTCAGGGATATACTGTAAGATGTTAATAGTGTAGCTGTCAAATACAGCCTAGGTGCATACTTAAAACTGGTCATTTATGAGAGATACTGTGATGTGGAAACCATGCTTAGTATAGAATCAAAAAGCTTTCAGAGATAAATATGGTTTCTGGTCTAAAACTTTATGCTAATTCGTGTCAGTAAAAAAAAAAAAAATTCTCTTCTTCCCTTTCCTCATTGTTTGATTAAAGAAAATGCCCCTTTGCCTGGCAGCTCCCTTCTGGATGCTCTGTTGCTCAGCTGATGTAAGCACTGGGGGTGTTGCTGAGAAACAAGCCACTGACACTGAAAGAAGCCGTCCCCGTCCCCTCTTCTACCTCCTCATTTTCCTGCCCACACTGTCCCCATCCCTCCTGCCAGCACAAATGTTCTTTGGCCGTACAAGCCAGATCAGGGGACCAACACCACTGAAAACTGAGAAGATGGTTAGTTTTCTGTCGTATCTGGTCCCCTGACCGGTTCATTGTACAGTCGTATGAATACTTGTGCTGATGAAAGGGAGGTGGTGGTGCAAAGATGGCAATGAGCTACCAGGGGCTTAGGGGGGAAAACTGTCATTTCGGTAACAGTGTTGGCTTAAAATATYTATTGAACTAGTGCCTGATTTAAATAAGGATGTAGACAAACAGTCATTTTGGAAAGAGCTGCCCTGATGTGAAGCGTTACCTCCAGCTGCTTCTTGTTTCTCGGATGGAAAGCTGTTAAAACCAAGCTGTTTGGGTACTCCTGAATGCCAGTTTAGCTATGCAGTAGGTAATCACTGGCACAGTAGGCATGATACCTTAAATTACCACAGCTGTTTTTCACAATGACTGACCAAAACTTTAGATGCCAAGTGGGTGAGTCTTTATCATCTTTAGAGTCACACTGATCTCTGTATCTGCAGCTGTTCTCACAAATCATACTGGTAGGAATGTCTGCTAAGGGGGGAATGAGGGAAAGCAGGACTTCCTGCAGGTTAGGGGATGGCTTGCCTCTGGGATCCTCCAGACATTTCATCTCATCCATGCCTTATTGTTCCTGGAGTCCTGGGCAATGGCTGGTACCGTGGCTTCTCTGTTTTTCTGAGGGTGATATTGCTGCTGCTGTTCACTCAGGCTCAGTCTTCTGAAAACTGAGTGTTCATCAGATCCAAATTCAGTGCAGAACAGATTCAGTTTTTAGGCTTGATGTGAGTCCGTGGGGCTCCATTTACATGTTTGCAGCTGAAATGGCCGGGGTAGTCACTTAGAAAGTCAGTACTTCGGCTATGTCTTACTGCTGCTTGGCAGCTCGTCACTCCCTGGTCTCAAACAGCAATGGAAGAGAATGCATTCATGGCCACTTTAGTGTAAAGTCAGGGCTTAAATCCTCTTTGTTAATTTAAGTTCTTGGACTCCAGTGGGCAGACAGGTTTCATTGCCATTTTGATGTGGATGAGATAATCTTTAGCAATAGATGAGGGGCGAAGGGGGAAATCAGCATTACTAGGCAACTTGAATTATTTAAGACTGCTGGTATTTGGAATTTCTCACATACTCGAGAAAATCTTGTATTCCTGATAAGGGCAGACAGATGTTTCTTTTTTCATATCTCCTTGCCTAAGTATAGTTGGGAGTTTAGGATCTTTAATAACATCCTCAAAATCTTGAGTCCTCCTCCTGCCACAGCATGAGGTCTGGGGTGCTGTAGTGCTGGAGCTCAGATGTCCTGTCATAGCTCATGCCAGTCCAGCGCCGTGCAGGGCTGTGTCTAGAGCACGGCATAGCACAGGACAGGTTCTCCGTGGCTGTAAAAAGGGTGTACGCGTCTCTGCAGAATATGCAGGTGGGTTGCTCTTCATTCGGTACAACCCACAGATGCCATGGTTCGCCCTCCAGCCTGTGCTCTGGCGTCCTGGGTGAATCTGGGGAGAGCTCAGCAGCGCTTCCATCCAGCTGCCTGGCGCAGAGCGTGAGATGGTGGTGAAAGCACAAGCAGCCTCAAAACGGGTCCTGACAATTATTTTTGTCCTCTTTTTTTTTCATTGAAAAATCTGACAACCTCAGGATTGCTTTGCCCTTCACATTGCCTTGTCCTATGTCAATTAAGGGTTGTCTGTGTTCTTAATTGCCAATGATAGAGAGATGTTAAGATTAGGTGGTTGAATGTATCTTTACACACTTGAAGTTTATGAAGTATCTAAAACTCAGCTATATCTTAAAGGGCTAAAAATAATCAATGCTGACTGTTACTACTTATGTAATGAAAATGTAATTAAGAGAATCAAAGGGTAGCATAGTGGCTGCTAAATGAAGTTTCAAATGCTACCATAGAGGAATATTTCTATCATCTCCCTTATTCTATCGTTTTTATAAATGCTTGTAAAGATACAAGGTATGTTATCAATTATGTTTTGCAAAGCTGTCTGCAAATCCAGTTTTACTGAGAGGAAATAATTAGCTACATTCCCAGTTTTGACTCTTAGGATCTCTTGACATTAAAGAATTACACCAAACTGCTCCAAAGAGATTAACGGCTTTTCATCAGTATTTCTATAATGCATGTTCCTGTTAGGGTAGTAAATTATGAAAGCAAGCTACAGCTAATTCTACATTACTTTAAAATACTGAGCTATGAACTAGGTTAGTTTAAGAACTGTTTCACAATCACCTGAAACTTCTTTGCTGTACAGACAGCAATTTTCAGAAAAGAGACACCTGAAAGTCCTTCCAGCTGCCTGTGTTTGTGTGTGTGTATGTAATATTGTTATACAATCTTATTCACAGTAGGAGTTTTTGGAAATAACTGACTATTGTTCCCTATTTGGAAGGATAAAATAAAAGAATTGAAGTCAAACGAAGCTTTGGGTGAGTGAGAACATGAAATTTGACCCTAGTACATGGGCTGAAATAGCACAAATAAAATGCTCGTGGCTGAGGAAAACAGGAACAAAAGGAACAACTCTAAATGTTCAAAAGCTACAAGAACAACGCAGAACAAAAAAAAAAAAAAGTTGCTTTATAGCCAATAAAGTTAACGTACTCCTTTGTGCCAAGCATGACTTACATGTATTGTTGATTTTGACCAAACAACAATCAAATTTTATAGAATTTCAGCATAACAAAAAGTATCATAGAACACTGGTGGAGCTAACAGCCTTATTCAACATAAGCAGGTGGTAACAAAACAATGGTTTTATTACAGTTTTTATTGACAAATGAATTCTTGCTAGCTATTTTCCTCCAGTTCTGATACTGTATGATTGAAGGGCACCCTTATGTCTTTTGAAAGCAACAGCAATAATAAACTGCTGGGTTCCACAGACTTCCAAGCAAGAAAATAAACTATCTTCTTGTACCTGCCTGCTGGATCCTCTCCTGGCAGAAAACCAGCCCTTATTTTATAAATATTGTTTAAAATACAATGTGTAATTGCTCTGGTGAAATTCCCTGTTTTTCTGTCAATTAGCAAAAATGTTTCACATTCAGCTCTTGTTGAAGCAAGCAATGAAGCCATGCTCTACTATGCTGGTTTCAGACAAAGCTGTGTTAGAGAAGGGAGCAAAGGACTGGAAGCGTCGTGCTAGCCCCTGTACTGCATCTAGCCGATGGTTCTTACTTAATAAAATATTACTATCATGGGCTATTTTTGATTACAGCTGAGACTTTGGACTCTAGTGTGGCAACACTGAAGTAAAACCATGTAGTCTCCATGGCACAGATAAGAGTGTCTACATTGCTGTGCTAAGCAAGTCCCTGGGACTGTCCCTATAACCGTGCTTCATGCTCCACATGGAACAGCTTGCATTCCCACCGCTCTGGTTTTGCTCCTCATCCTTCCTGGACTACGGGCTCCTGCAGCCTGACTGCAGGCTCAGTGCCTGCTCAGAAAGGGCCAGGCTGGTTTCTGCTGCTTGGTCTGAGCCAGTAGTGATTGCACGTTGTAGCCGATGAGGAATAAAATGATATCAGTCTTGCCTATACATGCAACCTTGGTGTCAAGGCATCCTGTCTGTGGCTCTGATGTTGGTAGTTGCTAGGCAAAATTGATGGTTTCTGCCTTGCAGACACTTGCCTAGGACACCAAGACACCTCTAGAGAAGTGCATTTAGATGTCATTGATCTAGAGGAAGAGAAAGGAACACTGGGGCTGTTCCCAGTGCTGGGAACAGATAAACTGCTGAAAGGATGTTCTGCTCAGGCTAGCCCAGTTTGTCCAGGAGCAGTATGAAGCTGCTGGTTTTAATTTGCTGACAGCAGTCTATGCAGATCCCTTCATTTGGTATCCAACATGGTATATGTTCACTGTATAAGGAACCTGGATGTCTCTCTCAGAACCAGAGATTTTATACCACTATGATTTGTCTAGGAGTTAAGTGTGTAACAGCTTGAAGTGGTGGTGAAATGGTTCACCTCGGTGTGAAATCATGGCAGTTGATAACAGCATGTCTGTGGGGATAGATTTTCTCCCTTATTTTTGTTTGCAAAGTTGAACCCACATGAAAATAATCTGCATCAGAGCAAATCTAATCTTTCAGTGGCATAAACAATATCTGGTGCCCTGAAAATTACATTACTGGGTAAGTAGAGAGAGAGAGAAGATCTAACTTTTAAAATACAGATGCTTTAGATATTCCCAGAGCAGAGCTTTCTTTTAAGTTACGCTCCTCCAATAAAAGGAATATAAGCTGTTACTTGAGAGAATGGAGATTAGTTCGATAGCTGTATCAGTAGCTATAGTTAAAGCTATACCTGAAGCAATAGTTTTTTAGTTACATTTATTCTTAACATACATGGGGGTCATGGGAACTGGTCCAGTAGACTGGTAAAACAAAATGTTAACTAAGCCATCTGTCAACTTGCTAAAGCTTTGATGCAGGGCACTTGCCAGTTATCCTTTCTATGACTGACGCTTTCCTAATTCCATGCAAAATTATGCATTAACTGTTTTTGCTATAATCTCAGTAGGCTGCTATTATTCATTTATTTATTTATATGTATACTAAGATATCAACTGCAGTCAAAACAATTTGTTACTAGCTCAGACTTCCTAATGCTCCTGGGTTTTTACAGCTTTGAGTTACTAGTTTATCAGAAATTGTGATTCACCTTCAGCCCAAGGATAGCATATTTAACTAACATTTCACAAACCCTTTCCAGTAATTCTATATCTGGAAAAAATTGTACACATATAATGATGTCTACCCCCAAATATTCCTTATGTTAAAATCAGCTAAGGGATTAAATTTATTTCAAGTGAAAAAAATAAAAATATATCTTTCTAAAACCCTGATGGCTACTTCAGAAAATAAACTTGAGTCACAGAATCACAGAATACCCTGAGTTGGAAAGGACCCACGAGGATCATCAAGTCCAACTCCTGACTCCACACAGGGCAACCTAAAGGTTAAACCATATATCTAACGGTGTTGCCCAAACACTTCTTGGACATCAAAATCCTGGGGCGATGACCACTTCCCTGGGTGGCTTGTTTCAGTGCTTGCAAAGGAGTAGACATTAAAAGAAGATGATCTGAAATTTTGCAGGATGGTAGTCTTGGTATATAAGATGTGCCTTTTCCATCTCAATAACAAAATGCCTGCATTGGCAAAGTTATGAAGTGCCTGCAAATCTCTGTGGGCTGACTAGATACCCATCTCCTGCTGGAAAGCTTTCTCCGGAGTTGAAAGCACTCTAAATCTGAGGGTACATCATCCTCAAAATGTGCCGTATGTAGAGCAATACACCACTGGTCTCCTTGTCTTTTGGGAAGAGGTGATGATTTGTTCTTTTGAACAAGCTTCATAGCAATGGTCTTTACAAAGTTGTCACTACAGTGTTTGCTTAGCAAAGTCGTGTCCGCCCTGCAGTGTGGGACCACAGGAAAAAGTCCAACATGCTCACCCAAGAATGAAAAGCAAAAAACTGGCCCTCCAGAATTAATTGCTCTTTGTTTCTTATTAAGTGGGGCTGAACTAGGCTTTATTTGCCACGTACTTCAGCCTGTCTGTGGTTTGGAAAACAGTACTGAGATGCTGCAGTATGGAGATGATGCCAGGATCATCATGGAGTCTGATAACAGTCACTTAAAAACCAGAGCCTCCTTGTTATGCAAAGCCCTCTGAGAAGACTACAGGCAAGACTCCTTGGTCTACCAGATTTCTGGATGGGACAGCTCCTTTTTGGAATGGGAATCTAGTCAAACTTGTTTTTTGTTATAAATATTTTGTTTAACTTTCTATGATAGACATTGAGTCTTTTTTACTCATAACTAGAATATTGCTTATGTCAGGGAGGGATCATTCTTGCCTGTGCATTTAAAGTTTTTCTGTACCTAACTAGGTCACCAGACAAAACCAATTCTTTCTTGTTCTACACTTATTCTTGCTTATGGTGAGCTGGATATATGGTTGTTCTGTACTCACAACAGTGACTTCTTCTTCCTGCCTGGCCATTGTACAGTGTGTCAGACTTCAAGTTATGATAATTATTGTATTTATCTCAAAACTTGGTCAATGGTCTTTTAAGACTGCTTAGAATAGAGTACATTGTAAAGCTCTATGGAATAGTATGGTGAGAGGTCTTTCAGGTTTCTAGCACAAAAGCATGGCATTTCAGCAGGACAACTGGATGGCTTTGTGTGTATGTGGGGGGCGGTGGTGTCTCATACAAAACTCAGCAGTTCTGGTGTTCTGCTTATTGAATGCCTAAGCGTGCACAAATAATAAGGCATAGGTAACGTGACAGGCTCAGGTCACTGCACCCTCTAAGCATTTCAAAAGTTTTTGTAACTCCATTCATGTCACTGCAAACTTTGTGCATGTCTGCAGGGGGTACAAAATGCAACTTTGGTGCATAAAAGTACTCTGTTGTAGCTCCAGCATCAGAAGGAGAGTCACTATGCTTTTCATTTCAGAATAGGTAGCTCTGGCCTTTCAAACCCGAAGGATGTCAGGTGGGCCCATGCTGATGAATGATGTCAGTGTGTACCTCGCTGTGCTCCCTTTAGGCCTTTTGAAATAGGTATTTGTTCTGATTCTTCATCAGTGACGTGTCTTCTGACATAAGGACTGCCTGCAGAGGTATAAAAATGTAGCTGCTAAATGCTTCTTCCTCTCACCTCACTGCCCATTCTTTGTGATGATAACATGACCCTTATCAGGGATCCAGCACCTGGCAAATTATAGTAGCAGAGTGTAAAAAGAGGAATATTTGGTGAGCTACTAAAAGATTGCATAGCACGGAAGTGGCTGAGGATTCTTAAGGCTGAGAACGAGAAGAGCACAGAAGCACCATGACCATGTTGCTGCAAGTGTGCAATGTCCAAGGAGACTGGACAGAAAAGTTCACAGTTAGGAAATGAAGAAATGTGATTTGTGGAAAGTGTGAATAGTATGAGAACCTTCTGGAAAACATGTAATGCTCCCCCATTTTTTCCTCTGAAACCGCTCCCCTGCCTTATGTGGCTCCATCTGACGTGGCACTGAACACCTCTTACTCATGTAAGTTTTGCTAACCACAGATCCTCCTACCCAGAAATTTCACATAGATAATCCCACATCTGAGCTGCTATACCAATGCTGATTTCTGCCATGTCTTTCCATCTCTCGAGTGCAATCAGGAGAAAACTTGCAATGGTATCTCCCTGAGCTGTATGATCCAAAGACCTTCTCCTTCTTTCTCTCAGAATGGTAGCACTGGACCTACATTACCAGGCACTCCTGGCAAAAGTTGCTTATAGGGACCCTGGCAAGACTTTCTAGAAATAGTAATATGGCTTGGATTCAATTACATGCTTTCACCAGAGAAGGAGTAGCCTTCTTTCTGCCTTGGTTTACTTGCCCTTCAGCCTCCTCTGTGCATTTTCAGTGTAGAAAGGCTTCTCTGAGGTCTGACTGACCAAGAAAGTGATCTCACATGATTGACTGTTCTCCCCTTTCATTCCTTAGAGGATTCTGCACAAACATCACCTGAATTACATCATTAGGTAATTATATGACTGGCACCTTCAGGGTGACAAGCATATCACTCTGCTGTACTAGAATCTCCATCCAATCCTCACTGAAACACTGCGAATCCAAAGATCTCACCCAGACAAGACTCAACTTCCTTCAGGACTTTATACTTGGCAGTACCCCCAGCAGTCACCTGCTTCTGCTCTTGGGCTGCCAAGTGTTGCCCAAATGTTGTTGCTGATTCCGGAGGTGCTCTTATTTTCAAGATACAATTTGATCATATTTTTGGAAGATTAAAAAACCCACCAGCTTTATGCAGCAATGTGGCTTGATATTGTTAGAGCAAGGTCATTATATATATCACTATATATATATTTCAAGGAAACAGTGATATCGTGTCCAAGTGTGCATTATCCTTAGAACTTAATGCACTGGCAGAACTGCGTCTCAGGGAAAATATCTGTGGAAGACATTACTGTTAATAAAATAACATCGCTGTGGATGCATTCTGAAGTAACTTATAGTCAACTGAGATATCGGTGAATGTGGCGTAGCTGAGGCTTTCTGCTTGGCTATTGCTGCTAATTAGTAGCTTTTTGAAGTACAAAAGTAGTTCTAAAATCTCTCTAAAGTGGGAAATTAATGTCATACTGTATGGGATTATTATAAACCATGTCTTTGATTCATAGGATATCATATTATCCTACATTTAAGATTACATACCGCATTCTGCTACTGATTTACCAGAAATAAAAGCAGATAATTGCCTATTGAAAAGTGGCATGTCTAGAAGAGCTTACATTATGTACTGAAAGTTCCCAAATGTTTGACAAACTACGTAAGAATTGCTCATTCTCCTATTCCTGTTTTTAGCTACCTTGAATAGAAAAGAGCAGCCTTTGTTCACAAGAGCATTTCTTCAATATTTCTTAATACCACAGATACTTTTTAACACAGATAAGATGAAAAATAACTCTACCCATTGATACTTTTGTTAGGATAAATTCTAAGATATAATGATTAGTAACAACTCTTACAAAAAATGAACTACAATGTGCTTTAAAGACTATAAGTGCTCAGGATCTCCCTTTTACATCTGATCTGGAAAATCAAATGTTCTTCGGGCTTAGTGAGACAGAACTGCCTTGCCTGGCCATGCCCTGTGCCTCATCAGCGCAGCCCGAGATTCTCATTCAGCTCCACTTCTAATTATTTTCCTTGTGTGTGTGTGTGTGTGTGTGCATATGGGGGTCTAAGTGCCAGCAGCTGGAGTGGGACCATGGGTCACAGGGCTGTGCCAGCAGGGAAAGTGGCTTGGGAGCCAGAGGGGGTGTGGGTGTCTGTGCATTAGACAAACAGGGAGAGCAGTGATCCCGGTGCATGACTGGGTGCATGACTCACCAGCTAAGCTCAGTTATTGGAGGCATCCACGATGTATGTGTGTGTGCTGGGGTGTGTGTGTGTGTTTGCTGGGGGGCTGTGTGTGTGCCGGTGTGTGTAAGGGGCTCCCACGCCCAGGTGCCAGCAGCTGGGGAGACTGAGGATTCAGACTGGGTGGACTGCACCTAAGCCCAGCTACTGGAGGATCCACACTGTATATATACACGCGTATTTCCCACTAACAGACCAATACCCGGATCAGCCAGAGAGGGGAACAGGATAAGGTCTTGTGCGAGTGTGAGTGCCATGGTTTCTGTGCTGATCTGTGTGGTTGGCAGTGCATTTATATATATACATGTTGTGTACGTGTGTGTGTGCACCTACTGGGGACACATGTATTCCTGTGCCTACTGGGAACACGTGCTACTGGTCAGCCCCAGGGGCACAGAGCTGTGGCAGCCTCGCTGCGGTTGGGCTGCTGGATTTGGCAACCCTGAACATGTGCTTTTGCAGCTGATAACATTTACCACTGAGCTGCACAACTGCTATGATCAACCCAAAGCAGGGCTGACCATTTAACCTAACTCCTGATAACAGTGCTGCCAGCCAAATATTCCAGAAACTTCAGCACCCAAAATAGTCCACTTCCCTAAAAATCTGGCCTTAATGGAAAGTTTTAAGCACTCAAGAGTTGGGTCCAGTAGGGCTACCTGTGTATAACACATCCCTAAGACTAAGCAAACATCTCCAGTTATATAGAAGGACTTAGATTAGTATGGTGATAATTTATTTAAGAAATAAAACACAGGGGTTTAAAAATATTGGATCAGCTTCTCTCAATCTAAATTTCATATAAACTCCAATCTTACGCAGGCTTCAGACTGTGAAATCTCAGGCTGGCTTACACTCCCCTGTTCCTGAGTGCTAACTTACTGTAGACATGCTTAAAATTAGCCTTACAGTACTTATAGATTATATATGTATCTCCAATATGAAATGTTTTTATTGTGAGCCACATATGTGTCTATGCTGGTGTATGCTTTGATGAACCTTGGTCTGGGGAGCTACATACCTGAACTCTACTAGGATTATGAGATGGGTCAAAGACATCCAAATTTGGATTAACCTCCCAGCATTTTAGACCTGCTCAGCCTATTCCTTGTTCATTCTGATTGTCCTTTATTAAACGAAAAACACAGATCGACAGTGTGCAACGACTCGTCTAGGAAATACATGACCTGGATTGAGACCATCTTCAATCTGAGGGTGGTGGGACTACCAGGCTGTGGAACATCCTGGTGTGAGACTCTTCCAGGACATGTCAGCTCCAGCTTCAGCGGCCAGAGCAGACTCCCCTTTGCAAAAGTGGAACACAGTTTTATGGAGACAAAGAGCAAACAAGAGGCAACCCTAACTGCAGGCTGGAAACAAGAAAATTGGCCCTGAAACAAATGCATATTATACCATCCTATGATCAACCAACTGTCTTTATTTTTCTAGGCTTTTTTGATACGGTATAAGGAGAATAAGTGCATAGGATGAGGAGTTTCAGGATATATTTCTAGGATTTGAATAGGGCATTAAGATTGCACAGGTGCTATGTAATTACTCACTTATCTGGGAAAGACTCTAAATRTTAGATGACAAGGGGTTATGCCGTGGATTTCCTTATGGAATGCTAGTTACTGTCAGCAAGAATTGATTTCACTGTGGATCAGCTGCTGTTGTTTCCCAGTAATAATAATTTTACTCTTATGCACAGCAGACAAAAAAAAAATTCAAGCCTGCTGAATGTGTGATTTTCTTAGATGAAATCCAAGCAGTCTTTCTTCCTTAAAAAAGTGTTTGCAAACAGGAGCTGATATGCTTGTTGGGCAGATGATTTCTATTAAAAACAGTTTGGCAAACATATGGATTAAGTCTTGCAGCTACAGAAGAACCCAGTTCAATTAAATGGCAAGCACATTGATTTTCGTTGTGTAGGAACAAACCCAGGACGGTCGGTAAAATGGTGACGTTTTAACCATTAGAGAGAACACAAAGATTGAAAACAGATGCTTACATGTACAGTGGCCTTAGACTTTAGGATTACGATTTTTTGGAATTCTGTAGGATGATCCTACAAGAAAAGGATATTTAATGATTAACAACAGTGCCCAAGATCAAAGCACTAGCATTTTACTATAGTTGTATCTGGTTATTTTAAACCAAATTTTAAAGAAAATTGTAATGCATTTTATACATTTCTAGCCTCTTATTTTATTGAAACAGTTCTTAAAACAAAGCTTTTTCTGCCCTCAAAAAAAGTAGTTAAATCTCTTTATGAACAAAAGTATTATCAGAGACAGTATAGATTCACTAGGTGGCAGCATAGTTAGTACTTTTCTGAAAAATCTACCTCATATTCCATGTACATTTTAGTTACTTTTTGGCCAAGCTGGATATGCAAACAGATAGAAAAATAGCCTCTTAGAAAGCTAATATTAATAAAATAAAATTATTGTAATATGACGTTCTTTCAGAACGTGTATTAATTTAAGGCTATGCCCTGTATCTGAGATAAAAGACATACATGTATTATGGTGTGGAAAAGATCCAGAACGGAACAGAAGAAACGAAATTCTTAAAAAAGGGTTCCACCATAGCTTTTAATCAAGTCAATAGCAGATGGAATCTGAATTGCAGCTTCAGAACAGTAAAAAAAAAAAAAAAAAAGAAAAGAAAAGGTAATATTCAGCTGTTAAAAGGTATTAGAAGTAATCTGAGTTGGCCTTAACCAAGGGAGAAATTTAGTCAAAATTGCACCTCAGGAGATATAATCACTGCCTGGGCTCTCCAGAACTGGGTATAGGGCAAAGAGCATGGTGCCAAGCAGAAGAACAAAGTGAGCAGAGAAGGAAGCTTACCTCTGTGGCTGACCACCTTCCAAGCTAGGCTGATGCTGTGAACTTGTAGCTGAAGTCGCCTGGTTGGGTATGGGGCTGGAAATGGATCTTATCTGGTTGCAAGATCCTCTCTGATTTCATGGTTTTACTTTTACTTTCATGTCATTTACATGTAAATGACACCTCTTTTTTCTTCTCTTTAGAGGAAAAACTAGGTTAAAACCTTCTCAGCAGGGAAAATGGATATGAAAATACATTGGTAAATGGACTGAAATAATTCAGACTTCTCACTTGAAAGATTCAGATGAACTGATTGGCCCTTCTTGCCTCTGTACACACCTTACGATCAACAATAATAAATTCAGAATGGATAATGATGATTTACTAAAATGTTCTGTAAGCAAGCTCTTTCCTGGTACAAATCAACGTAATTATCCAATAATCTCTGTTCTGCAGTGCTGCTCTCAGCCAGTTCCGCTTAATGCGTGTTTGCAATGCTGCTGCTGCTAACTCATAGGGAACCCAGCCGTGCAGTACTTAGTCAGGCAACCTTTTCTTTGTCTGTCTAATTTCCCCTCATTAATGACTGCGAGATCGGTTACTTTATGTTCCAAACTTTAGGACTAATCCCTGGCCTGCTAAGTCGAGTGTTTTTTCTTACCAGTTTCTCTGAGGTAACTTTGCAGTGAAGTTCAGGGTTGTTTCTTGTGCCTTTGGCAACTTTCTTTCCCCTAGGAAAGGGACAAGTGTGGTAGATGACAGATAGCTACGCAGTCCTGAGCTAAATTCCAGTCCTGGTATTTAATCACAAGGATTGGCTACCATTCACAAACTGCTTGAGCTGCGCACTTGCTGTTGAGGATCTCAGCCTCACCCCCTGATGAAATGACAGTTGTGTTCAATCAGGATTGATGCATGCTTTTAGACTTTTGGCAAGCAGAAGATCAGCTGTCAAAATTTCAAGCCTTGATGATACTCTTACTGAAGTGCATGAAAGTCTTGCTACCACACTGGCATGAAGTTTCTCTAGCTTCTTCGAGCCTCCCCTTAGTCATCAGGACTTAGACACCACCTTGCCTCCTGCATCTCACAAGCCGCTATTCTGGGATGTCAGTATTTTAGCCATGGAAATCATGTTTCCTTTCCAGGAAGGGTAATAGGGATCAGGACAGGGCTAGTGGTCCACTCCCTGTCATGCCAGGCATCAAACCTAAGTGTGCATCAATGCAGCAGAACTAGGAGTGCACTGAAAACCAGACAGGAACCATACTGAGGTCTTTTGCCATGGAGAAGAGAGAGGCAAGGAAACATAATTCCTCCATCAATGGTTGCAAAAGCAGAATAACTGCACACCATCCGCCGTGCAAAAGGCTTGCCAAAAGGTACAGCTCTAAAACTGTATAAACAATTTGGATTAAGAAACATTAAACACATTCAGACCTGCTTTCAAGCTCTGAATCTGTAGCTCTGTAAAATGTCATGTATTTGAAGAAAAGCAGATATTTTTCCTTCAGTAAACATCTGTTTGGAACAATAAACTTGTTTTTCTGCTATTAACTTTCCTGTCTCCTTTACCCATTTATCTTCCTATTAGTTGAAATATACGTTATTGATTACTACCGCACAATAGCCATATATAACAATATTAAGTTATTCCCTTCTTTGCCTTCTCTCCTTGGCCTATGAACTGAAGGTTTTTCAAATAATTCTACATACAATCACTGAACTTTAAAATACAAACAGAAAACCAACAACAATCTGCTACTAAGTATTGAGAGATGGAAAAAGTATTATTCTGCTTTACTATTAAATACAAGAGACTTTCAGTTTCATTAGAAAGCAGTCAAACTCAAAAAGTGAATGAAAGACAAAACCTTGTTTAAATTACACGATTTAGAGACCAATGAGAAACAATCCACTGGACAAGAGTATTTGAAGCGAGATTTGATTTTATGAGATATTCAATTATAGGTAAAGTATTACAGGCTTGATTTTAATCAATCTGTAATTTAGAAGTCCCAAAGATTAAGAAAAAGAGTAATTAATTCAAACATTCACATGAGGAAACCTCGAGGTGTTTCTTTAGAAAAGAGTAGACAGGGTAGGAAATCAATGAGGCATTGAACAGTATAACACATTTTAATCTTAGACGTGTACTTCAAACGTAAGGTTGTGATCCTGGCAATGTGTTCCAATTCAAGTAATATTTCTGAGGACAAGGGAGTTGTTTGTATAAATAAAGGTACTTGATCATGTGTTAGGTTCTGTATTGTTATATGCAAAGCCATTGGGATTGGAAGCTGTACTTAAACCTTTGTAAGGTATATTTAATGGAATGTAGAATTTTTCTGTTGAAGTTCCTGCAAAATCATCAGTGGTGTGGAAAGTGCTGGACAGTATTTCATAACCGTTCTTACGTACACACATCTGCAGTAAGCCCGGCTACCACACAGTGAAAGTGGTGTACAGGTTTTGAAGGAACCTAAGAAAACAATAAGGGTAGATATAATAGAAGATAAGAGGAATATGATATTTAAGTTCAGAAACCAATGGAAAGGCAAGTGGGTGTATCAGTAAGGTGGCTGCAGCTGCATTGTTATAAATGCATTATATATTGATAAAGTTCACTTAGGGAACTTGGTGCATACATTCTGAGAACTTGCAATTAACTTCAATAGATATAAAAATGTGTGTAGGCCAGCCTGCTGGAAAACAGATTAAGATTAAGTTCAATTTACCTTCAATGTTTTTCCCTAGCTTTTGCAAAGGATAAACTCTGGGTTGCTAACTTGAGATGAAAAGCGTTAGCTAATATCTAAATTAAGGAAAGCATCAGCCTTGTTCTGTAATGTAGACAAAATTTAGTTCTACACTCCCCCTGTCTGAGAAATCCTCCTGCAATGAGTAACCCAAAATTTAATATAACCTAAAAGTCATAGCTATAGAATCAGACAATGGTTGAGGTTGGAAAAGACCTCTGGAGGTCATCCTGTCCAACCCCCTGCTCAAGTAAGGCCACCTACAGAGCCATTTGCCCAAGATGATGGCTTTTGAGTATCTCCAAGGATGGAAACTCTACAACCTCCCTGGGTAACCTATGCCAGTGGTTGGTCACCTTTACAGTAAAAAAAAGTTTCATGATGTTCAGAAGGACCCTCCTATGTTTCAGTTTGTGCCCATTGACTCTGGTCTTGTCATTGGGCACGACTGAAAAGGGACAACGCACTGAATGCATGTTTTGCAGTAGCTCTCCATGTTGACACACTACAGTGAAGTCAGAATATCCTTCATTTGAAAGAAGATTAAGCTGAATAATATAGAGGTCCTAAATCCAAATAAATTTATCTATGTAGAGAATGTCTGTAAAACAGCAAATGAAGTTTAAATTCATGCCCTACTTTGTTTCACAACAGTTTTTCTATGCACATGTGCCCTGAGACCGGATTCTTGACAAGGTATTTTCTTGTTATGGAGGTAAGATTTCAGATTTCTCCACAGGTCAACAAACCAGAGCTGTTTAAAGGAGTCCAGTGTTTTAAATGTCTTCCAGAATGTCTTTCACCAAAAGGCCTTCTCATTTCCAGAATTCACACATCTGTAGTGTTCATATGCATCATTGCAGGACTAGAGGTAGGTATTTTTGCCAGTATTTCTAACATCCCCTCTCAACACATCATGGGCCTGAAAAAGACATCTGTAAAGAATACCTTTTTATTTTTTCTAAAAATTCTTATCACAAACATTGGTTGTAATAGTAAGTTCAAATCGGTCTGGCAATATTTTGCACAAGTGTTGGCGACTCAGTAAGGCTGAGGGTCGTGGCACATGGAAAGTCTGTTGTCTGTGGCATTATGCTGTACAGACTGCCGAGCAACTCTTCTGTGGAGCTTGTGCTCCCGTGAATCCCTTTTCTGCACTGCACAGCCATTTCTTATCTAAAATTTGCACTGAGAATGCCATGGGAGGCTCATTGCCCTTAAATAAATGAGTTCCTATATTTACATAGTAATTTTTACTCTGATACACTTTCAAAGCACTTCATAAAATTGGGATATTTCCTATACCAGCAAACTTCTAACAGCCCTTGTTGTTCCCTATTGTGCAACAAACGGCTACTCTGGACATCTGAGGACAAACACCATTCTGCTGCACCTGATGCCATTGCTATTGTAATAGTTTTATGTTTAGTACCTGCATTTTGAGCATTGTTTTTTCACTGTCTTTTATGCCATAATGCTCATTTTCAACCCAAACCCCTCTAATTAATAGTATGTGTGAAGAACTTGCACTTGGACTAACAAACTCCTATATTTTGATAATGAAAGTTCATTACTCCACATGGTCTTGAGCCAGCGTGCTTGGAACCCTTGCTCTGTCATGAGACTGCATGTCCTAAGGTAGGGAGACTGAGGCCCCGGCAATGCACATGAAAGCATACTCATGGAATCATACTCTACCATGTTCTTCTACCCATGACAGTCCCAGGCTCCAGAGGAACACCGTCTAACCTTACAGGGAAAGACACTGAATTAGGAAACAATATGGAACGTGCCTGGTCAGTATGCCTGGCATTGATCTCAGCATTGTCAAGTGCTTTTAAAGACATCACATCACAACTAAGAGGATTTTAGTTGAATTAAACTGGTTACCAGCAAAGTTAGCAACAGAATAGATTTTAAAATTTATTGCAAATCAGAAGTATTTTTTTTTCCCCACTAAAGATATAGATTTAAACTTCACTCAATGGAATAAACTCTGCAGGAATAGTAAGATGTTTCAGATCCCATGGTAAATAAACTGTAGAGCTGAAACACAGATGACAACTGAATGAAAAATGGAGACTCTCATGTTTCAGTCAGCAGTGTACAGCCATGCTATTTAACAGCTCTTGGCAAGAACAGGAGTGCTGTGACAATTGGAAACTGTAGAGGAATTTAAATAAGAAAAAAAAGTAAATATTCATGCTGGAATGTAACTGGGAGACCAAGGTTAACATCAGTAGTTTTCTTGGGATGGAAAAAATACCAGAAAGGAAATGTCGCTACCCCATGCATTTACATGATGGCTTTCACTGATAGATAAAATGAAAGTAAGTCCTAGGCAGTACCTCCCTCTGCCATCAGGTGCACTAAATTCACACTAAAGTCAACGAGAATTTGAGTGCAGATGGGTACATAACAAACTGTCTGGTTACATATAAATAACCCTAACAGAACTGCACTCCTGAGAAAGATGTTATCCAGCTTTGGTCAAGCTGTGAAGAAAAAAGATATTTTCAGAAGACACAGTAAAATAAACAAACAGATACTGACAAAGTTCCTTGTGCTTCACTTCAACAGAATGAATTGATATTTTGGCAAACTTCATCAACGGAGGCTCCAGACAGCCTGCTGTGTGCTCATCGGCAGATGTGCTGAAGCAGTTAGCAATATGCTAAGGTAGTCAAGCTCATTCTGCAGAGTGTTTTGTTCCAGAGTATCTCCTTTAACTTAAATACTTTTGGAAAATTGCTTAAAAATATATTTAAAATAACAGTTCTTCAGAAGTATTTTTCTCCTAGCACCAGGTTAATGTGTTTTGACATGATCCCTTTCCATCTTTAGCACTTCAGTGAAGGTATCAATACTTCGCTGAAAATAATTCTCCTGTACTTAGGATTTTGATATAATAAATCCTGGGAGACATATGGAAAGAATGAATAACAGGCTACCCTTTATCAAGCTTCAATATTAATTACCATGTAAGCATATTTAATATTCATAAATAACTACTCAGTTATAACCCATTCATAAATGAGATTTAAGACAATACTGTGATAAAATACACTGAATGCTAGATTGATATGATCGTTATATAATTATTAATAATGGAAACTTTAAACATTAATGAATGGCTCCACTGTTATTTTTCTGCAATGCCCTCTTAAGCATCTTATGCCAATAATTTTACTGGAAATAGGCAACAGATGACATGTTCTTATCTAAATCATTCCTAACAGGCATTTACAATTCTTTAAGCAGAACAGAGACCATTAAAACCATAAATAAAATCCTTCAATGGTATCTTTGGATAAAGGTTTGCCCTATCCCCCAGTTTTTCCTTTTACATTTTAGCATAGTAGTTACCTCCACGGTCTCTTCTAAGACAATTTCCTGATACAAACTATGCCGGGAATCTGCTGTGTTCTGGGTTACTGGTTCAGAAACGAAAGTGTTGTTTACAGGCTTTTCACTCGTGACTACTAAAATGATAGACAGTAGAATGCACTTTTAAAATGGGCTAAAAATTTCAAGGGTTTCTTTCCATTTAATTTTTTTAGCTAGGACATATCTTTCAGTTTGATTTGCTTTAGTATATAATCCTCTAAAAGTAATGTATCTCTCAGTATGTCTTAATTGGTTCTCATGAGAAAACTTAAATCCCTAAGCATTGCAAATTTCTGTGGAAGGAGAGAAATCTGAATGTAATGTATTTTTTTTCAAACAGTAATTATAATTTATATATATATAGAATCATAGAATAGAATCATAGACTCATTAATGCTGGAAAAGACCTCTAAGATCATCAAGTCCAACCGTCAGCCCAACACCACCATGCCCACTAAACCATGTCCCGAAGTGCCACATCTACACGATTTTTGAACACCTCCAGGGATGGTGACTCCACCACTTCTCTGGGCAGCCTGTTCCAATGCTTGACCACTTTTTCAGTAAAGAAATTTTTCGTAATATCCAATCTAAACCTCCCTTGGTGCAACTTGAGGCCATTTCCTCTCGTCCTATTGCTTGTTACTTGGGAGAAGAGACCGACACCCTCCTTGCTACAGCCTCCTTTCAGGTAGTTGTAGAGAGCAAGAAGGTCTCCCCTCAGCCTCCTTTTCTCCAGGCTAAACAACCTCAGTTCCCTCAGCCGCTCCTCATAAGACTTGTGCTCCAGACCCTTCACCAGCCTCATTGCCCTTCTCTGGACTTGCTCCAGCACCTCAGTGTCCTTCTTGTAGTGAGGGGGCCAAAACTGAACACAGTATTCGAGGTGCGGCCTCACCAGTGCCGAGTACAGGGGCACGATCACCTCCCTCCGCCTGCTGGCCACACTATTCCTGACACAGGCCAGGATGCCATTGGCCTTCTTGGCCACCTGGGCACACTGCCGGCTCATGTTCAGCCGGCTGTCGACCAGCACCCCCAGGTCCTTTTCCGCTGGGCAGCTTTCCAGCCACTCTTCCCCAAGCCTGTAGCGTTGCCTGGGGTTGTTGTGACCCAAGTGCAGGACCCGGCACTTGGCCTTGTTGAACCTCATGCAGTTGGCCTCGGCCCATCGATCCAGCCTGTCCAGATCCCTCTGCAGAGCCTTCCTACCCTCAGGCAGATCAACACGCCCGCCCAACTTGGTGTCATCTGCAAACTTACTGAGAGTGCACTCGATCCCCTCATCCAGATCATTGATAAAGACGTTAAACAAGACTGGCCCCAAAACTGAGCCCTGAGGAACACCGCTCGTGACCGGCCGTCAACTGGATTTGACTCCATTCACCACAACTCTCTGGGCTCGGCCGTCCAGCCAGTTTTTTACCCAGCTAAGAGTACACCCGTCTAAGCCATGAGCCGCCAACTTCTCTAGGAGAATGCTGTGGGAGACAGTGTCAAAGGCTTTGCTGAAGTCCAGGTAGACCACATCCACAGCCTTCCCCTCATCCACTAGTTGGGTCACCCGGTCGTAGAAGGAGATCAGGTTGGTCAAGCAGGACCTGCCCTTCATGAACCCATGCTGGCTGGGTCCGATCCCCCAGTTGTCCCGCACCTGCCTCGTGAGCGCCTCAAGATGAACCGCTCCATAATCTTCCCCGGCACTGAGGTAAGGCTGACAGGCCTGTGGTTCCCCGGATCCTCCTTCTGGCCCTTCTTGTAGATGGGTATCACATTGGCAAGCCTCCAGTCGTCCAGGACCTCCCCTGTTAACCAGGACCACTGATACTTATCAAGAGAGCAGCTTGGCAAGCTCCTCCGCCAGCTCCCTCAGTACTCTCGGGTGGATCCCATCCGGCCCCATAGACTTGTGAGTGTCCAGGTGGCGTAGCAGGTCGTTAACTGCTTCCTCTTAGATTATGGGGGGCGTATTCTGTTTTCCATCCCCATCTTCCAGCTCAGGGGGGTGAATATCCTGAGGATCACTGGTGTGACAACTAAAGGCTGTGGCAAAGAAGGCATTAAGTACCTCAGCCGTTTCCTCATCCTTTGTATGTACGTATGCATGTATGCACATATGCATGTATTAAAAATCCACTATTTATAAGTACAAGTTCCATATCAGAAAAAACAACAAAACATTTTCTAAGAAGCTGTGAAACAAAAGTAAGATATTGCAACGTGTTACCATGCATGTGTTGATGGGGCATGTGAGTACAGAAATCTCTCTCATGCAGATCCAAATGAAAAAGGCATGAAGTCACTCTGCCTTCTTTCCCTCAGGGCTTAGGATCTTTCTCCGCTGGTTCAGAGCACCTCCTGAGGAGGACAGAAAGAATACCTGAAGACCTCACTGCTGAGCTAAACTGAATTCTGAAAATTAAAAAATAGTAATTTTCATCTAATACTCATATTTTAGTAAAACTCTAATAAGAATTAAGACTCCAACCTTACTATTTTTGTAGCATGAAGACCCCCTAAACATCACTGAGTCAGATTAGCAGGACACTGAGAACACTGTCCAACAGCAATAAATGGTTTTTTCAGTTGCATTATTCATGTTTAAAGTTAAATATGTCTTGAGATGTTTTATTTTATAATGGCAGAATACTCTGCATCTTGAGGATGCTCAAACCACACTTCAGTAAGAGAAATACTTGGGGTACTGAATTTAAAGGGAGTATTGCTGTTGATTTCAACAGAAATGGGATCATTCCCTTAATTCTACTGTATTAACTCTTAGTTTTACCGTATTCCCTCAGTTTTAATCAAAGAACGTTGCTCTCTGACTCTATACTCTAACAGCACTGAAATGTAAAAACCAAAACCAGAGCAATCCCTCTTCCCCAAAAATCTACCTCAGCATTTAAGCAGTAAACTGCCAGTCCCTTCTTAAATCTTCACTGGAATTAAAAAAAAAAAAAAAAAAAAAAAAGAGAGCTTGGTGGCTAAAACTGGACAATGAGAGGACTGCTGAGACAAAATCTACAGGGACTAATCTTTTATACAGGGTTAAGTCCTTGAGATACCAGGTAACATAGACTATAGATTTGTGTTGTCTTGGAACCAAAATGTTGGATTCGGCGTAAATACCATTTTCATGATTATTCTCATGTAAATATTAATTTCCTGATGTCATCAATTAGCCTGCTTTAATTGCCACATTTGGTAGTCTTTGTTACAGAATTATTCCGCATTTGCCTTTCAGAAACAGGCATAAAAAGTAACAGAACAACAAATCACAACCTATTTTTTCATAAAGCTCAGAAATGATGGCTGACATTTTACAGCACATTTCCATGAAGACCTGATGCTTGAGATTTTGTGCACCTTCTTAAACTATTTGAATAAAAACCAACTTCTGTCTAGACTCTCAGCGGGACTCAGTTATTCGGGGGACTTGCATAATCACGTCACACAGGAAGACCCTCACAACATCAGACTAGACTTAATGCAAACACATTTTTTCCCCCTAGAATATGTTCCAGCGCTCCACTATTACGTGGCATCCTAAAAACCTATCCTGAAAATCTTTAAGCATAATGGGAGTCTATAAAGATGATTTTGTGCCAGCTTTCCATGCTGAAGATGCTTTAGCTATTTTCCCTGGAACATCAATATTTTTCTAAAGTATTTCCTATAATTTAAGCATTAAGTACTAGCTCTTTAATCAAGGATAGGCAGTAATGGCACGTGATTATGGTGGATAAAATGCTAATGACTATGGGAGAGGTGCACTTTCTCTGAGGTACCTGTCACTTTGTAAAATTCATGCTTTAGCAAAACATGCATATCTGGTCACGTCACAGGAGGCTTTTAACAGCCTCATGCTTTCTTAATGAAGCAAGCTATTGTTCAGTTCTAGTTTCTTTTTTGTCTAGAAACAATAATATTTAGAAAGTTCATTGGTAGCACTTGTAGGTAATTAATTACATGTTTTACGTAATAAGATTGACTTTATTACATAGACGTGGCTTTTTTTTCTATGTAAGTAGGCAACAGAAGGAATAATTGATACTTTCTTTAATTATGCATTTCGATAAGGATGTAAGTATTCAAATGAAAGTCATCTATTCACTTTTCCTAGTGCTTCATAGTTTTCTTCCCACAATGACAGTGAGAAGAATTTGAGATGGCATGGAATGGCATGAAGTCTGAACTCACTATCACCACAACTGAAATGATCACAGATAATTAAAATGTGACATATCAAATACTTCAGTGACACCATTCAAAATTGTGAAGAAATTATATTTTCTCCATTATTTAGATTTTCATTCAGATGAGCAACAATACTTTTCTCAAAGATAGTTCTGCTTCACTTGCTCCTAGTTTCTTATAAGTCCCTGGTGGAATTTTATACAGAGATAGTATGACTACTGCTCACAACAGCACTTGCATGGGAAGCTTGTTACAAAACTAGCACAATTAAATCACACAGTATGTTGCTTTTTGTTATCTTCCTGGAAATATATGATGAAAAGACGGCAGTTGTGCACGGCATCTTCTCTTTTGCTGGCATTACTGCTGGCATTTAAAATGCAGAGACAAGTCCTTGTGCAAACAAGGAAATACACTACCTGCAGTCCCAGCATCCCGCCTACCTACCTTGAAACAGCCCAAACAGAAGAGCTGTGGTTTTTGCTTCATGATGGAGTATCAAGAAACCTTACGTGCAGAGAATAAAAAGTGTCTCCTGCAAACAATTCAGTAACCTGAGAAAAGATTACATTTCCTATATATTTGTTCGTTTTAAAAAATGATTCCACTAGTACTTCATTTATTGAGGGCTTCTGCTATAATGGACATAAAAGCTACATATTACTCTCCATCTTCCTTTCAAGCTGGTGCTGCTATTTAAAGATGCGAACTCAAGAAAGTCTCCAGACATAAGCCAAAGCTCTTAAACTGCACTGACTTAAATAATAAACTGAAAAGAAAAAAACCACACCTTTCTGGAAGAATTTTTTCTTCACTACCCTATGCATTAAACAAGAGTTCCAGTTCATATGTATTTAACTTCCTTTACTTTATTCAGTGTATTGTTCAGAGTCTCTTCACCTACATGTGCATAATAAATAATAGTTCTATTTCTAGGTGAGGATTTCTGTGTTTTCTATTATATACCAACATTATACATTCCAACATATCCAGGTATTCGCAATACATAATAACACTTCCTTCAGACAAACATTTCAAATAAAGGCATAATACAATTTTATGATGCCAGTGGAACACGTTTAAGAAAGCCTGATTTCTTAAACCACTTCAAGATAGATTAAAACCTGCTAAACTCAAACACTTCTTTTATACTTCTGTTGTTAACAAGAGAATAGATATTCCAGCAAATTCTTTATATACAAAAAGCCATATACACTCTCAATGCTGAGCAGAGAGAAAAAGTTGACTTTCTATTTACAGAAACTACCAACACATGATTTTCAAAGGTTTATTTTTAATATATATATATTTTTGTCATACTTGGAGAGTTGAGCGTCTATTCTTTTTTAAAAAGTTAGACTGTAGGAAAGTATGAAAGGATTACATTAAATCAGCATTGTAAGTATTGTTGACAGGTCACAAATCATTTGGAAGCAGACACTTCTACCTCTATTCTCACTAGATGCAGAAACTGTTCCAAGGTAAAGCTCAAGCGAATAAATGGTAAATCACATAGTATCCTATGCTGTTTAACTATTGTTAAGATAAATAGTGACACACGCCAGGATCCTTTTATGTGATTCTGACATTTTCCTGGCCCTGTGTTTCTTGGCTTATGTTGCTGTTACCAAATATTTGCACCATAATTCTGCTGAACAGGATCTCACTGATTTCTCTTGGTGGCATACAGATGCAAACCAAAAAGATGCTATCATCTGCCATGAAAAGCTTGCAGCTGAGTAAAGACGGTGTGTAACAGATGAGTATCGGGAATTGAACTGATCAGCCTGAGAGTCGGTGGTTTTTGGCATTGCAGTCGCCTAGCTCCTCACAAGATTTTTCTAGGCAATATAGAAAGGAGTTTCACACCTGTGTTATACGGAGACCAGTGAAGTAGCTCTATTGATACTTACGATGCGCTCCTGGTAGGACTAATGCGCAAGGCACCATAGAAAAAAGAATTAATTGCTTGTTAAACATCTTGGCAGTTGGCTAATGGATGCTGGCATAAGGTGCTAGGAGCTGATCTATTGGTTCAGCATGGGATAAGAAAAGGAGGTAAAGACACCTCTTCTAGACCTCTGATGGTAAGCAAAGGTGGCTTTTGTTTGAAAGAGACAGACAGTGGGAGGCAGTGATAGAGTCACAAGTTAAAACAACAGCCTTTGTGGCATCATTTCTCTCCAATAATAATTTCACTGTCTCAGTTCAAGGGAAAATACAGTAAAGCATACAAGGCCATTTTGTGTGCTCTAGAAGTATATTATACAAGTATCTACACTGTGAGCTCCATTTCCTGCTGGAAAACATTGGGATGATTCAGATCTTTTATGACTGAATTTTGGTTACTAGCTTGTACATCCTGATTACATGTAAAAGGCTTGTGATTGAATTTTTAGACACTATTTAGGTCTTTGATTGCTTAAGCACTTTCGCACATACAAATTAAAGACCTTAGGTTTTGTCCTTTTAGGAGCAGAAACCAGCCATTAAGCCAGAGATCTAGACATATTTTGCAGTTACATGTTTATTATTTATTGACTAACACATCATTTATTATCACCAAGGAACTCTTGATACCCTTATTCACTGCTTATGGAGACCAAATTCTCACTGATTACACTGTAAAAAAATTGAGTATGAACAAATCAGTAGGAACAAATGACGGATTGAAGATTTATTTTATGTCTTAATCAGAATTAAAGGGATAACAGGCTAATTTTTTATAATGTGGGAAGTAAGCTATGTAAGATAACTGATTCACGGTATTATTCACATTAAGTCTTAGCAAAAAAAAACAACTTACAGTGGTTTATTCTCCCTGTAATGGTCCAGACTTGACTACAGCTCTTCACCTCTGGTGGGGATCCTTTCAACCTCCAATTTCATTTGTGTTTCAAATTCAGGATATTTCACACTTATCTCCTTATCACACAGGATAGTTAAGTGTCACAAATTCTAGCCAAACTCTAGCCAAAGTCAAAGTAGAAATGAGTCTGGATCTTAGAAAAAGCTCCTGTCCAAAGGCGAGAACTAAAAAAATGACAGCCTTCTCTTTAATTGCATTACATTTACAGAAGATACGCTTACAGTTTAATCCACTCACTGCCTTGCTTATTACAGCAAATGAATGACTTTTCGTACTATGAACTGAAAGGTGTAGGTTGGAAGGGAAACTAGTATAGTACTGCTAACATCCCAACTTTCAAATAAAAGTATTCCATGGCTTTAAATAAATCAAAAGGGAGGATCTCACTCATGAGGTTAATTAGTGATTCTTGCTATAGTCTCAGAAGCAACCACCTTCGTAATTAATGCATTAAAATGTTTGTTTTACTGGGCATTAGTAATATCAGTGTTGACTTTTAAAGCCTGGAATATTGGTCTTGACATTGTCTGACTCTCCAGAGATGTGCAGATGGCTGAGATTTGAAGAGCCTCAGGGCCTTATGCTCTTCTTTCTTTTCTACTGCAGATCAGGAGTAAATTCCTTAAATCAAAGGTCTTAAGATCAGTATAAAACTGTTGTAAGTAGGAAAAGGAGCAGGCACTACCCCTCTTTAGAGAGGGTACTGACAGAATGCACTGACAGAATTTTAGAATAATCCAGGCAACACTGGTAAGAAGCAAAGTCGAATGTCATCTGCTTCCAAGACATGGAAGACAAGTCTCCCAAATGTCTGTCACTAGGATGGGCAGCTCTTGTTGTATTATAATCCACAGAAATCTCCCACAAAACGTGTTGCCCACAATCATTTAAATTGATTGTCACATTTTCCTACATATAACTTATGGGCCATGTGTAAAAACAACAATCCTGCGGTTCAGTGGCCATGTGGGTTTTGCACATACAGCAAATGCAAGGGGAAATCTATCCCAGAGATGCTTCCCACCTAGTAGCACTACTGAAATTAGTCCTCCAACCTATTCACTCTGTCCCCAAAACCACACTGGCTATTACTGTCACCTGCCTAGGATATTTTTTGGGGGGGGCTGTTTGGGAGCATAAATCATTTGAGGATTTATTTTAAATGCCAGCACTTCCAAAAGGACAAAAGGTATCTGAGAAGCATCTTATGGCATGAAAATATGAATAGAGAAGAAAGATACGGTGATACTGTACCTGATCCAGTGCTGGAGGGAAAACAGAGGTCACTAGCAAGAACTGAACAGATCACTTTCCTTGTAGATTTACAAGCCCCAGCCTTTCCAGGGAGAGTACAAGACAAGAGCAGTGCTGAAACCGGCGCCGGTTCACAAAACACCCTTGGTTCACATTTCATCATCTACTGACAGCACAAGAGGGTGAAGTTTCCATATCTCTTCCACAGTGACATTTTCCATAAATTCTAGAGAAAATTCCTGAATTTTTACTTGTAGAGACATTGCATCTAAAAGGGATTTGGTGGGCATATATAATATCCTTTTATCCGTTCCCTCTCTGATGGGAATGCGCTGGGTCTTACAGAATTTGAGGTCTCTGAAGTACACACCTGCCTGCAGACCTGTCCTCTCACTAGCTGACATCAAATACATGTTACGTCATGCACAAACTAAATTACAGATCTAGTAATATCTGAATCAACAGACAGAAGTCTGACACATGAAAGTGATTCTTCGCTCCTTAAATCAAAACATGCTGAACAGCTGGAAATCCAATGTTTCAAATTTCTGAGGAATGTCACTCTTCTCTTTGCTAGTCCAGAGTTGCTGGCATGTGTGTCTCCTTGCTAGAATAAGGTGATAACGAAGGATATATTTAATGTGGAAGCCACTGCAGCCATGAAGCAGGAGTATTAATCATTATAAAGTGTACACCAAGAACTGACAACACCCTGTACAACCACAAAGAAACTGTATGCACTTAGGATTTGAAGTCCTATTGCAGGGTGGATGGAAGCTCCTAAGTCTCTACCAGTCTTGAGGAGAGCACTACCTGAGATAAATGTAGATATACTTATGCCAAGTTCAGCATTTTTCTCTTTTTGGGAGATGCATTAGTTAGCATTATGGTAAGTCACATAAAAGGCAATGGCAGCGTTGAAGCACAATCAGTTTTTGAAAATGGAATAAAACCAGCTACCAACTCAAAACCAGTGCAGAATGCCCCCCCCGCCCAAAAGATACGTTCGAGCTCCCATGCAGGCTGGAGTGTCCCCTCTCCCAAGCCCATCTGCTGGATTACCTCGCCTGACTGGAAGGTGCGAGCAGCAGGTAGCTCAACTCTGCCGTCCCTGGCTGGACATGAGGGGTGGGCGGGCGGCCACAAAAAAAAAAAACCAAACCAAACCAACAAACAAACAAACACAAAACACAAAATAAGCGAAAAAAAGAAGAGCTGAATCATAAAAGTGTAATTGCCTCTGAGGTAAAAAAACCCCACATTTCGGTGAATCACTCCGCGCTCCCACGGTTCCCATCCGGCTTTCACACGGGGGAAGGGAGGGCGGGCACCCGGCCCCGCATCCCGGGGCCCCCGCCGCCCCCTGCCCCGCGGGGAAAGGCCGCCCCCCGGCCACGAGTCCCCCCGCCGCGCCCACGGCACCGGCACCGGCACCGGCACCGGCATGCCCGCGCTCCCCTCCCTCGCCGACTCCTCCCTCGCGGCCCCGGCCCCTCATCCCGCCGGGGCGGAACCGGGCGCCCTACAAATCCGCGGCTCCGGCAGGGCCAGCGGCAGAGGGGCGCGGGGAGGCCCCGCGGAGGAGGCGCCCCAGCTGGCTGGTCCCGGCGGGGGGGAGGGGGACACGCAGCCCCCCGGCGGCTCACCGCGCTCTCCCCTGCGGAGCGGGGAAACTTCCCCGGCAGGCGGGAGGTAGGGAAGGACCCGCGTCCCCCCACGCCTGCTCCTTCCCCCGGCCGCCGTCCCGTCCCGCCGCGGGTCTCCCGGTCCCGGCCGCCGCCTGCGGCTAGACCTGCCTAGCGCCCGCCTGGCCCCGCTAGGCTCGTCCCAGCCGCCCCTCACGGCTGCGGCTACCGCCTCCGCAGCCGCCCCGCGGGCGAGGGGGCCGCCCCAACTCCCGTCCGCCGCCCTCCTCCGCCGGCTCTCGGCCGCGTCCTGTGGGGAGCGGCGGGAAATGGGGGGGTCGTTTCCATGGAGACGAGGCCGCAGCCGGGAGCTTTCGGAGTGAAACTTTGTCGCGGGCGGGCGGCGGGGGCCGCGCGCGGGGCTGCMGAGCCCCGGCGGCGCTGAGGGGAGCGGGCGGGCCGGTGGGGCGGCCGTGAGGACGAGGGTCCCGCCCGGGGCGGCACTGGGGGCGAGCGGCGCCCGGGCACTTCGCTGAGRAGCCGGGAAAGTTTTGCGCCGCCGCCCGCCCACGCCCCCCTCGGCGGCTGCCTGGCGGCCGTTACCCCTCCGCAGCTCCCGGCGGCCCGCGGAGCCCGCTGCTATGGCACCCGCCCGTCGCCGCGGGGCGAGCAGGGGGAGGCCGCCTCCGGCTGGCCATGCGGCGGCGGGGGGGCGTGCAGCCCTCGGTCAGCGGGCGTCCTCCCCCGGCCAGCAGTGACCGCCCCGGCCCCGCTCCCTGCCTGCTCGCCATGCCTGCCCCCGCCCGCGTCTCGCCGAGGACGATGCCGGGGAAGGGCGAGGGGAGCCGCCGCCCTGTCACTCCCTGAGCCAGCCACCTCCTCACTCGAGAAGCCCCATGTCCTCCGGGCGCCGCGCAGCCCCGCAGCTCGCTGCGCCGTGAGGGCGGCGGACACCTCGCACCTCCCCACAGGTAAGCGGCGAGGCGGGGGGTGTGCGTGTGGCGGGGGTCTCCCCTTCGCCCCGAAACTTCAACCCGCCCGCAGCCGATACCCCTTCTGGGAAGCGGCGGGGCCGGGCCGTGGCCGTTGCTGCCGGCGGCGGCGGGGGGGACGGGGAGACGTGCCCTTGCCCTCGGCGGCGAGGGGCAGGGTGGGAGGGGGGACGGGTAGGTGGGTTTTTCCCTGCCAGAAACGGACTCTCTGCCTCCCGAGCGGAGCGAGCTGGCGTGGCGGCGGCTGCCGCGCTCCGTGCAGCTGCTACACACCCTCTTTTGTCTGCTCTCGGGTCCGAAATACTTTACGTGCTGCCATCGCCTGCCCCGCCGGTCGGGAGCCGAGCCCTGCCCTGCCCTGCCGAGCGGCTGCCCCCGGGCTTCGCCCCCCTCGCCGCTCCCGCTCCCGGCAAGTTTCCTTTATTTTAACAGAAGTTGGGTTTTCTTTAACCTTTGTTTGAGGGAAAAATGGTGGTATGCTGGTTATCTGGAAGGATGAGAGGCAGATGGGGACGATAGGGGGGTTGCCCTATTCCCTTGCGTGCAGACATAACTCACTGCTAAATAAAATGGCTCATCGGGCAGATAAAAGCTTACTGGTGAGGTAGACTTTGAAACAAAAGTACTGCAAACTGCATGGTAGCTACTTCTCATATCTTACTAACATAACCATTGTTTGTGCTTGCGCTTGAATTCAATATACGTGCGGCTGTTCTGCAGGTCTGGAATTGCAATAGCTGTATCTACTTGACACTTAAGACTACTTGTCATTAACCACTGCTAGTCTATTTTATGCAGCGGTTATGAAAAATAAACGGATTTTACTGTTTAAAGGCAAAAGTATTGAGGCAAAAGTATTCCTTTAGTGTAGCATTCTGTGTAACATGAACTGCAAAATAACCTGTAGCAATGTAGTGGGCTTGCACTTCATAATGCTTTAGGACATGAGGACTATATTGTTCAATAAAATTCTGTCAGCAGAGGTTTTGTCTTCTGTGGCTTACCCTGGTTCTAGATCAATACACTAGCAACTATTCTGTTATTTTTTCTATAATTATATGGTGCTTCCAATCTATACAATGGAAACCAAGTAAGTGTCCAGATAGAAAGAAACAGCGCATTTTTTCCTTTAGTTGTTTCTGTGCTGCTTTGTAGGAAAGGGGGGGGGGGGAAGCCCATTTAAAACAGAAAATTATATTTCCATTGAATGTAACTTAAATTACTTGATAATGAAGCCAAAGGGTCTTTCAAGTTTGGAGCATTTTAATGTATTTCTCATGTTGCCAGTAAATGTAGTTCTAGCAAAATACTTGTTAGAAGATAATTATAAGACAATTTTTAGTAATTTGAAACATGAGTTACAATTAGATTTTTGTCCTGAGCACAGAAAAACACCCTCATGGGAAAAGATATGTGGTAGTTAAATAGTAATTTGGAAAATAAATTCATATATAATTTATATTTTGTTGGCATAGAAACAGATTTTATTTGTTGCTCCTTTGTTGGATTGCAACAATGATCCAAATGAAAGTTGGAAAAGGAATACTGGTGCGAGAGTTCAGCATACTAGAATTATTTTATTCCATGTATAGAAAATGGTTTTGCCCAATACAACCTCTTTGGAATTGGAACAGAGCTTCATTTTTATGGAAGCTCTGTAATCAGATTATAAAAGGTGGGCTGTCTGAATTTAATCTTGTGAAGTATGTACTGAGTGAGCCCTGGTCCAACAAAGCACGGAAATGTATGCTGACCCTCAGGCAGGTAAGTAGTTCCAACCTCCACTTCTGACAATCACCTGTGGTGTGAGTTCATTGCACATAGCAATAGGTCCAGTAACTTCAGTGAAACTGTTCACTGGCTTAACTGCGTTGCTGGACCTTTCCTGGACCAAGCCCTCTTTCAGTGTGTTCTGCTTCCTTGTCCTTGAATGCTGGACATATGACACAAAATACCTGTGCCACACACAGGTGCTCACATCAGCCACGTCTCATGGGTCGTATATTCTTGATTGACTCATACCTCTCTGGGGGCAAAAGGGCGAAATGAAAAGTGAAAATTGGTTAGGGAGTAAAGTACATGTATGGAACAGCAGGAGGAGACTTCTACTTCTTGTGCCTTGTTCAGTATATTTTAGGAGCCAAAAATCTGAAATGCTGAAAATCAGTGAAAACTCCCACTAAAATTACTGGAACCAGACAAAGTTATGATATAAAAAATAGGAACCCTAAAGGTTGCTGTCATGAATAGTTTCCTTTTTTTTTTTTTTTTCTTTTCCCAGAAGAATGCTGTCAATCTTGTCTATCATAGTGGTAGAGAATGTAGTGGAAATAAGAGGAACTTGATATCCTAGCTAGTGATGATGCCTGCATTTGATTTGGTGCCATTATGCTTTATAAACAGATCAAACACGTGTAGACCAGAARTAATTGATCTTGTGATACTGGAACAAAGGGGAAATCGCGAATAATTTTTTAGTGTGCAAGACTAGAGACTAAAAGTGGGATTAATTTGTGAAAAGGTAGGCATCTTGTGCCAGTTTAGACACCCTAAGGTGTTTCAGACTTCTGTGTGAGGCTGGCAGACAGCATCTAAGGAGGACCCAAACGCTCCTAGAAAGGCAGCTGAAGACCAGGTGGAATATCCTGTTAGCTAATGTTTGTACTACAGCTCTACATAAAAGCCTTTAACAGGATTTGAATCTGTTCTCTGAAAACCTTGTTGTTAAGATTTCTGATGCTGCAGTATGATGGATGCGGGAAGGCATCCCAAATATAGCCTTACTATCAGGATTTAGGGAGGTCCATTCTCGATGCTGTTTTACCAGCAGAATTTTTGTATTACGTTTTGTACTGCTAACTGGTGACTGTCTTTGAGTTACTCAAAGATACTAATCAATAGTTTAAGAATTAGAAATCTTTTAGAGAAGTTTGATACATATTTTAAAACAGAGAGCTGTGTACACTCTCCAAGCCCACTAGAAATAAAAGGAAATTGCAGACAGAGCTTGATGTTTAGTGCTTTAGTTTTAGTGCTTTAGTTTTAGTTAGTACTTTACTTTTAACATAAAAATACTGTAAGGAAAAGTTTCTGGTTTTCTTCTTTACTGGGTAACACATCACCCACACAATCTCTGGGTAATTAGGTTCTTAATAAGTGGACTGTCGATTGCACGGAAAGGTGAAATGCTGACAACATCAGTGAATTAAGCTACTGAACAGACGTTTTGCACAGCTATTATTCCACCCACTAGTTTTACTAGCTGCTGGGTGTCCACCTTTTGTGGAACTTGTGAGAATAAGCATTGTTCTAAACTTCCTTTTTGGGACTTCAGTCTAACTGTACAGCAAGAAGTTGTTACTTTATTCCACCATTAACCAATTCCACATAACACAATTCAGTACCGGGTGTATCTGTGTAACTGCTTTTCATATAGGTGAATCTTGCCAGGAGCAGCTCAAGTGGACCTGGTGACTGAACTTAGTACTGAAATATTCAGTTTATAGTGGTCTCTTAGTATAAATGAAATGACTTTCTCCTTCCAGAACTTTATTATAGCATCAGTGATTTTAAACTTCATGATTTCGCCTGGGTGCCGTTTCTTAAAAAATGAAGTACAGAGCTACTTGAAACCTGTTACCTGCAGCAGTAGCAGAGCATATCTGTATTCTTAGTTTGGTCTTTTGGTGACAGAAATATTACAAAGAACAGTTGGTGTTTTTTGAAAAGAATTCAATGGCCAGAAGACCCGAGGAAGAAGTGATTTTCCTCACTTGTCTCTTCTGTTCTTATGTGTTTCATGTTGGGGAAGGTTATTATTCTTTTTTCTTTGTGTTTCAGTACCTAAAAAAGAGTGACAGGTAGGTGCAGGGCCATCTAACCAAAACTGGACGTCTGAGGAACATCATCAATGAGATGTAATGATGTAGCAGAGATTTCAGGAGAGGTAGTACCAAAACAGACTTGTTGAAAATGAAGCAATGTACTACCTTCTTGTGTATAAAGTCTCTGAAAAGTCTTATGAGGACTGTAAGGCAGTTGTCACTTCACTCTCTTGTGTCCATTTACATGAACTTATTATTATTTATATCCCCCTGGAATTTTAGTCAATTGTTCCTTTTATTGGAAGTGTGACCATTTTTCTCCAATTAAAAGAAGTAAAAACAAAGGACATATTTGTCTAAATTGTTTTTTAATTCTACTCCACTGAGCTAAATGATGAAACTCTTACTGAATCGGAGAAACTAGGATTTTGTTGCTTCGACAAAATACACTTCAGATACATACACTAACTAAACAAATTTTAAAAATCACAAGAGATGTAAAATATAGTGTAGGTTACTTTTCATAGCAACTAGTTTAAAGACAAAGAACTAGAGAGGAAGAGAAAAATCTTTTTATATGAGTTTGTTTTTTCTTCTTTGGTCTTTCACAAAGACAGTTGGACCAAGCATCCCAGTGCTATGGTTTTAAAACCCATCAGTAAAAAGTGCTAAAATTTGAGCCTCTTGAAACTGCATGTTTCCATAATTCACTCTGGATGTAAAACGGGAAGGACATTTTCAACGAAGTGTTGATACAGTTGGGTGCTAATAGCCTTTGAGTCCTGGCAATTGGTTAGTGGCACTTAATTCTTTAACTCAAAGTAGTAGAGGTTTGTGCTTTGATGCCTGACCTATGCTGGGATCTGTAGCATCAGCTCAGAGAGTGGATATGAAATCAAAGCAAGCTTTTTAGAGCTTTCCAACGATAGTCACACTTCTTTCTTCTAATAATGGGTGGAATTCCAAAAGTAAGTTTAATTTTTGTGGATTTAAACCACCATCAAAGCAGGTTAATTAGGAGGCAGATAAAAAACTTCACTAACTCTATTGAATTTGGTGTGATAGTGGTAACAGTAATAGAATTGGATTTCTTTTTTGCGCATTCTCCATCAGAATGTGTCTGAATAAATGGCTCTGCTTATTTGTAATCAGTTGCCTATTGTTGAAGAACAAGTTTGTGTCTGATTAATTTTATCACTTACATTTTGCTATGTATTAAATTAAAAAAAAAGTGTCATTGCTTGTACCATAACTTGTCCATCCACCTAGTTGCATATGTAAAATTGCTGCTCAAAGGCTGGAGTTTTCTCTCTCCTTTGTGTAATTCAAAGGAACAAAGGCATATCACATATTAAAATACAGAGGAAATATATGAAAAGGTATGTCGTAATTAAAAACAGTTCCAGTTACACAGTTTTTGTTTGCCATTACTGAAAAACTTCTGCTTATGACTTGTTAGGATTCAGTGTGTGAGAAACTACAGATAAATGAATGGCTCTCAGAGTTGTTAGGATATGAAACCATTTTCCTGCGTACTGAAAAAACTCATAATCAAGAATTACCTTGCATTGGTAGTGCTTACCCTTCTTCATACAAATCGTCAGGATTGTCAAGGAAGCATGTTCTAGCCTAGAAATTGACTTGATCCCATTACCTATATTTTAGATATGTTCTTCTCTCTGCATGCGTGTGTGCACAGACACTTTCTTTCTTTTCTTTCTTTTGCTCAAATATGAAATTTGGCATGTATTGACATTGTAATGAGATGTACATTTAATGTATTCCTTCATGAAGAGGGATGAGAGCAGCATCGTGTCTTGGGGCAGCATTTGGTGCAGCAAACAAGCTTTCCCAAGGAAGTGTTCCCTGGAGCACGCAAAGTGTACGCAACTTAGCTGCTACAGCGTCTTTTGCATGATCTTGTGCTAGGCACACTTGGCGTATAAGGTATGAGGCAGCCCGCTGGACCCAGAAAAAGGGATGCACCATGGAACTGTGCTGTTCTGGAGATGTGGTTGTCATGGTAGGGTTGTTGGAGGTCAACTGGAATAAACCTGATAACAGTGTCTGAGACTCAGCAGGTGTGTACTCCTTGCTGTAAATTACTGTGTATTTAACAGTTGGCTTGTTTCACCTGAGGTATGACTATATTTCTGTAGGAAGGAGAAGCTAAATGACAGATAACAGACAAAGAATAAGGAAGAAAGCAGGGGAGAAGAGAAAGTGGAAAAAAGAGCAAATGACGAAAGAGAAATATTGAAGAAAGAAAAAAATGAAGGCAGAAAAAGGATGAGATATAGTAAGTTGCATTTTTAAAGATGAATGGTGCTACATTCAGTATAATAAATGGAAATAAACTCAAATAATGAATAGAATAGTAAGTCTAAAAGATATGGTGGTGTTTCTTTTTTCAGGCATTCCCATCTTTTGACTCTGGAAAACTAAGAGACTAGTTCTTGTCTCCCTAAGATGCATTTTAAATGATTTGTTGTGTATCAAAATATGATGCTCTGCAAAAATGATGTTAAACACTTCTTACAGAAGATATACTGTAGGCAAATCTGTTCAAACAGACATATGAAAGGAAAGGGAGCTATGGAGTGTAGTTTGCTTAGAAGATAGAAACTGCATTTTGAAGTATTTCCGAGTTAGGTGAACTGTTGTTTCCATTTGCAAACAGACTAATACTCTGAACCCAAAAGCTACCACTGTGCAGATCTATGTAATCTGTCATTGTCTCACGGAAGACTAGTGAGTACAATAAGCACAATGGGGACTTCCTTCAAAATGGTGGATAATTAAATAATGTTTATCAAGTGAATACTTAGCCACCATACTCGACAGATTTTTCTTTCTGATACGTTTTTGCTGTGTCTGTGTTAGGAAGCTAATGAGGCAAAGGCCTGGTCTCTGGCCATGAGGCCAGCCAGAGTGGTCTGGCTATGCCCAGGTGTTAAACTGTCTTCGAGATGGTCACATCCAAACCACCTGGTTGGAAGGTAGCTTCTGGACTGACCTAGCTAAATGCCTGAGAGGGTGCTAGCTGACCTCGGCCACAAATGCCCCCGGCATCCTTCTAGTAGCGTGAAGGAGACACGGTGGAGTCCTACTGCCTGTGCACAGCAGCCGGTACTGGGCACTAGATCCATGAATTGTTAAAATCTTTTTCCATCTCAGCCCAAACAATCTTATTACAAAGATCTGAATATACATGGATTTGAAATAGAAGTAAGATATTAAAAGTTATCTTTGGAGGCCATTGTATGCTCAAATTACATTAAAAGACGTTTGATGTCAATTTGCTATCATTGTAGTAACTTTGGTATTATGGAAACTGGAATTTGGAACGTTATGTTTAGATACACAAAATATGTGGAATTGGTGGAACATACTGGGACACCATACTCCCAAATGGATTACAAGAGATTTACCAAAAAAACCACAAACTTGCACACAAAATAAATCTCTAGCTGACAGTTCCTTAGTGTCACAATTGTTGGCCTGGTAATAATAGCCTGGTACAAAAATGGCTAGCAAATATTAATAATAAACATCCATAGGCCTGACAGACTCTTCTTGGGAAGTAATGGCTTGGCTATTAATACAGTTTATAGACTTTAGAGCAGTAGAATCACTTTGCATTAATTCAATGCCAAAGTGCTTTCCCCAAATCCTTCTTATGACCCCTACAAAGTATTTGCTTTGCTCTTTGCCAGGAAGAAATTTCTTTTCAAATTACTTTGCAGATGCCTATTTTGAATTTATTGCCATTCTTTTTCTAATTCAATTTTATTCTCCTAGGACGTGGCCTCATTAGCTGGTGCCTGTGGTGGAATATTTGCAAGGTCCTGCATATGTTGCTGGAACATAGGTCAATAGGCTATATTATATTAGGAAGATACAAGTCACTGTTTTCCAATCCAAGCTTGCAAACAATGTGCATACCGATGAAATTACACACAGAAGCATAAGAACAAGCAATGTCGCATTTTGCAGAACTCTGGTTTGTAATTTTTCATTGTCCTATTGTCTGTAGAGTTGAAACGGTGATGGAAAATAGGTTATAGCTGAGACTGTGGTTCTTTTTTATTTTAGTTCTTAATGTTGTGAATTTTTAAATTCAGATAGAT
The DNA here is from genome assembly GCA_030449065.1 of Oceanodroma leucorhoa. NCBI lineage: Eukaryota > Metazoa > Chordata > Aves > Procellariiformes > Oceanodroma > Oceanodroma leucorhoa. Next base: position 5,006,707 of record JASVER010000029.1, on the reverse strand, counting down.
TTTTTTTTTTTTTTGCGGTGGAATTTGGACATTATGACTAGATGGCATTGTATACATTGTATAATTTCTGTAAAAGAGGTAAGACTATCACAGAGTCAGAATTAGACTATGAGAGGCTGGACCCAGATGCAGGAGTATAGCTTTCTGCTAATGTTTTCTAGATAATTTTACCAATGTATTGTTGTGCTGCCTTCATAGCATAAAAATACATTATTATTGTGCTTTGTGACATGACTTCATGTGAAGTTTATTGTTTTTTCTACTTTCTCCAAAGAATTTTGAGAATACTTAATCTTTGCTTTTATGACCATTTTTGTCAGTGTGAATGTTACTAGGTATTTACTCTGTGTTAGGGTAGGCAAAGTCCAAAGGGAGAACCTGGAGCAGAAAATTCTGTGTGATGCTTAGTTTCTGCAGTTCTTCCTTCCAGAGTTTAGACCTAGTCTCAGGGAAAACTCTTTATCTCTTGTACAGAATATTCTAATTGTTACTAGACACAGTTTCATTTTGAGTAAGGCTTGTCATCTGTGGTTTTCAGGTTCGAGCTTAGGAGGTAATTTTCAGCSCAGAATATTGAGTGCTTTGGAAATAGGCCTAACATATTGTTTAATACTCCTTGAGAAGCCAATATCAGCATCACCCTCAGGTTAAATATGCTTTTGTTAAACCTTGTGGCTGAAGTCCCTGTGGACTTCAGAATTCAGTTCCAAGCTTTCTTTCCTAATCTAGCTCTTCTCCCTTTACAGTTGAAGAATAATCTACTGGGGAAAATGGGGAGGAGAAAGAAAAAAGAAAAGAAGGAAGGTCCAGTACAGCAAACTGTGAAGTCAGATGGGGAGAGAGAGAGAGGGGCTGGTTAAACCAGTCTGGAACAGAGATAGCCCTTGGAGAGGGTGCTGATGTTGTGGAAATTTGGATTGGAGGATTTTTCTGATGAGTCACTTGCTCTGGAATTAGTGGTGGRTGTTGCCCTTCAACAGTGAGACGCTGTCTGGGAATACCCAAGAGCATGTGGCTGAAACTCTTCTAGTACTTAGGGGCTTGGGGCTTCTTAGGTTAGACCTGGTGCTTGGAAGTTTGGGTAGTGTTTATTGTGTGGATTCTTCTATTGCTTTATATTAATAATCTTATTGTTGTGTTGTGCCTAACTGCCTGCATTTGATTCAGTTGCACACATTCAGTAGCTCTTTGCTGTACAGAAAACTCACAGAAACTCTGACACGGTTTATTACACTTTATAAAAAAAATTGTAGGCAAACACAGTTCACTCCTTGACAACTGCAGGACTGTGAATATAATGATGTTATGAAGGCAGAATGTAGATAGAGAGGAAGATAGGCCAGTAGTATTGCAGCAACCACAGACATTGGTTATTCTATAGGGGCAAGGCTATATTTTTGGAAATAATGTCTTAGACAAGTAGTAGGGAGACCGTTATCTGAATAACTGGAAGTACAAGAAGTGGGTCTTATCATGTAGTGTGACTAGAAGTACCTGCAGCATTAATATCATAACACTGTTTTCCTTCTTTCGGTAAATCCACAAGGAATGATGAGGTCAGGTGTTGGCATTTGTCATGGTTAGCAATTTAGMAGAGGAAAAACATGGTAGGGGTAACACTCAGGTCTTCAGCAGTGACAGCAGAGACTTTGACATACAGCAGTAAAAGGGCCCTAGAAAAGGGATCTGATCTGCTTTTGTGCCTACTGTTCTCCAGAAGTTTGTGGCTTTTGAACTCTTTGCAAACACTCAACTTAAAAGCTTCTCTAGCAACAATTGCATTGCACTGAAAGATTGCCCTCGGCATGATCATATGCATGGTTGTACTGCTTCTTGTCTGCCTTTTGACCATACTTCTGCCTTTTAGACTGTGATGTCTTGGTGACGTGCTATGGATAGTGTGTCCTGGGAGTATGTTCCAGCCAAGCTCCAGCCCATGTGTGCTGGTTTGCAATATGGAAGGTAGACAGAGGAGGAAGGGGTATTCGCAGAGGTGGTAGAGATGAGCACTAAGTTCAGGTTTTCAAGATTTTTCTTGAAGATCTTGAGGCAGTTTGTTTTCAAAAGGTGAGATTTTGAGCATGTAATCACATGGACCTTGAAGTTAAGATGCTGGGCAGGTTTCTGCAATTCCTGTGCCTAAACTCCCATCTTGATAGGAAATTATGTTCTCAGATGGAAACATCAATGAAATGAATGAGTCAGAAAATGTTTACAGATCCTATTTTATACATTTCTTACTGTTTTAGATGCAGTGAGGTTTTCCTGAAAAAAATAGTATTTAAGATTTGGTCAAAACAATATAAATGGTTTAAAAAGCATTTAAAATCACTTTCATACATCATGTGTAAAACCATGTAGCTGTGATTAAACAAGCTCATTGTGTGCAAAAGCTAGAGGATGACTGTTGCTGAGTATAACTTGCTTTACGCAGATTTTTCAGAAGAACTAGTAGTCATAATGATCAAACTGTAAAAACAGAAAATATGAGCCACAGCAGCGATCTGAAAACAGCCAGAGAAACCATCCTGGATTTCATCAAAACCAAAAGATTATACGACTTCACATCATGGCTTTGGGAGAATGATAAAATTGAAGCTGATGAATGGCTTGTGTTAATCATTTTATATTTGGCTTGTGTTTTAGTTTTCAGGATACTTTATTGTCAAACTTTTTTATTGCTCATTCTCAGTATAGGTTTTGTTTGTTTTTACAGACAGACTCTGCGTATTTATAGTGCAGCAAGTCTCTGTTCTGTCCGGATAGTTCATGAAGTGGGAGCATGAAAAAAGCATGGCTATGTAGCCAAGCTAGTATTGCATTATTTGAATGTTTCTCTGAAACTACTATGGCTCTTCTGGCTGATCTGACAGTAATTTCTGTTTTTCTCAAGCAAACCTGTCTTTTCCATATATATATATATGTATGTATGTATATAATCTTGGGAGGAGATTGGGGAGTTTGTGGAACTATTTCCCCTCTTTTTGTAAAAAATAAAATATCAGGTAGTGGATTTGCCTCATTTGGAGTCTTGTAGGCCCTAGTTTTGTTGTGCGCTTCGAAGAATAGCAGTAGAAGCACCTTAATGCTGCAGTCCTACTTTATGATGTGAACCCTAGCCACCCCTGTATTGTATAGATACAGACAAGATACCAGAGTGTATTACAACATGTAAGAGTCTCGTGGACATGATGTTAATGTGAAAGGTTTGTTAATAGCTGACTTACTCCGTTCCTCTCTGAAATAGTCCTTTAAATCCTTCAGGTTTTTTGTGTCCCTTGAATGCTCTCTCCTCTCTTTATCGTAGGAGGTCCATCCTCTTCTCCTTTGCTTCATGTCTCCCTTTTTGCTTTGGGAAGATTTGCTTATATCTAGGRTGGCACACAGCCAGGAACTGCATGCTGGACCACTGAATGACTCCTGCAAAGTTAATTTCTAGAGTTGTATAAATTACACAGGTCAGCAAAGACATAAGAATTTGGATTCTCTGCTATCATTACTCATACTTTACATCAATATAAATCCTTGATTTTAGTGGAAGTTTTAATATATGTCACAAAAGTGGTGGAAGGTTAGATATTACAGACTGAGAATTGGATTATGCAAGTCAAAAATTGTCTTTTCCTGATGTGATCTCAAGAACACTGTGAAAAGGTTGAATTATTCTTGTTTGCTTACTGTTGCTCTGGTAGTGTGGTGAGATCCTGACCATGTGAAATCAAATGCAGAATTCCTATGTATTTCAACAAGGTTAGGATTTTATTCAACATGTTAGCTAGTTGTGGACCTAGTGCTGGTTCTTACATGGCCCAGAAATGTCAAAGATGTTTTCTGTGAATCATGCCTTTATTACACAAGCAAGCCAAAACAGCTCTCAGGAGCTAGAAGGGTTTTAGTTCAAAGCCATGACAATCAGTTTCAGCTAATAAGCTGCCATCCTGGAAATGCCCAAAGCCTTCCAGAATGTGCTTTCTGCAAAGAAGGCATTCTAGTTTATCTAAGCCATATTAAGGTGGTATTTTTGTTGTTTTAAGATCCCTAAACATATGCTTTTATCAGCTGGATTTTACAATGTCTGTCTTCTAAATTTCTAAATGATAAATCTAACATGCCTGAGTAGAATGAACTTTGGAAGTAGGAGAGATTTTTTCCATCTAATTTCTTTGATTATAATATAATATTATGAAAGTGTATGGTAGGTTAATTAAGTTAGTCAAGATATGGAGTAGATGTTCAGTTTTCTTATTAGTGATATTCAAACCCTTAATGGAAACATAATGGGGAAGTTGTCTCTTCCAGTCCAGGAGAAACACTTTTTAGAGAACTTTTAGAAATGCCTTAACATAGATATGAAAGACTTTCTGAGGCCAGTAAATCTCAGGAGGTCAGATATTCATTCTGCAAAAAGCTAGCCATTCATGAAAGCCCATGTCCCTCATTTCAAAAATAGTAGTAAAATCTCAGTAACCTTTACGTCCCAGTGTGATTGAGCAATGAGATTGGAGTTGTAGGAAAGGTTATATAAATGTACTGAGAATTTACTTACTTTCTTCTGGTTCTGCAATCCCATCTGCTGGGATGGGAAATACTGTAATTTTCTGCCCCTTACTATGATCTGACCTGCTGCTTTGTGTGACGTAAGGCTGTGAGAGTAAGAGGTCTGTGCCTAATAAGGCTTCTCTCAGAATACACTGATGGTAGCTATTAGCTGCATTTTGGAGAAAACCTATTAAGTTCTTTCATCTACTCAGTAGTGTTCATTGATTCAGAAAAAAAACCTTCCTCCCAGGTTCAGATGTGAAAAGAAGCGACTGAGTGTGCATGCTTCCATTGACACAGTGTCACTGGGGACTGAGCTGCCGGGCTGAGGTCTTCATTGTCTCTGTCATAGGTCAGAGTTTCTGCCAAGGCGAATTTGGGCTTGCTGTGAATATTGGTGTTTGTGATTCATTAGACTTTAAGTGTCTCGTTGTATGAAATGGGGTAGGAACAGCCAGTTGCTTAAGCAGTGTAAAAACTGTTCCATTCCTGTGCTGGACAGTTTGTACCATTAATGTAATTGACACATCAGTGTTAAATTTGTAGTGCATTTCTGAGCTGTTTTAAATGCGGAGTTGTACACCTAAAATAATGTATTCAAATTGTAGTGGTCTTGCTRAAGAAGCACAGGCATAAGAATCTGACGATGGGAGTTTTGTTCTTGGCTTTACCAGAGGTAGTCTGTGACTTTGGAGAGCTTGCCTGACCCCGCCTTCCCAGAAATGTATGAGCACATTGTTCCTGTGTTATTTTCATCCCTTTGGAGAATATAATCTTTAGTGTCTTTTCCTTCAGTTTGCCGATCCGCAAAATGGGGATATTTCTACAGGAGGCTTAACACTCAAATACTCATGAGGGTTTTTTGAGATATTTCAATGAAAGGTGCTATGCAAAATCAAATCAGTATTATATACCCTGAGTGAAAAGAGCTCTGTGAATGTTGGTGCCTGAGCAGAATCATTAATGGTAGAATGCACCAAAATGTATTGGAAATTAAAATATTGAAACTGAAAATAAAATAACAATTGAAATTGGAAACATTTCTAACAGTGAGAAGAATTAATTCTTAAAGCACCTTCTAAGAGCTGAGTTGTCTCTCTTAAAATCAAGACTATATTTCTGAAATATCTAACTTCTTGAGTTATAGGCTTGATACAGAAATCGGAGGTGAATTTCCTTGCTTATGTRTGCAGCATGCAGATGGCAATGATCTTTTCTGGCCTAAAATATCCATGAATATATATATTTTTTGGTGGAACAGTATGTTTGTGGCTAAATAGTGCTTTTTCTCTAGAGGGATTTAAATTCCATCAAAGCCATTAGTTTGAAATGTATAATGTAAGCTTGTTATTTAGACAAGTATAATGGTCTAGATGTTTATTTTAGGCAACTCTCTCCAGCTCTTATTGATAAATAGATGTTGGAGAGATTGGATGTGCTTCTCCAGCATGCACCTCCTTGGATGAAATTTAGATTGCACGTGCTCAGTATAGTGAATGGAACAAACGTGTGTAATTAGAGTAAAATTCTGCAGACACACTGTGCCTTTAATGCATTATTTGTGTGTGGCAAAAGTAGGGTTGATACCGGTAAGCCTGCCTAAAAAAACTCCTGTGTGATGCCTGAGCTAATATGGGCAGCAGACGTGGGCTGGCTATTACATGTGTGCTCCAGATGAGCTAGTCCAGACTTCTCCATGTAGGACTGGATAATTTACACAAACCCTGTGAGTTCAGGAGCAGTTGTCACGCTACGAGTTGTAAGGAGCAAGGTTTAATGTACAATACTGCATACAAGCAATTTGGTAGTATTCTTGATGGCTTAAACAAAGACTTGAATCATGTCTCTTATATGGCACACATGACTAGATCATTTCAGCACTTTCTGAACTGTTTCTAAGTTGAAATAACAGTCGTCTTTTGTCTTCCTTTGCAGTTTATAGGAAAATAAATGTGAATTGCATACCTGATATAACTTTGGAGTTAGCAGTGGAGGTCTCTTCTAGCCTAAATTATTCTATAGTTCTGTGATTTAAGAATAAGTGGTTTTGCTTTGTATGCATGTAAGAATGAGTCTGCACACTTCAGGGCCACATAATTGGACAGATATATATAGTTGGAGCCATTCCAGATGTGGAGGAGTCTGTAGACACCCTTAATGACTGTGGCGATGAGGTCCACCAGCTATAGGGCTAGGTGAGAGGTTTGCCCTGGAGGGGAGGATGGCACATGCAGGCCAGTCAGCAAGGAAGCTCTTTCCTTCCCTGGGGAAATTGCCCTCTGAGCTGGCTAGCACCCTTGATAGCTCTGTGTCTGGAAGGACACCCAAAAGGAAGAAATGTTACTGTAAGAGACTGCCTTTCCTCCTGCCTCTGCTTCTTACAGGCAGCTTCTGTTGGCTGAGTTGCGGTTAGCTTTCTCTCCTGGTAAGCCTCAGGTGTGGGATTTGGAGATTCTGTCCAAAGCACTGATGAGGATGGATCATATTTTTGGAAGAAGGCATTATGACATTTGTGTTTTGTTCTTGGTGAGGTATTGGACTGTTCCCATTGGTAGACTTTGGAGAAGGAAGGTTAGACATGCCAGTTTTTCCCAAACAGAAACAAATTACATGACAGTGTGGTCTGGATAACTATGAATGAAGTATTATTTTTAAACATACTTAATCCCTCTAGTATCTCATGCAAATACTATCTCAAATAAATACTTAGTTTAAGGAGAAAGACATATTTTCATAAGCAAAATAACACTTTGGCTATTTTAACAAAGAATGTGAGAAGTACAAGCCACAGTGTTTGTGAAGAAATCGGTTTGGCATGTTTATGGGTTAATTAACCAGTTTAAAAAGTTTGCAGCTGGTACCTGCTGATAGTGCTGAGAATTACTGTGTTGCTTGTATGTTTTCAAGGTTAGACCAAAGTGCGTGTAATATCTCTCACTTCATATTCATTCATGTCACAAAGCAACACATGATGTGGGGGTCTCAAAGAATCATTGAGAGTTTCCCTGTTAATTTCAGTGGGACCAGAATTTCATGTGCATAATCAAATAGCATACATGATCTGTTCTTTCTAAAATTCCCTTTGCTACCCAAAACTCTCACCAAAGCCTTTGTATTTGCAAAGAGTCTACAGCCAGGCCCGAAGTCTGATTTTCAGGATTTAACATGAGCAAACTTTGTTATTATTCAGATTCGTAACTCAATATGATTGAACAGTTTTTTCTGACATACCTTTTTTAGAATAAAAATCATTTGTATGGGGAAGGTTAACAGGATATTTTGTGAAACATTTAAAATTATCCCCATTCTTATTTAGGTGGGTTGGTTAATAATGGAGAACTTATGTGTTTGTCTGCAAAATCTGTATTGTATAAAGAAATGTTTTGTGATCTGTTTTTTTCTTTAAGTGTTATTTCACAATTTGGGCAGAACAGATGATTATTCTTTTGTGTGTGTGTATCCTGTTCTTTCATGTTATTGCAGAGTCTGAACGAAAATTGTCATCACCAACGGTCTGCATAGAATTTTTATGTATACAAGGAGTTGCAGATTTTCAAATAACCAGTTAAAACTATTAATAATCACCATTGCTATATACTTCTCCCTAGTCTCATCTAGAAGTCAAGCAACCAGCTTTTGGTGACATTTTCATAAAAAACATCAGCTGCAGGACTGCCCTGTTCCATAAAAGCCCTTAGCTATTAAATTCTGGCAAAATTACAAACAAGAATTTACAAAGAAAATAACCAGGCAACTGGTGAACCTGGCAGCATTTTAAATGGACTTTGGAAAAGGAAACCATTTCTTCTGCAATGATACAAAATATCTTTGTGAATCACAGAAAATCAATCAGGAAGAACCATTGAGAATGGTCATTTAATAATTTCTTGTGGTCCATGATAGAATCAGCTGGAACTGCTGGACCAGATAGTGTCAAGCCATCGTGTTTCATTCTCATACCCAGCACATAGTTAAAAGACCAGTGCAATTTTAAGCATTATAAATTGAAGGCTCAGATTATATTTTAAAGCAAAATACTTGAAAATAATTTAGATCTACAGCTACCTAGTTAGTTCTAAATTTCATCTTTCCTGTGAACCAAAGGTGTCAGTGCAGGGTGAGGTGCAACAAAAATCCTGAGGAATCACAATATTTTTTGTGGATAATCTTGAAAAATATCAGCAGGGAGAAGACAAGAATTGCCARAGAATGATAGATTTTCATAACTGTTTCTTCATTATAAGGAAGGCGAGTCATACTCTGTATGCATTTTTTTCAGTGAACTATGGGAGTTTTCATTAGCTTAGTTTGACTTCAACTGCAAAAGCTCTTCATCTGGAGTACATCTGACTGTAGTGATTGTTAACAGTGGTTACATTTTAAATTGAGGTGCTGATAGTAGAGAAAGCAGGAGGTTTTACAGAGAGGACATCTAGCAGCCTTAATGTAGAGACTTCCAAATCTTTCATAATAATTTAAAAATATACATCCGAGGTCTGCTTTTATGTAGTTTCCCTGAAAATCTAAGAATTTATATTTAATGCACATACTTGAAGTATTTTGATRATTGTATGCTCTGGTCCTTCATTTATTTATCTGTTAGTGAATTTCAAGGCTTTGGACTCAGAGATACTTTGACTTAATACACTTGCCCAAAATCTAAGTTAATGTCAAATCATTACAAAATAGTAAGTGACCTGCAGTGGACCTTAGATAAAGATCTTCCCCTGCAGCTGTTCATTTCATATTCAACTAAATCACATGTGTTTATACAGAAGTAGTCTCTGTCAATCACACAGAGCCATGGTAAAAGGTAACTCCCTTTGGATGAATGTGGAGAAGCACTGGCTCTCAAAATGCAAGGACAGACATAAGGACTAATTTTCTCCTTTCTTTAGGATGCAACTTCCTCAGACAAATGGCAAAGCTTGCTGCCAGTGTGTGAAGGGCAGGGCTATTAGGTTTCATGAGAGCCCTTCAGCTAATAGCTAGCTGTTCAAAACATAGTTGATTGTGTCTACACATTGCAATGTCAGAAATTTTGTTACCTGCTCAACCAGCATTATGCCATCTGGAGAAAGTACCACCTCTGCAAAAAAAAAAATACAGAAGTGATGATATATCCATRGCAGTAGGATCTGCTTCTCTGCTTTCAAGGCCCAAGCTAGCACCATTGCACAGTGCTTTGTTTTGGATTTTGTTAGCTGTAGCTCAGCGTTCAGTTTACTGCACTTCATTGCATGGTGTAAGTATGCCCAGTGGCTGTGTTCTGGCTGATAATGAAAGTGGAAAAGACTCTTTATGGTCTGCGCAAAAGATCCTGCATCTCTATTCAAAGGCCAGACAACAAAGAGTATTCGATGACTGTTGTAAAAATACTATTTATGTTGTAAACACAAATATTTTGTAAAAAATATTAGCTTTATCTGGAAAGCTTCTGGTTTTATTTGAAAGTAATAATTTAATCACTATTTTTTATGTAATGAGATCTCCACATTCACCGAATATTAACATAAAGTACACTTTATTTATTTACAGTTCTGTAAAAGCTATACCACTGCGCACTTATAGTGTACATTAATTCAGTATAGCTCCTTTGCAATTTAAAGGTACTAATGATTATGAATTATCTTTACCAACCAATCTGTCCAGTGCTGAGCTGTGTGAAACTCTTAAGATCTTGGTGGGACAAATGAGTGAGTCATGAAATAAAAGACAAAGAGAAGCAAGGGGAGCTAAGGGGAACAGTAAGAATCCAAACTGAGCTAGTATTTTCTTTAAGTCCTTGTACTCCCTTTAATGTAATCTCCTTTTAGTTGGTCATATTTTTTTTTCATGTGGTCTACTTTATACTGCACACACATAGTGGACTTTAGTGTTTGCCTTGTTTTAAGGTTGCTTTGGTTGAGGCCTTTATTGTCATTCTGAAACAGAAAGTGTTGCTGAAGGAAGTTGAGGCAATGGGAGGTGTTGCCTAGAAACATCAGAACATCGTTCTAATAGTCAKCATTTTAGAGTGACTGGTAAAAACTAGCAGGTGAGTTTTCCTGGTTCCTCTGTAGAATCAAGGAACTAACCAGCCCTGTTTCCAGGATCTGAACATGTATGCATGCTAACATACTGACAAATAATCTACCAAAGAGAGACCAGGCTTTGTTTCAAGAGAAGGCTGGGAGCAAGCCAAAATAAGGCTTTTAGTGTACAGAAGCATATGACAAGCCTAGATTAAAAAAATATTCAGAGAAAATATTTTTCTCTGTGGTCATGCCACACTTAACTGCAGTCAGCTTGCTGAAAATAGCAGAAGCATGAAAATATACTGCTGAATGCACCTTTTAACTAATTTTAATATGAGGAAGACCTTTGAAGGATAGTCAATGTGCTGTAGTAGAAGGTGAAAATCTAGGGGGAGTTCAGGGGAGCTACAATGATATTACATTTAGTGGAAGCATGTACACAGATGTGCCTTGAGGAGGGAAGAGGCTTGTTCTCTGCAGTCACCAGGGTTAGGTGAGGTAAAGGCAATGGGGAGGTCTTTTTTTTTTTTTTTAATTGAACTTATTAGGAAAACAAAGTATAAAGAGGTGAGGAAAAAATAATGCATTTAAGGTGTAAGAAACAAATACTCATCTTTGAGACATGGACTACTGTGTTTTATTTTTATGGCGTGCGGTGCTGAAAGGTCCTTGTTGGTGAGGGAGCTCATAGGTGCTGTTGCTACTATGTATGACCTGCTGCTAGTAATTTAAGAGCTAAACTATTTTCATAATTAAAAAATGGTAGGTTTTGGAAGACTTATAGCAGGTCTACTTTTAAAAATAGTTTTTCAACTTCTTGGCCACGTGTGTCCTCTTGATTCATTCTGACTGGTCAAAGTGTCAATCCTGCAAATAAACTCAAATACAAGCTTAGAAAAATCATACAGCTCATGTGTTTCATTGATAAGCAAAACCATATGAAATCACACATATGATTAGATCTGCCAGTTTCCATGGAATGACAGAATTTTTTCCTACCTGCCAAACAGCAAAATGAAAAGCTGGAGTACTCTGGCCTCAACTCTACAAATTCTTGCCAGTTCTAGCAGCCGTTAGTCACATGAAAAAATCACACTGATTGTAACGGAGGGAATTCCAGTATTTAGGTGCACTAACGTAATTTTCTTTCTGAACAAATTCCGTGTCCAACTTGTAAGATTATAATGTTATTTTGCATACAAGGTACCATAACTCTGAAGAATTTACTGTAATAATTTTGTGACCTTAAAATGAAGAAGAAAGTTAGTGCAGGTAGCAGATGTTTACAGATCAGGCTCTCGGTAGAAATTTATGCGAAAGCTGTAAACATAAAGCATACTTTTGTCGCTATAGAAATAGTAATTTAARTTCCCATAATTCCTGTGGGTATATTAAAATGAGTCTTTTAATTTTTAGGGTTATGAAAAGATCAGCATTTTTAAGTTCCACAGTAATTATCATCATATTGTTTAACAAGCTAATTTAATGCTGAAGCATGAATGTTTAAGAATGAATGACAAGATTGGATCTCTTAAGATTTGAGATGGACAGCCTCCAAAGACTCCTAAGCATATAAATAATAAACCATAGTAGCAATTATTTTGAAAAGGCAGCAAGGCACACATCAAGAATTACTGAGAAGAAAAACAATAATTCTGAATCACATATAACATTCTGATCCCGTTTAAACTGATGGCAACCTCTTGTTGCTTGAACTTAGGATTTAACCTTTTGTCTTGTTATGCACTTTAAAGCACATATGTGGGCATTCAGATATCTAATTGATAAGACAAATGACTTGAAAATTATGCAGAGCATGGGAAAATATAGATGAAGGATAGACAGAAAACCCGGTGGAGAAAGTTAACCCTAGAATTTGCTGGCTTCCATACCTCTTYCTCACTAAACTTTTTTCTCAGCTAGAGATTAATGCATATAATAGTCCTGTAACTGGATGACTAAACAAAGTGTGGGCTTATCTTCATCATTATGGCATACCTTTACTTACTGCTGTCTTTCTGCTGGGATGGATAAGATGGATTGCTTTTGTATTCTATTCCAAAATCCTCAACAGTCTTCCAGGAGCAGTGAGCTAAGACCTATCAGCATGGATTAATTTCTTTTTTTTAATGGGAGGTTGTAGTATGGGGCATGTAAAGAAGACCTTGCTGTTATTTAAGAAATGTTGATATGACTGTAGGATTAAAGGCATCTATACATCAGCTTTAAGCAAACAATTAATGGATGTTATAGGCAGCCACTGCCTCCAGCAGCTCCAGAGCCTGGTGATTCTTCCTATGTGGCTGCTGGAGCCCAGCCTGGGGTGCCCTGAAACCCAGAGGTCTCCATCCCAGACCGATGGACATGGCTGCTGCTTTCCTATTTACAGGTTCAACCAGTAGCAAGGCTAAGTGTGTACCCCAGAGATACACACACGGAGAGGACATGGGCACGGCTGGCTACACAGACTGCCRTAGGCAAGGCGCTTCCTTCAACAGCACCCACATGTAACGCTTCCAGGAGTGACATAACAGCCAAGTCCCCTTCCTCCTCTTTGGCTGGTGAGGATTGACGTTCACTAGTGAAAGCACACATGCATTCGTGAATCCCCCAAGCACCCCTGCCCAGATCCCAGGCCCCCTTACCCACCCCATGGGTCCCCCACTTGCTGGCTGGTCTAGCTCAGTGCTTGCTGTAAACTGACACGTGCACTTGCATACTTGTCCCACACTCGTGGGTCCCCCCAAATAGTAGGATGAACCCTCTGCCCACCTGATACCCCTGCCAGGTCCTGGAGCCTGCTACTCACTGATTAGTTCAACTTGAGGATTGTGAGTGAATACACAGGCACGCCCCATGCATGCCTGCTTAGTTTTTTAATGGCCCATCAGTTAGTAACTGGAGGTGTTTGGCATTGTCTCTGTTTATCCCTTGTCTATCAGTTTGTGTCTGTGTGCTTTTGTTTATTGCTTCTGTCTTTGSTTATTCAGTTTTGTGTTGAAAAGGTCCTTGATTGGATAAAGTTAATGAAGCAGATACTCTCACCTTCCACATGCCCATACACAAACAGTCTTTGGCATTGGTAGGGGTGAAAACTTGAGCTCAGTAACCTGTACTTAGCATACCCAAAGGCTGTGCTGGCATCTGGCCAGTTAGTCGATGCTTCTGGCCTCCGACCCCAGTTCAGTGGCAGATTTAGCTGTGGTGGTTTAAGATGTTACTCCTGCAACTGTCCATCCTTGTGCTTATCAAAGGCCTCCTCCATTGCCAAACAATAGGTGTGAACACATGACAACTCCTCAGTTGCTACAGTTCGTATTTTAGCATATTAGCATGAATCATTAATGAAGATTAACAAAGTGTTTGTATATTCCATTGCAACTTGCACTAACTTTGGCCCTGGCACATCTGATTCTGCTGTTCTGCAAGGGCACTGCAAGACTGAGCTGGGAAGTTCCGGGGTTGGATGCAGCAGGGCGAAGCACTTAATCCACTGGACTTCATGCATCAGGTCACTTCCCCTGGTAGCAACACCCAGCCCCACTGAGCTGAAGCTGGCCTAGCTTTGTTGATAAGAGCTCCAGTCACTGCTCTAGTAGTGTTGTGAACATACCCTATCTGTGTGTTTTTTAGTCTTCATTAGAGTTTTATCTTGTTAAATTTTTTTTTTTTTTTAATGTTTTTGTTCTGTTTCCTGGATCTTCACTTGCCCATTGTGCACAGATCAGAGTGTGAGAAACATTAACGTAGGTCAAAGAGCTAGTTGGTGCCAGCTCCTAGCATTTTTGGCATAACAGATCTCTATCTCAGATGTTACAATCCTTCCAGTAAAATTGACATCCTGAATGGTTCATCTCCTAAATAGGAAAAAAATGAGRAAGGCTGAATAAAGTGCACGAAGAAATCGTGTAGTGCAGATAGGATGGAGAGAACTAGAGACACACAGACCGAAGTACAGAGAGAGTTATGGGAAAAGGAGGAATGTGTAGAGCCGCAGCTGTCCCACAAGGGGAGAGCAAGGAAGCCTGTCAGTATGATTTGGGGGATCCTTGGTGACCAAGTGAGAGAGAGTCAGATTCTGCCTGAGGAAGGAGGGAGATGTTGGCAGGTCCTGATGAGAAGGTGGCACATAGGAARGTTTAGGATTGGGAGTGGAGTAAGGAGATGCCTTCTTCTACAGAGGCACCAAAAGGCATTCAAAGGAAAAGTTGGAAATGTACTAGTTGTATGACCTGTTCTTAAGCCTCCTCAAGAATTTTATAATCTGCAAGTACAATCTGCATTATACTATGTGTTAGAAAATGCATTTTTCTTAAGAAATGTAAAAGCCCAGCTCTTGCATCTGTACCAAGAGTAAATAGAATCTTACTCAAATGAGTAGCCCTAGTCAGTTCCACTTGAACTGTTTGTAATAGAAGAAGTAAGGTGCTACTTGGCATCTGTAAGGGCCCCAGAACGATTTTCTGTGAGCTACTGTAATACTCCTACATTGAACAGACTGTAGATCACAGCAGGATTTCTCCTGCGGTGTGGTGATATCCCAGATGAGTCACAGCAACAGAATCTAGCCCCAGCTGGCAAAGTGCTGATTGTGGCAAGAATGGCTGCAACTATAGGCAGCAAATCTCTATCCTGTGTTCAAGAATATGGCTGAATTTCAGCTCTGTGTTGATGCCACGTCTGTATTAATATCTTTATTACAGGGGGAAGTTTTTTTAGCCCCTCTTCCTTTGTTGGGTTAGGGTTCTTTCCCCCCATATCAGCAGATATCCCGAGAGAATGTATGTGGCCTGTAATGCAGCTGTGGATTTTTATGACAACAGGGTGGCAGATGTTCTGAATTTGAATTCATCTTCAGATGTTACTACTTTGATAAGCAGCATTCAGGGACTTTTTACTTTGTTGGCTAAGTGTTTTTCCATTTGGCATTTGCGGAGTGGAATGTTGAATTCTGAGACTATTGAAAATGATAAATTGGTTACGATGGCTTAATCACTAACACAGATGAATTGAATAATAAGCGACCAATGTGAACATTTGTGCAAAAGTAGCTGTATATTTATATGTTCCAAAATTCCATGAACACCAGGAAAACTAATCTCGTTAGAGACAGRCATTATCTCATTATTTTTCTAGTTTTTAGGGCTAATCCAAGGCTAATGTATGAATGCTTTCTTCCTATGAGTAAAAGCTGCATACTAGGCCTTTTGCTCCTTCTGATTTCTTCTAATTTCTTCTTTTCTTTTCTTCTGATCAGGTATAGTTATTCTTCTATTGCAGAGATCTGACTTAATTTGTCATAGCACTCCCCACATTTACATGTGTATGAAATGCCTTCTGGCTGAAGGAAACCAGCTATCTCAGAAACTGCCAAGGGTTTCCTAGCAGGGAGTGTAGGGAGTGCATGATTCAGTCAGAGTCAGCATGGGGGACCTGGACCCATCTGTGTGGAAGATCTGCTTCGTAGCAGAAGTGTACCTGTTTAAGACATCTGGCTGTTAAAGTAACAGTTTGCCATGAAGATTTAAGGAGTTACGTGGTGGAAACATAAAAGGCATGGAGAGAGATTTGATCACTCCCCAGTTCTGCCATCTCATAGTCAGTCGACATGAGACTTGACCATTGACTTTCAGTAGCAGTCCATTAAGGCCCTAAGAGATTTGGAGATCTGAACTTACTGTGCGATGAGGACAATAGGATTTGGCCTTGAGAAGTTAGRAAGTTTAGTTTGCTGCAATATCTGGACACCTCTATGGAATCTTTCTGACATGCAAAAAATAAATTTTATGTATGTGTTTTGTTTTGGTTTGTTTTTTTCCCTTGTCATTTTTCCTCACAAATCTGTCTTCTAAAATGGTAATTATTTTTATTTTTAAAAGACGGTTCATTTGGCTGCTGAATTTCTAATTGTGGCTTTCGGCATGTGATCTTTGGACTTCGTGGAGAGTGGAAGGGGGTGGGTCTGTGAACAACTTCTGAGACACGGAAGATGACTGAGGGAGAAAAGTTCACACATATTAATTCTACAGGAGGTTGCACTGGGAAATTTTAGGTGCTACAAACATCAGAAGTTTGAAAATCACTGATCTAGAATATGAGTATTTTGCTATCTGGATTACAGGTGCTAAGGCTTGCCCTCTTCTTTGCTTTTAGTCTTTCCTAGGCTTTTTGGCTCTGGAAACTCGAATTTGGTATTTGCCTTTTGGCTGGCAGCATCATGCGGTTATCTTGAAGTCTTTTTCTGGAAGACGTATACATTTTATTTTCCATTGCCAGGTTTATCGCTGGGTGTTAGGACCAGTGAAAATTATTCTAAAGTGCTTCTAGCTTAAATATGTATTATCTGTGTATTAAAGAATGTTAAAGGAGACAACATGCATTAGAAATCAGTACCTAAGTTTCAAATGCTGGACTTTTGAGTGCTCCTGAAAACRTTAACACTTTTTATTTTCTGTTTTCTATATTACCATGTAAAAAACTCTTACAAGTGACAGTCTAAATGACCACATAAGAAATAGAGAAACTTGATGTGCAAAAAATATTGGCAAATACACAAAACCCACAAAATTAAGAAAAGGTAAAACATCCTTTTCCTAGTTGCTCTCAATTGTTACTGCAACAAGTAAAGCAAGCAGTATAAAATATTTAAAGTTTGTTTTTATTAGCTATGTTTAAATTTTAAGTGTGGAGTCAAGACCTCATYAAGACGTTGGCCTTGCTCTGGGTTGGAAGATATCTGTGTGGGTCTGAGGATGCGATGTAACCAACTTCCTATCCTGATGATGTGTCTCGGGCTAAAAATTTATTTCAGCACACTTAGAGTGCTCAATACCTTGCAGTATGGATTCCTGGCAACTTATACGCTGATCCTGCACCAAAGATTATAGTAATTTTGCTAGTGCATTCAGTTGGAGGTCATATAAGGTCCTTACCAGTGAATAATACCTTAATTCTAAATGATATTTTATGTGTTAATATTTATCCAGTGCCAACTATATGCACTTACACACGTGTTATTTTATGCAAATTGAATAGAAGTAATTTTAATGTTGAAGTTCATTATGAAGCTGAATATTGTAACCAATGTCAAAGTTGGGAAATGGGACTGCACGGAAGTTAGCATTTACAGCTGGGGTGGATACAGAGGACTATTGCCAGTGCCAAAGGGTATTTGTGACAATATGTGGGGTGGGGGGGGCTGAGGGAAGGATGGGAGTTGTGGGATCGTGAATTTAACCATGTCATTTCACCTATGTTGAGAGATGGCATCTGTTGCCACCATCTGTTCTACTTCTCTGCTTATCTTCCCACATATGATACCAGGCTGGGAGCCCAAAAAAGGGGACAAAGGGGACACTTCCATTGAAGTTCGATGAATGCTGCTCTGAAGTCCCCAGGTAGCAATCAGAGTTTCTGTGAATACTTGCAGTCTTTTGCCTGGCAGAGAGGAGGGTGCAACAGGGCTGCCACAAATGTGATTAATACCCTGCAAGGAAGTCTTCCTGACTGAGCTTCTATCTAGGTAGTATGTTGTCTGACTGTCATGAAAATAAAGTTCAGAAAGTCAGTCACCCTTAGAGAATATCCGTTTGGTGGAGCTTCCTGATTTAAAGCTCTGCAGCTACTGTTTGAAACTCCATTCTTCATAAAACCCAGCAAACAGGAATATGTAAAAAATTTGGCAACCAAGAGTAGCTTTCAGTGAGAGAACAATGGGATACATTAAGGGAAAATAACTGGTCATTGCCATAAACATCTTCAGCTCTTCTAATAAATCTACTGTATTTGGGCAGCAACTTTTCAGCTCTTGGCAAGCTTGTAGGGTGTTCCATAGCAAAGACAAGAATTGGGAAAACCTCAGGGGGCAAGCCTGACTGCAGTCTGTGACAGCTGGTAATATATGAATCTGAAAATGGTGTGCATATTGTGTAGAAGTTTCTTACAAGCAGCATGATTTGTGGAGATCAAAATCACATTTCATAAAAACAGATAATTTTTTTTTAACCAGATGATTGTCAGTTCTATGCGAAGTGTTTCTTTCTTTTGACAGAAGTTGTGTGATTTATAATATGACTCATTCTGTACATGCAATATTTTGGTTAAAAAAATCACTTTTACGTGCGAAACATTTCACTCCAACTCAGTGTTGACAATAATATGAAAGGAGAGCTGCTGTGAAGTTTCTTTCCATCTTTTTTATTTAATCATTGTCAAAACTTTGAAATGCAATGGAGCTAAAATTGAGGGTACGCTACATGTATATAAGAGCATTTTTGCTGATTAAATCTGTTTGCCAAAAATGCAGTTTAGATTTAAAAAAAACAAACTCTGTATGGGCATCCATACTACATTGAACAGGTGTTTTTGGCTTAAAATAATAACAATTGACAACAAAAGTTGAAGCAGCCAAAATATTTGTTGAGTGTTTTGAAAGTGAAACCTCTTTTTTCCTCTCAAAAGGATGTTTTTAGTCAAAATTCACCCCAAAAATAACTATTTTTAAACTGGTAATGACACACAGTAAAAACCTGTTGTTTGACCAGAACTAGTTTTGCTTGATTAAGATTTTGTTAAGAAAGCTAAAAGCTATTTATGTTCACTTCCAAGCAGTCTTCCATATCATTCCATCTTTAGGATCACTGCAGGGGTACTGAGCCTAAGATTTCCCAGCATATGGGCAACTAAAAATTCATAATGCTGAGTTGGCGCATATGTTACTGAATATCCTCTAGAAATAATTATATTTTGTTTTTGAAAAACTAGCACTGTTAGAAAAATTCCATTCTTGCATGCTACATTTTTTCGTTTCCTGTGTGGTGTTGCCCACGTTTGTGTAGCTTCCAAATTATGATAGTGTGTGTGAAAGGAATGCTTCAGAATATCCACAAAATAAACTTCTAATTCACAAGTGAAGGTCTATGCTTGTTTAAGTCAATGCAAATTTTGCAACTGATGTTAATAATTAGGATTTCACCCAGTAATGTCACGGCCATCTTGATTCTTGTGACTCAGCCATCATACCTGATTCATTATTTTGCAATAATGTCTCAGAATTCAAGATTCCGTTCTGCAAATGTGGAATGGAAAAACACTTTGGCAACGATGTGAGAGGTCTCTGGATGCTGTTTAAAACAACTAGAAATTGAACTAAAACACTTAACTTTGTTCTACATTGAGAGGGCACATTTGTAAATCTGTGTTCTCAAAATTCAAGAGATCTCATCATCAGTGTCTTTTGACCACAGTGTAGTTATTTGGTATTCATAATCCTATTTCGTGTTAGAGGAACAACTTAATATCCTTTAATATAATTTTGTATTCCTTGCACATTCAAAACTTCCATAAAAGCCAGTCATAATTTTATATGCACTTAGAAAAGTAGGACCAGGCCTCTAATTGTAGATAGTTTTTTTTTCTAATTTAGTTTAAATAAATTATACTAAGCATAATCTTAACAGACATTTCCAGATCAAATTTTACTTGCCTTGCTAATGCAAAATTCCTGTTGAGAATTGGGCACCAATAACAGCAGCATTTGCTTAACCATAAATCTTTGAAAAATCTTCCGATACACAGCAGGTAATTTCAGAGATAGAGAGAAAAAGAGAGAAAAGTCGTATCTATTACTCTTCCTTCTGTTTGGAGATAATTAAGTTCAAAGGTTCTGAAGCAACATTGACTGTGTTGTAGGATGTCCTCCACACCAGAAAATGAAATTAGTCAGTCATTGCCGTATTAAGTGAAAGGGAATTAGTTGCAGACAAAACACTGTACTTTCATTAGTCATGTCAAGATGCAAATGCAAAGGTATATATCTTCGCATAAATGTTCATAGATAAACCAAATAATTAAATTCACTGTTGAAACAAAATAATTAAATTCACTGTTGTTATGCAACAGATTCTCTTAAGTATATGATATTTGATTTATGAGAGTACACAGTAGGTTCTTTATCTGTGTTTTCTATGATTATAGGAGAATTTAATTTTTGTTAATCTGGGATGCCTGGATTCAGGCAGCGACTCAAGAAGACATCTGTGTTTATGCTTAGTACGAACAGTCCATCTAAATCTCACTGGCTGCAAGTTTATCTTTGTTTCAGCAGTGTTCCCCCGAGGAGTATAGTACACAATATGATCTCACAATTTTGTGAGTGTCTGTAAGGGTGGTTCCAGTGAGGCCACTTTTGTCCAATGACTAGAACTGGAACAAAAGTTTTGCTTTATATATTTTCAAAGGATTTCATTAATTAGTGTCAAAGCAAACTTCATTCTGAGCATTTGCTTTAATTTCTGAAATGTTTCTAGCAACAGAAAACACTTAAAAATCACCAGTTAATGAGAAGGGATTCAAAATTTAATTGACTTAGTTTTGTGCTATCGACTTGAGGGAATGCAAAGTGGGAAGGGATGCCCTGCCACATTCGAGTGGTAGTGATGTACACAACCTGCTGTGCATAGGTGTGAACTCCTGCACAGCTTGGAAGACAACAAAGAATCACATTCAGAGTGTCTGCTCCGTACAGTTTACAGTCTAACATGTCCATCTTCAGCTATTCTTCATTCATGCTGATGGACGGCAGTTGGGAATGGAAGACTATGAGAAGACTATAGAAGACTATGAGAAGCAGGATTTAGAGTGGCAGTAGGAGAATTTTCATAAGGACTCTTCTCATAAAGGCCAAAATTCTTGAAAGAAACAAAACTGAAAGGGTTGGACCTGAGGTAAGGGACATATAATGGAAGACAACGTGAAGGCGTACAAATGAATGAGTATAATGAATGGGGGTGTTTCCTTTTCACCCATGTGAGAACCGGACTGCATTCAACATATTAAAAAACTAATCAAAGGAAACAAGGCTTCACATTTCATATTTGAAATCAAAAGCTTTGTAAGCTTCAAAAGATTAAATATTTGCTGACAGTATTTTGGGCAATAATAATGAAAATTAAAACAAGGTATCTTTTGTTATAATTAAGGTAATTAGGGAGAAATTTGTTTTCTGTGGGTGGTATGCCTTGCAACTGTCAACGCAGGGCTGCTTGCATGTGTTACTAGAAAGAGGGAAGATACCAGGTTAGGTGCTCCACTGCCATGATTCACCAGAATGTTTTTTTCAAATAAAGTTTAGGGAAATGATGAAGATTCTGTCTGCATTATAATAAAGTAAATAAATATATAACTACTGCCTTTACTGTTCTAACTGGATAATTGTTCTGAAACCAGATTTTAAAAGTTTTTTTATACAGTAGATATATATGCTTTCATCATGTTATTATCAACTGATAGTCTGGAATATAAAATGTTACATCTTCTCTGTTACTAATGAATCAGCCCTTTAGGGTTAGAAAAAGACTTCAAGCCCTTCAGTGTTTGCTGAAGACATCAGTATATTTTCCCTCCAACTTATGTTAGCTGGGTGACAGCATCTTCAGGATCTAGGAAGAACAATCTAATTTTTTTTTTTTGCATTTTTTCTTTGCAGTTGTCAAACATGTTAGTTTTGAATAGTTCAAGAAAATCAATTGAGGTGACAATGAGGAAAACATAGAGCAGCATGGGAAAAAAATGAATAATCAAAACCTCAAACAACCCAGAAGCAAGCAAGGGAAAAAAGTATGAAGAATGTAGCCCTTCTTCAACTGTACGTTGCAGGATCAATAGCAGGGATTTGCACAAATGTCTTTATATGGATTAAAGCCGCCTATCAGTAAAAAAGTAAATTGCAGATCCTTCTGAAACAGCTAATAAGTGAAAAGACAATAACAGTGCTGAACCTGTAGAAATCTTAAAGCCTCCAGTCCATTTGAAAGAACCACCCTGATCAAGCAGCACTTACTTATGTGAGCTCCTCAGCATCTCCATGTGAATCTTTTATATAAAGACTTCAGCAGGATTACAGCTCAGAAAAAAACTGCAGGCACAGGAAGGTGTTGGGACCTAACTCCAGTTTGTGCAACTGGGAAACATCCACCAACTTGCAACACTGAGTGTTTGATCCTGCATTTCTTTGTCAGCACTTCAGTTCAGTTTTCATGTTTCCTCGGAGACGTTGATGGCACCAAAGGCTACAGCCCACCTCTTGCTCCCATTACTATGATTATTTCAGAGGGGAGGCCTAGGTTTAGAGGAGAAGGAAGATATAGCAAGATACTTGAATATTTGCTTTGTATTGCATGAGAGCGCAAATGAAGTGTAATATTTAAGGTCTGTGCTGTAGAATAGGATATTTTTCAATCTGTAATATATGACCATATTTCATAAATAATATTTTTATGTTTATTCCTTGTAATAGACTTAAGCTTAAAAATAGTTTGGTTTGAAACATTTTAGCTACTTTACAAAAAGAAACCCTTAATCATTGATATCAGGTAGAGTACTTTTTTCTTTTTTAATTTCTAATTCATGATGTGCATTTCAAATGCATCATGTGTGAATATGGTATAGATTGTTAGAGTAGTCCTAATAGGTATGATCTTAAAGAAGTAAGAACTACTATGTTAAAAGTGAACAGCAAACCCCCAGAATGTTTTACCCTAGGTTATTCTTTATGGATGCACAAGCTTGTCCTCACTGCATCTCTCTTGTGCCTGTTCCTTGTTTTGGCTACCTCACATCCTGATCTCCTGCTCCCTTGGCCTCAGTCTGCAACTTGTGGAGCATATTGCTTCAGCCCACCAATGCATAGAGCATTTTAGCTTAAAAAATGTGAAGCACACTTGTAACGTTGTCAAAGTCAGCTGCAATATTCATATTCTTAACGTTTAACATACATTTAAACGCATTGGTGGATCAAACAAGTGCTCTGAGAATGTAAAAAGTGATGAATCTGTCCTGCTTGATGCTACTGGGAATTCTGAAGGTACTGTTACAAGTTATTTCATTAGAGAAAGAAATAGCAATGGGTTGTTTCAACAGCAGATACAGCTTAACTCAAAAATATAGTTGACTTCAACTATCTCAGAATATGTGGCACAAAAACAAATGAGCATAAAATGAGCATAATCCAGGAATAAAATGAAGCTGAAAGTGAGAATAATATTTCTAGACATTGGGGTAAAGCAATCCCAGTGAGAGGGTGGGAACAAATACTTCACTTTTAAAATGGGGGCTGTGTATTTACTGAAAGAGATTATAGTGGGATTTGATTGTAAAAGAATGAACCAGACATCTTTTCCAGTCTTGTATTTTTAAGACAGTATCTGGTGCTGTCTTTGCCATTGGTAAAGGGACTAAACTGTTTGTTTTCTCCCTAGGTTTTAGTTTGGCTTTAAGGGCAGCATTGAAGAGAGGGTATTTAAAAAATATTTGAAGAAACATTTTCACCTAGTTGCAAGAGTTTATGTTTGTAGAAGCAATTCTGAATGTTAAAGTGTCTGGTTGACATGGTACGAAACATGGGTTTCTTTTTAATTTTGTGTGAAGAAAGAACACAATTAAAGTTTACTGAGCAGTTGAATATTAAATGCAAAATGTGAAGTGATCCTTATGAAGAAGACTGTGTCTAGGGGCCAGCTTCAATGGTTCAGCTAGGCAGCCTGTATAGGGAAAAATAAACAAAGCCTTATATAATTTGCTTATTCTGTTAATATGTTTATTTTGTGTTTGTGTAAACAAATCAAATTTGAATGTGTGGTATATTCAGTAATGTARCCCTTGTGTAATCATTCGTACAACAATAGAAAGATGCATGATTTTGAATTTACATATATTTCAGCATTCTTGTTACTAAGCGTGTTAATAACGTTGA
Organism: Oceanodroma leucorhoa; assembly: GCA_030449065.1. NCBI lineage: Eukaryota > Metazoa > Chordata > Aves > Procellariiformes > Oceanodroma > Oceanodroma leucorhoa. Next base: position 4,982,401 of record JASVER010000029.1, on the reverse strand, counting down.
TGCTAAGTGCCCAGGTTAAATACTCAACTGACAGAGAGCTTTTGAAGAAACTGTTGCCGCTGCCCATATGTCATAGTCATATTTTATAATAAACGTTTTCCATGTACATTTATGATATGTTATTCTTTTTCCCCCTCCCCTGTAATTTTCTACGGGAGAGCTCTTCAGAAGTCCACAGGTGGGCTGTGAACTACAAAGCAGCATGTTTTTAAAAAGCAAAATTGAAAGACTATAATTAGAAAGGTCCTTTCAGCAAAAGACAGGTAAATCTTTGATAGTAACTTTGCTAACACCTTCTGAATTGACTGGTTTTTTTTATACACACAAACACACATCCTATATTTTGTTGCTATATAAAGCCTACTATAATTTAAAAGAGGAATTACTGAATTTGGGCATTACTTAATGTATTTTAAATCTGCTTTTTGTGTGCAATTCAAAACCCCAAGCAGGCTGGACTGCTGAAATAGAGAGTGAAGAATGCAAAGATTTTGTCCTAAAACAGTGACAGGCATCACCTTATAGACACATTAGGGAAGCAAACAATATGGCCTGTGTATTATTGTTTAAAATTATTTTCCTCCTTTTTCCATTAACAGAGACCCTTAGACATTAAAGCTCTACAGATCTACAGACAGCAAGGTGTGAATTCATCAGTTGAAACTTGCCCAAAGTCTTAAAACCCAATTGATGTGGAGAATAGGGCAGGAATGAGGAATGAATAGCTGTCAAGGGAAACAGTTATGACTTAATTTCTTGGTGCTTAGTAAATAGGAATTTGAAGAGGGTGTTGTAGTGTCAGAGCAAAAGAGCCATGGCCCAGTTAACAGATGGAAACTGGGAAGCTCTAATGCTCAAATGCTGAAAGCTAAATCTTTCCATAATTGTAGGTTCAGACCGTAAGGGTAAAAGTGTCAAAAACTTTTAAGTAATTTGGGAACTCAATTTCCATTTTGAGTGAAGATTCCCAGTTGACTTCTGAAAGAGGGTCTGAATCACTCTTTAAAATTTTGCCCTAAGCTTGCTTATGCATTAGTTGTTCCAAGAAGAGGAAATGGATATTAAACTTTTAAAAGTGTTTTAAATTCTATTGCTGATAATCTCCTGGTAACATAATTTTTATAGCTATATTCTGCACATCCTGGAACATGACTTTATTGTGATACTGACTAAGAATAGGTTCCGGTGTGCTGGAGTCTGTGTATGATTTTGTAGGTAATAAAAGTGAATCAGGACTTCTTAGCCAGAAACAGCATTTCTTACTTACCCCTTCCATGAGCCAGTAAAGTAAGCGAGTATTTGTAATTATCCCACGGCTAATATCAGTCCTCAAGAGTTGGCACCGGGTGGATGTAATTTACTTACATTATCAGTGAAATAGAGGTTCTTAAAAACTGAGCTGTAATACAATCACATGTGCTGTCAAAAGGAAAGGATAGGAATAAAGATGTAGATGAATAAAGGTGTTCTGAATAATATATGCCCATTACAGCCTATACAAATGTAAATCTGTAAATCCCTCCCCAAAACACATGTTGAGTTCCTATCTGCCCTTCCTTTGTCTTGTCCTCACTGCCCCTGTTCTTTTTAAAGCAGTAGGTTTCTGTGATACCTGTTCCAGCGAAGTACAAGAAGCTGTTGTGGGGCATATGGTTAATCAGTGCTGAATCAGGATGCAAATGGTGGACAACATTCATTGTGAAGGAATGGGAACAGATAAATGTAGCCTGCACTGCAGAAAATCAGAACAGGATTGGATTAATCAGCACAGTGTGTATTAGGAGGAGGCCAGGGCAGCCCAATTCAATTGAATTTCAGCATGTCACAGCTCTCCAAGCCAGAGTGTCTGTAATTAAATTCAAAAATCAATGTTAATGCTCAGCTGGGTCACACAGCTCAAATCAGAAGATAATCAGGAAGTGCTGGAAAATTGAACGTTTCATAGAAATATTCTGTTGGCTGTAGTGCACTTTATCAATGTTCTTCAGTGGTGCTTTTTCAGAACAGGTACTACACGGTGCTGTAATACAATTAGGACTGTATGACACTCTCCAAGGACAGATGTCACTATGTTTATTCATGAGTATAACAACAGTAGAATAGAATAGGAGAGGAGTAGGGTGCGGCATCATGCATGGATTGTGAGTTTCAAAGCTAGAAAAAGATGGCACATTGGTATCTCAACTTTTGGCCGTGTCTCAGAGCTCACAGGACTTGAGGCTTTTAGAGTGACATGAATGTCCCAGCAGTTCTGAAAGCAGTTTAAGTGATACCATGGTCCTGCTTTAGGAATTGCATGATGTATTTCATACCTCAGATGGAAAGAAAATTAGAATCTCCTTACATATGCTGATCCTCTGTGGGTGGGATCACATGGGATGATATTTATGGCACCAGGGGATGATGATGTCATTAAGACTAGCACTCTTTACTGACATTTCTATAATGATTTTAGTATAAGTGAGAATATTCCGTCAAGAAAGGTTCTGCATGTAGACTGCATGCAAGGGAGTCTTGTTTGGTAAGACTTATGAGCTGGAGAAGCAATAATTCCTTCCAGGCTGATTTAGGGATTGTTTAGGAATCTGTCCCGCTGGTCCCAAAGCAGGCTGACATATCTGGGTTTTTCTTGTTTCACAGTCTGCCAAGGTTCTGCCCTAGCTCCATACAGCGCACACACAAGGTTCCTGTAAAATGGGTAATTTTTTTGCTTCTCAGTTGTGGAGTTTTCAGGTTAGATTTGTGGATCTACGTATGGATTAGGAACTGAAAAGTTAGGAAAAGAGTGCACAGCTGGGTTTCTATTTGCAGATTTAAGTCAGCTTAAATAAAGCAGACAGATATTGAGCGCTAAGATCCTAATACTGTGTCCCTGCTTTTAGCGTGTCTGGCAGCGATGAGCTGACTGTTGTGCTCCTGTTAAGGCAAAGGCATGTAGTAACGGCCCTTGGGAAACCATCAGGTTCAGTATTGTCACTGGCTGTTCCTAGGTATATGGAAGACTCCTTCTGTGTAAGTGGCACAGAAAGGCTGCCACGTGTTACAGTAAGCAGGTAATAGAGGCCTACTATACAAGCATCTCTTGTAAGGCTTGGAAAATGTGACTTGGAACTGTATGGAGGTGGACTGTCCAGCTGAAAAATCTAAACACAGCTTTCAGCCAATCTGAAATGCTGGGGATATTCATGGTTGCGGTCTGCAGCTGGCTAGAAGTCCTTCAAAGATCCTGAACGAAACATTACAACAATTAGAAAGTTGCCAACAAGAACAACAACAACAAAAATACCAATGTGATCTAGCCTATTTTCTGATAGTACAGGAATTATATTTCTAATTGTGTAGTAGGCATCTTATCTTTGGATCTTCCTCTTCTGAATTTAGCTTTCAAGGGCTACAGCAGAGATGTTGTGAGAGCCCTGTGTTCTGACCCATTCTTTCACCCGCTCAGCAACTCAGCCGTGAAAAATTGCAGAAGGCTTGTGTTAAACCTTTTCTCAGGTTCACAGCTGTTTGAAAGGCAGAAGCATTAGAGTTAGCAGGAATTGGGAATGCTCTCAGCTGGGATATACCTCGCTTAGAACCACACCCTAGGATGTCAAGGCAGCGTGAGAAGCCGCACGCATGTACCAGGGCAATGCAGGCACGTTTCCAAAGGAGCCGGCTGGCATAAGTGTCTGAGGCTTAGGTACTTATGAACTGCTCAGAGTATTGTGTACTTCTGTCTCTGACGGTAGCTATTCTGAATCAGCACAGAGCAGTCCATGACTTCTGTGAGGACTGTAGCAAATTTTCTTCTTTCTTGTTGGTGTCTTAGCGGTGCTCCAGGATGAGGAAAACTGGAGAGTGAATGAGAAGCCTAAATGAAGCACCTGTGAAGTGGTCATGTCAGCCTCTGAGCAGGTGATGGTTGATCCTTTCTGTAGAGGAAGAACAACGGTATGATGTGAAAGGAAAAGGAGGTTCTTGTTCTGTAAAATTTTGTCCTCCAGCTGAACCTGGAGGATGTGATCAGCTTCCAAATCTGCCAGCAGCTGCAAGTGTATCTGACTAGTTAACTCCCACAGACCCTACACATTTCCTACAAATCAAACAGTTCTCATAGCCAGATGCTTCTTTTACCTTCCCTTGTGGTTTCATTCTCATCTGTCATGTTTTTTTATTGCTTGCATAGGTCTCTTTGTTGATTTGATTTTTCCTTGCCTCCTAGCGTGTTCTCATTTGTTATCTTCATTTTTTTGGCATTTGCATTGGTTAAATTACATTCTATCTCTGACATTCCAGGCTGTTTGCACATAGTTGCATGATCTGGTTTATCTCTCTGCGTGCTCCTCTACCTCTTTATTCACTCTGGGTGGTCCTCAGTGTTTGCAGCTCTATCAGCCACTATTTCAAATGTCAAGCTCAGTTCATGTTGTACAGAACTTTTTCCTTCTAATATTTGCTCTGCTAATTCTTGGGCACACTTTTAGAAAAAGTAAGAGTTGTCCTTTTACTTTCTCTTGTATCTGGCTTACTGTGGCATTGCTGCAGTACTTTCATTGCCTTGAACAAGTAGTAATTACTTTATTCACATTTTAGTCCCATAATGAACTTGAACTCGTGTATGTATATAATAATACATGGGTAGTCAGGCATTGGAACAGGCTGCCCAGGGAAGTGGTGGAGTCACCATCACTGGAGGTGTTCAAAAAACGTGTGGATGTGGCGCTTCGGGACATGGTTTAGTGGGCATGGGTACTGGGTTGATGGTTGGACACGATGATCTTAGAGGTCTTTTCCGACCTTAATGATTCTATGATTCTAATCCAGCTGTCTAATGCATTTACTTTATCCATGGTTTTCTAGGAAGTGCCTTTTCTGCAGAATCAAAGCCCTCAAGGCTTCCACAAGGAAGTGAAAGAGCTAACTTAGTACCTGTCTTCAGAATTGACCCATTAGGACAGTATCTTGCAAAACTAGAGACTGGTTACAGTTCAGGCATGCTCTGGTTGGTGTTAATTGCACTAATCTGGATAGTCCCAACTGTTCCATAATGTCTGTTGTATTTTAATGTCTGTTGCCTCTTACTCCATACTTACATTGGCATTGCTGCTGTCTTTCCACTGGGAGGAGCAAGCATTGAACGGTGACCTTTAAACACAACTGTGAGAAAAGAGGGTTCGTAAATAAACATTTGTTAAAAAGTATTCTGTATATTTTCTATGAATTTTAGTGAATACCTTCAATTATGCGTTGTTTTTGCTTGTTGCTTTAGCTGTCTAAATAAATCTATTTCAAGTAATTTGGTGACACATTGCTAGCCTTCTACTGAAAAAATAATTAAGTGGTGACATTGTATTTTGCTCTTTCTCCTATACTCTGAACTGAAAACTTTATGGTGGACTGCTGGCAGCTTCCTGCTGCTCAACCTGTAACTACGTTTTCAACTTACCTCCCTCTCCCCATTTCTTCATCCTGCTTTTCTTAGACAGAGCTGGTAATTTTGCAGTAGTTTCTCAAAAGAGAAAAAAGTAACCCATACTGTGTCTGTTGGTACTCGGTAGTCTGCTGAGTTTTACTGACCTTTACTTTCTTTTCTCCTCAGCAATACATTCAGAAATTGGGCTAAAGATTTAGACATGCCAAACTGACTGATACCTACAAATGCTCTGTGATGAGCTGAGACGACCTTAAAGCCATAAGACATAAAATTTTACACTAACTGGAAAAGCTTGACTCTGTATTTTCTGTCTTCTTGACTTGTAACTCCTTATTGAAATAATCTCTTAGTTGTTTATGCTGCCTATTTTTGCGTCACAGATCAACCAACAGTTTTTAACAAGGTGCCTCAAATAACTTTGGTCATGCTTTCATTTTAGTTTAAACATGCCTTACTTATAAGTGCTTGATTTTGAACATTATGCTGGTTTTGTGTAAGTCAGGAGGATATTCATTAAAATAAACTTATATTTATCTTTGTAATTAACAGTGACCATATCCAGGCTAAAGAAAAGTAAGTAAAATATTCATAGCATAAGGTGATGTAGCAATAGCAATGTAAGTGAGGACCTCGAGGAGCTAAAAAAAAATACTGCAAGTCGTTTGTGAACAAATTGCGACCTATAATACATGCTAATAAAAGCTGACATCTCCTGCTAAAATTAAAATGTTACCTAGTATCAGTCAGTGTTGACATCTGTCCTGATCATATGGGTCAACTGAGATCATGTTTTAAATTACACAGGGTAGCTCAAGTATGTTAAAACACAGATGTATGGAGTTTATGACTTTTTATGGAGAGCATTGAAATTGTGCAACACGCTAGATAAGCCAGCACACTATTGGCAATGCATCCACTAATAGGTCTTTAACTAGGACACCTCGTTTTAGCTAGCAGTACCATTTGTCATTCCTCATGTATTAGGAATATTCTCATTTTTCTCAGGCCTGGCAGCCTACTGGTCCACAAACTCTCTATTAGGGACTCAACTAACTGGAACAACTGGATGGAGCTGGTTTTCTGCAAAACAGCAGGACAGGCATCTGCTGATTCATAGATGCAAAATGAAGTAACAGCAACTCTGCCATTTTTCTGCCTTGGTCCCATGGAAAAGCTGTGTATATTTGAAATGTAGGGCAACAGGATGGAGTGTAGATGTCTGAGGTGAGGGAGGCAGACCTTTTAAGGGTCGTGAAGGAAAGTTTTGTGGTAGATGTGAAGCCCCCTGTGTGGACAACACCTGGGTGTTCTGGAAGCAAGTAGAAGTGAGGAAGTAGCAGTTATTCTGCTCTATTTAACTGGCTTTACTTTATGTACTACCAAGGAATTGTTTGGTTTTAACCCCCAATGCTGTTCACAGATTGTTCATGGTAAAAGAAAAAAGAGATTTACTAAGCAAATCATGTATCTGTATACGTGAATTCTGCTACCAAAGCGTAAGATACAATTCTATAAATGCGACCCACAGTATTTCAACGTCTTTTTCTTAGCATCTCAGTACTCATAGGTTACGTGGCTCCCTGTGGGTTCTTCCTGTTTGCAGTATCCTTAATTTGGGGTGTTACAGCACAAAGAGAGTGGTTATTGTAACACAAGTGATAATGGGGTTGATTAAAAGTACAGAAGAAATTGTTTGTGAACGATAATTTACATAATGGGAATGATCGTAAGCCTTAATATTGACATTTCTGTTGTCTTATACCTGTGAAATATTAATTTGTGTCTTGAAACTGCTGCTCTTATGTGTACTTTGTAACTTGTGTTTACCAGTCAACAAGCTGAGTAGCAGCATGGATGCTTACAGGTTCTACTGATGCCCCCATGTGGATGTCTGGCTAGATCACTCTAGTCTGCAGTTGAAGACATGGTTGAGTTTCACTGTTAGTTTAATAATAATTTATTTCTGTGACATCCATTAATGGGCAAAAATGTTTGACTATGTGGGATAGCAAAAGTATTTTTGAACTATGCTTTCCATTCTCTATGAAATAGTGCTTGACCATCCCTTTTTTGTATCTAGCATTTGAAACTATTGTTGACGTATTGGGAATAGCATCACACTAACCAGTTTACTTATTTTTGTGGGATTCCTGAGACCCAGGAAAATTTTCATTCCATTATTAATGTCCTAATAATAGCTATGATACAACGATGGCCTAATTGGTTTGCAAACATAGAATAATCTAAACCTCATACACTGATTTTTCTACCCCTGTGGATGAATATAATTATATTGTAACTATCTGAGAGTCCACTTGCACTCCTGAGTCACTGAAAGCTAGTGTAGAGATGCTGGAACTGTCTTTAAATATGACAGCTCAGATACTATGACCTTGCTAGTTAGGGCAACAGAGACCTTAGGAGGGGCTGATTTGTCTTGTTTCTCGGCAGAATAAGTTAACTTGCACAAAGGTCTTCAGTGTAAAAGTCATCCTACTGCTGACCCGTCTTTTTTTAGTGTTCCTTAGATCATAGTCATCAAAGAAAATTTCAGAAGGCCATGACCAGATGAGCGTAACGATAGCATAGGGCCGCAGCTGTGCTGAAGCAGCTGTTCCTGTTGGCTATATAAACACTCTCACCTTGTGGCTGGGGCACTTGGGGAACCCAAATTCCAGTTCTTCCAAAGACCCCTTGCGTGGGCTTTTCTAATGACATGGAAAAAAGTCTCCTGCTGGTGGAGGGGCCTGGCACCCAGGATGCCCCACTTTCCAGGCAAGTGTCTTGGCCACTAATTTAAAACTGCTGCCAGGGTTAATAGACAGGTAGCAGGATTAAGTTTGTGGCTTTCACAGTTACTTTTTGGTCCTAGGTCCTTAAGTTCTGCTAAGTTGGGCACTTAACATCTTTTTTGTACCTCTGACATGTACTGAGATTTTCAAATACAACTATACAGTGTAGATACCTGAGTACTTTTCAGAGTGAGGCTCTTGCCTCACTCTGAATTTGAGTGTGTTTGAAAAATTGGTCCTAGGTTTCTGACAGTAAACAGCGAATGCTAACTCCTACTCCTTTGAGTTTGTACGTTTTATAGAATGAGAAGTATTTTCTAGGTCAAAGGGAAAGCTTTGCTCAGACATCTTAGCTGTGGAGCAAATAGATTTGATTTCATATCTAATATGTATATTACTTAAGCCTTCTTTGAAATACCTCCTTCATTTTGTTCCTGATACTATTTGATCTTACAATCATTGGACTTGCATACAGCGGGAAATGACAGTTGTTAGAACCTGCTAATTAACATGATTAACTGAGCATGGAGTGCAGATAAGGACATTTGTTTGGTCTCATGACAGCTGGTCACTGCCTACATTAAGTGTGTGTCTAGGCTGGAGATTTCGCCTCTGACTAAGTCAAGCAACAGATTGCTAGTTAAGCTAAATGATGAGTGTAAATGGTAGCCAAAGCACTCCAGCATTGTTTGTGCTTATATACCTCCACACCAAGTGCCTGCTACTGTTTTATTTGAAATTTTGTGCATAAGAACTGAAGAACCAGCAATCCTAATGCTTGTAAATGAAGACATTTCCTAACATTTTCAATCTTGTTTCACGTTTGGTTTTTATTAGGAAACTGAATTTATCTGTCACACTGAGCCCTGGAGTGTTTACTCATGCATTTCCTTTGCAGTAGATGACAGAGAACATACCTTTTACTCTGCTTTTACACATTCAGTCTTTTGGAAACATCTAGAGACCTTCATAAAATTTGTTTCGTGACTTGTGGTTGATAGCTGATCAATATTGTGATCTGCGTTTTGTGAGCTTGCTTCAGAATTCCCATTAGCTCTGTGCATTTTGGATTTCAGTTCTAGGGTTGCTGGGCTATAGTATTATCTCACAAGAAAGTTTATTATCTCATAAGAAAGTTTTCACTTTCTTACTTCTAAAAGAAGCTCCTTCTTTTTATTCTTTGTAATGTCTAAAAGATAAAAACTGAAAAAAAGGCAAACTAGAATAAATGCATAAAGATCCACATGCTGCTTTTACACATTTTAAATTAGATTGTGTTCATAAAGTGATTATTTTCAATAAAAAGCTTTACTTTCTGTTTATACTGAAAGCAGGTAGATTGCATGGCATAAAAGATATAAAGTAGTCTACTTATTTCATCTGTAAACATAGGTAACCCATGATCTTTTCTAATTACTGAATATGAACACTAATAATGTGAATGGACAAATGTGTCTAAAATAATTATGAATATTTGGCTAAATAGCCAGTATTTGCTTCCCTTTGTAGTACTGATTTTCACTAGAAAATGGATTTATGTGAACTAAAGAGCTAAAATAGCTTAGAAAYAGATTTTGTCACTTTAGTCATAAAGGACAGTTATCACCTTACTCAATTTAGGCTAAAAAATCCCTAGCTGTTTTTTAGTAAGAAAACTCAGGCAAACTGGAGAATGTAAGCAAATAAAAGCAAAAGTAAAACCTAGTATATCCAGCTTTTATTTTCCTGTGTGGATATTCTATTTTTTTTTCTAGGAAGAAGATGAAAAAACTTTATTAGTCAATCACCTTTTAAACACCTTTCTTCAAATCTTAGAAAACTTCTAACCATTTTTGTTTCCCCAGTCTTTTTTTAGCTCCCTCTTGCTTTTTGTTGTAGTTCTGTAATATGTTTTGGAACAGGACGTGATGTATGTGTGCATAAGAAGTGAAAATTTCTGTGCATAAGTAAAGAAGTTATCGGTGCACGCTTCTGAAAACAAGTTACAGCTCTCAATTTATTGATAATATAATACAGTGAATACAGAGATTACAGTAGGCATTCCGCAAACAAATACATCCAGTGCCTGAGAGCTTGTGTTTCTTTTAATCTATCATATAGGACCTGAGCTAGGCTGGTACAGCTATAGAGAGCAGGACAGTTGGGAATTCGGGACATCACATGTGACGATGGCAGGGTAGGTGGGTTTACGCTGCACGAGACAGGTGTTTTGTGGCCTGAGAACATGTTTGTTTCAGTGTATGATGACTGGGAAGCTGTTCTAGACATAAGAGACCCGGTGCCAACCTTATGTTACGTGAGTTTTGTGTTGGTAAAATCCATGAACTTCTGTAGACTCAACCTGATTTACCACAGCATGCCAGTAAGTGTAGTTGAGGACGGAACAAATTTGAAAGTGAGTGCAACTGGGCCAGGCAAAAGCTTGTAGACCAAATCTAGGCCAAGTCATAGAGCAGTGTCTTGAAAGCAAAATATAGAAACTCAGGTTCCTTCTTTCTCTCTTTGATATGTGCTCTGTGCTTTTGTGAGCGGCTAACGAGCTCTGTGTAATGCTGCCAATATTGAATGTTGCTGATTTTGCAGAGAATTACAATATATGACCCACTGAAAGGATCAGGCTGAAGAAGAAATAATAGCAAAGAGGATAAGCAGCTCAGGCATTCATCTTTGTGCAGTATTGCTGGGTGTTCACCTTACTTTTGACCTTGGCATAATAGTTGAAATAATTAATGTATATGGCAGATACTGTAAGTGATGAAGGCATTCGAAAGGTATTTTTGTTTGGTGTGATTTAAAGAATGCGGTTACGGTATTCCCCGAATCTGGGTAACAGGCATCTTCACTTAGCTTACAATTATATTTATCAGTATTTCCGAGCTTGTAATTTTTAGTTCAACTTCCATAGTTATTGGTTGATTATTTCAAGTTAGTTTAGAGCCAAATAAAATCCCAGGTGATTTCAAAAAAGGAATTTCACATTAATAAAATGTGACGAAAGACATTCACAGACTGGAGCAAGTTCAGCGTGGGACCCCCAGGGAGGTCGGGAGCTGAAGCTCTTGCCCTGCGAACAGACTGAGCAAGTGGGGCTGTTTCAGTCCTGGAGAAGAGATGGCTCTGGGAGGACCTAACAACAGTCCCCCAGTACCTACAGGGGAGTGATCCAGAAGACAGAGCCAGGCTCTTCACAGTGCCACATGGTGTTAGGACATGAGACAGGAGACACAAGTTGCAACAAGGGAGGTTCGGACTTCATATAGGGAGGAACTTTCTCCCCATGGGGCGGTGGCGCAGGCTGCCCAGGGAGGCTGTGCTGGCTCCATCCTGGGGGTGTTTCCAGACCAGACTGGACACAGCCCTGAGAAACCTGGTCTGACCATGCAGCTGGCCCTGCTGTGAGCAGGAGGTTGGACTGGAGACCTCCTGAACTCTCACTTAGCTTGGATTATCCAATGATCATATGATCCTATATCCATACTGTATATATGAACCAGGGCTCTGACCTGCTGAGTCAGCTGTCTTGGACAGTATGTCCCAAAATTTCATTTGAAAAATAAAGTGACACTCTTCAAGCTCACTTCCATGTGCTTTCTAAAGGAAGGAGAGGCTTGCATTACTGCGGACACAAACTGATTGATTAGCTGTGAAAGTTTGGGTATTGATCAGTTGTATCTTTGTAACTAAGTTCTATTCCTTGTCCGGTTGAGAGGTTCACTTAATAGTAATGAAATATAATTTTATAAGACTAGTTCGGTGGGTTTTGGGGTTTTTTTTTGGATTGGGGTTTTATTTCCCCCCCCTCCAAATAATAGTAGAGGGTTAAAGACTTTTTATTGTAATTTTTGTGAATTGGGATAATTTTATAACCTTTCCACTGAGTCATTATGCAGACACTTAGTGTAACAGCTTGAGGAAGGCTAGATTAGGAAGTTGGTTACTCGCAGTCATACTTGGACTTTCCTAGCTGTGAGAGTCCTGCTTTAACACAAAGCAGTGGACAGTCATAAAGGTCAGGATAGAGAATGCCATGGCCCAGGCTTGCTAATGAAATAGGATGAATGTGAGTCCAAACGGAGATTTGATATATTCAGTGTGGCTCCTTCAACTGCTTGCCACACCTGAAAGTTGCATCAAAGTCACTTTTATAAAAGGGAACTGTGCCCCTGTGTACAAGGTAACGGTACCTCTTTGTGTATGTTTCATAGAATCGTTTAGGTTGGAAAAGACCTTTCAGATCATCAGGTCCAACTGGTAACCTAGTACTGCCAAGTCCATCACTAAACCATGTCCCTAAGTGGCATTTCTACACGCCTTTTAAATACCTCCAGGGATTGTGACGCAACCATGTCCCTGGGCAGCCTGTGCCAACGCTTGACAACCCTTTCGGTGAAGAAATTTTTCCTAATAGCCGATCTAAATCTCCCCTGGTGCAACCTGAGGCCATTTGTTCTTGTCCTATCGCTTGTTACTTGGGAGAAGAGAGCAACACCCGCCTTGCTACTGCCTCCTTTCAGGTAGTTGTGAAGAGCCATAAGGTCTCCCCTCAGCCACCTTTTCTCCAGGCTAAACAACCCCAGCTCCGTCAGCCACTCCTCATAAGACTTGTTCTCCAGACCCTTCACCAGCGTCGTTGCCCTTCTCTGGACACACTCCAGCACCTCAATGTCCTTCTTGTAGTGAGGGGCCCAAAACTGAACACAGTGTTCGAGGTGCGGTCTCACCAGTGCCAAGTACAGGGGCATGATGACCTCCCTACTCCTGCTGGCCACACTATTCCTGACACAGGCCAGGATGCTGTTGGCCTTCTTGGCCACCTGGGCACACTGCCGGCTCATGTTCAGCCRGCTGTCGACCAGCACCCCCAGGTCCTTTTCCGCCAGGCAGCTTTCCAGCCACTCTTCCCCAAGCCTGTAGTGTTGCCCAGGGTTGTTGTGACCCAAGTGCAGGACCCGGCACTTGGCCTTGTTGAACCTCATGCAATTGGCCTCGGTCCATCGATCCAGCCTGTCCAGATCCCTCTGCAGAGCCTTCCTACCCTCAGGCAGATCAACACTCCCACCCAACTTGGTGTCGTCTGCAAACTTACTGAGGGTGCACTCGATCCCCTCATCCAGATCATTGATAAAGATGTTAAACAGAACTGGCCCCAAAACTGAGCCCTGGGGAACACCGCTTGTGACCGGCTGCCAACTGGATTTAACTCTGCTCACCACCACTCTCTGGGCCTGACCATCCAGCCAGATTTCTACCTAGTGAAGAGTTTCAAACCAGTGTGGCACAGTATAGTTACAGAAATATGTAGAAAAATAAGATCTCATAACTCTCATTAGAGCCTGGATTTGGTTTTTAAAAATTCATTTTCCCTTCTCAGTTTGTTTTGGTATCCAGCTTTTTATAGTAGAACTATGAGATGCTTCTCTTTTGTTGCCAGTGTGTGTTCAGTCCATCCTCTAGATCTACTCCAAATCAGTGGGTTTCTGTCCTTCACAATTTGAGGACCCCCTGGATTCCTTAAAGCAGTAAAAAAAATTTTTTTTTTTTAAAAGAAATTTCTGATGTGCCATGCCTAGTTATCTTTCACAGATTCTGCAGAGCTAACTGCTGGACCCCTGTGGTCTTGCTTGGACCAGTACAGTGCAGATTCAAAAACCACTGCCAGATGTAGATTTTTTAAATAAATGGATCACTGTCGGACTTCAAATTTCCCAAAAGATTTTGATGTGTCCTTAATACCAAACTTGTGTTTTCCACTTACGTGTGCAAAGATTTTACTATTTAACATGGTACTATTGTAAAGCAAATACAGACCATCTGATACAGCTGCATGGTCTACCAATATCCAGGGAACCTTGGTGTTTAATCTCTGCAATGGACCTTCTGCCTGCTGCTGCCGCTCAGAAACCCTGGTGCTCTTGCATTGCCTGACCCATGTGCAGCTTGCCTTTTCCTTTTTATGCAGTGAAGCTGCTTGCACGGTTTGGCCTGCTTCCATAATCAGACTGGCAACCAGGAGGTTAAAAGGACATGATTAGTACCTAAGCTTATCCCTTTACAGCCTAAAAGAGGCACCATTAAAGGGAATTTGAACCCAAAGGGTTTGTTTCAGCTGGAAATTTCAAAGCTTTAATGTTTTAAATAGGCATGAAAATTTCCTATCCTTGGCTTTTGCTAGCATGACTTTAAAATCCCAGCTGAGGTTATGAAATTTTTAATACCACATTTCACATGCTTTCTTCTCACCTATTGTCAATTAAAATACCCCATAATCATGAATACAAAAGATGTCTTTTGCTCACTTGCTTTTCTTTTTTAATCTGTTCAATCAGGTCATTTTTTGAGGAATGGATATGAGGAGAGAGATGCATCATAAGGTAGTCTCATTGGTGTGGTAGGCTCTTGGAGGGGACTGCTTGTTAAACTGCTGAATAAAAATGTAATTTGACATGATTTTTTCTGCTTCTTGTGGAACTACCCTCTGTTTGGCTATTGCTGTATTGTCTACCAGAATGATTAATCCCTTTGGGCCTATAAAGTTGCATATTTTTACCTTTGGAATAGAACAGATTGTACCAGATGACAACCTCTATGCATAGATAACATATTGATATGTATATATTGTATGTACATCAGGAGAAAAGTATAGATGTGTTAAATACAGCTTAATATTGATTGGTTTACTCAGTTATGTTATCAGTTCTCTTATTACTTTATCATTTGTATTCTTGATTATGAGAAATATTTTATGAGTAAACAAGTCTCTCACATACCTCCTTCATTTCTAGGACTCTCGGTTTATCAAAGGTGAAAGAAACTTCCCTTGATGTTAAAATTTGTCCTCCTGTTAAAATTTGAAATTGAGTCACTTAAATGATAACGAATCAAGTACTAATGGGAAATAAATTTCCTAATCAGCTGAAATAGTAAGATGGGAAATGGTATGGTAATATAAATGAGGTTCTGTCACACACTGCTTCTTACTACAGTGACGTTTAATTCTTTGCTGAATCACAAGAGCTGTACTTTTCAGAAAGTCTTACGTAAAGTTAAACTACAGGGAAATAGCATGTACAATTCTGATAATTTCAGATAATTAAGTTTCAATCATTTTTCAAACAGTAAATGAGAAAAAAAAAAGAAACATTTATGCAAACAACAAAGATTATAAGTCGTAAGGGACACTGAAATGTATCTGGAATAAAAAGTATTAAAGAAATAAAATTCTGGAATTCTTTAGTTTGCTTCCCATCTTTGCTGCTAGTATACATTTAAAATTGTGTAAGATCTCAGTATAATTCTAAATGACTATGTATATATTCAAAAGACTAAGTTGTAGGTAGAAGTAATAACTTTTATAGTACCAAAGTAGTTGAAAAAATTAGATAAGCTTTCAGGCATCTAAAATAGAAGCCCCAAACTTTAAAGCTTACTATAAGTTGAGAACAATTACTGAAAGATTAATTAGATTTTTAATAGTTAGACCATCTCTGAAAAAAGTTAGTTGGCAGCAGTACCGTTAAGGTGATACTAGTCATTAGGGAGGAAAGAGGGGTATTAAGGTGGGGGCCTCTTAGGTAAAAGAGAGAAATAAATAGTTTATAGTTTGTGGAACCAGGTGAAGTTAGTTGAAGCCACTAGAACATGCTGTGAAGTCGATCCTTCCATTGAATCTGTGCTCTTGCACGTGCATCTTTCAGATTTTCCTAGGCTGCCTAGCATTAGAGCCATTGTCTAAATATGGCTCTTGCCTCAGTTGCTGTTAAAATAGAAATGTGCAGTCTGTAATAGGTTCTTGCAGTTGACACATCTCTTATATCTGGGATAATCAATCAGTGAGTCAACTGGGCTCAAATCCCATGAAATCCTATCATCCCACCCATTTTGTCATTTGCTTAGCTTCCAAAGGATAACTGGGTATTACTTGTGTAGACAGTTCCTAGCTTCAAAAGGACTCTTGAGTCACTCCTCTTATCTGCCATACCTCCCTGTGGAGGTGTCCAGGCTGTTCAAGTTGCTCTGTGCTCTGCAGGTATCCTAGCAAGTCCCCAGGTTACCTGCCTCCTGCCTCCCTTCTTTTCTCTAGGCTGGCAAAGTCAGATATGGGTAATGCTAGTGGCATAAATGCACCATGTTTCTGTCTGATCATCAGTGATAGCCTGATGTACTGATAGAAAAGAGGGGTCCTTGTCCACCTAAATTACAGTTTGCCTATGATAATTTACCTATGCCTTACCTTTGTATCCCAGAGCGTATCTACCATTTGTTG
Organism: Oceanodroma leucorhoa; assembly: GCA_030449065.1. Classification (NCBI taxonomy): domain Eukaryota; kingdom Metazoa; phylum Chordata; class Aves; order Procellariiformes; genus Oceanodroma; species Oceanodroma leucorhoa. The sequence continues at coordinate 4,965,927 of JASVER010000029.1, read as the reverse complement.
ATTTGAGTTGTTTGACCTCCTGCCTTGGTGAGGAAAATACTTCATGGTTACTCACAACAAACTGTTTTGTGAAAGCTGTTTTTACCCTCTTTCTTAAATTTTCTTTATGACAGCCTTTCCTTGAGCATCTGAGCAACCTTTCCCCATACGGAAAGGTGGTAAAGGAGAAACTCTTCCAGCCTCTCTGGCAGCCTTGGCTTGGGTAGCCAGTGTAATGTAAGGAAAAAGCAGATGTCACTTCATATCCCAGGGTGACACTTCTTTTATCATTACCCATTTTGCATCACGTCTGCAAACCTTTCCTGCATGAATTTATTCCTCTGGCTCTGGTATTGTCTTCTTAGATGGGCTGCAGCCTCTCTCATGGCTCCTTACCCACCCATACTTTTGCAGGTGTTGTTGCATTGGGTTTGCATGGCAAGGTTTTGGTAGCGGAGGGGCTACAGCGGTGGCTTCTGTGAGAAGTTGCTAGAAGCTTCTCCTGTATCCGGTAGAGCCAATGCCAGCTGGCTCCAAGACAGACCTGCCGCTGGCCAAGGCCGAGCCTATTGGCAATGGTGGTAGCGCCTCTGTGATAACATATTTAGGAAGGGCAAAAAAACTGCTGTGCAAAACCAGCAGCCGGAGAGAGGAGTGAGAATATGTGAGAGGAACAACTCTGCAGACACCAAGGTCAGTGAAGAAGGAGGGGAGGAGGTGCTCCAGGCGCCGAAACAGAGAATTCCCTGCAGCCCGTGATGAAGACCATGGTGAGGCAGGCTGTCCCCCTGCAGCCCATGGAGGTTAACGGTGGAGCAGATATCCACCGGCACCCCATGGAGGACCCCATGCCGGAGCAGGTAGATGTGCCCGAAGGAGGCTGTGACCCTGTGGGAAGCCCGTGCTGGAGCAGGCTCCTGGCAGGACCTGTGGCCCTGTGGAGAGAGGAGCCCACGCTGGAGCAGGTTTGCTGGCAGGACTTGTAACCCCGTGGGGGACCCACGCCGGAGCAGATCGTGAAGAACTGCAGCCTGTGGGAAGGACTCATGTTGGAGAAATTTGTGGAGGACTGTCTCCCGCGGAAGGGACCCCACGCTGGAGGAGGGGAAGAGCGTGAGGAGTCCTCCCCCTGAGGAGGAAGAAGTGGCAGAGACAAGGTGTGATGAACTGACCCCATTCCCCATCCCCCTGCACCACTTGGGGGAAAGAGGTAGAGAGTTCAGGAGTGAAGTTGAGCCTGGGAAGAAGGGAGGGGTGGGGGAAAGGTGTTTTAAGATTTGGTTTTATTTCTCATTACCCCACTCTGATTTGATTGAAAATAAATTAATTTTTCCCAAGTCGAGTCTGTTTTGCCCATGACGGTAATTGCTGAGTGATCTCCATGTGCTTATCTCGACCCACAAGCCTTTCATTATATTTTCTCTCCCCTGTCCAGCTGAGGAAGGGAGTGATAGAGAGGCTTGGTGGGCACCTGGTGTCCAGCCAGGGTCAACCCACCAGAGTTATCCAGGTCTTTCCCTTCATCTCCATTTCTCTGTCCTTGCTGCACGGCTCTCTGCAGGCCCTACTGAGGCTACAGTCACCTGAGATAACTACCGGTAGTATCTGCTCGGGGGTCTGTCCTTTCTTCATGCTGAGGGGGCACATAACAATCTATTACTCCATTTGCTGCTGGGGTTTTTTAAGGCATCTCCTAGAAAGCGTGTCAGATGCAGAGGACTGGGCTTAGCCTACAGCCTGGATGAAAGGTGAAGTATGTCTTAGAATAGAATCATAGAATCATTAAGGTTGGAAAAGACCTCTAAGATCATCAAGTCCAACTGTCAACCCAACACCACCATACCCACATCTTGCTAATGGCCATTGAAGAGGTTAGACCTGAAGCGTGTAGAGCCCGAGTCATTCATTCTCCTCTGTGTGAACAATACAGAGAGAGAGCAAGAGCAAGAGCGAGCAGGAGCTGCTTTACAGGATCTCTGCCAASACAGGCTTTTCTCCGGTGATCTTTGAGTGGCTGACAGGGCTGGTGTCAGGGCCGCTCTGTAACAACACCACAATGCAAAGCGAAGCTAAATGTAGAGGTAAATCTGGGCCACTGCTTCTTTCAAGACTAAAACCCTAAGCTGCCCAGGCCTTTGGACCTGATGTTCTCGCTGAAGATGAACCAAATAGAGCAGCTACGAGGTTAGAGAGTCACTCAACATTTGTTCTTCAAAAGGAGCTTGGCAGCTGTGATGCTTTTGTATCGTCAAGACGGTTGTGTTTCATAAAACGAATTACAGGCCTGTCCCTTTCTTTTTGTTCTGTATTCCACATCCATTTTACCATTATTCGCTTCGTTTTAGAGCCAGCCTGTGTCATTCACAGTGCCACCAAAGAGAAGCTGTCTGCGCTCTTAGCGTAATCTTTACCTCTGAGTCAAAGTCTTCTAAGTCTTTGCTTGTTCAGAAGTTTGAATTCAGACTTCAGGGTAAAACTAAATGTAATCACTGTACTAAGCTAAATAAGAAAAGCAGCATTTGTCACTGGCAGTCATTATGGCTGTTATGTGGTGAAACTAAACAGATTTGCAGAATAAATCAAATGTATCTACAATGTCACTTTATTCTAAATATAATATTTTCTAAAAAAAGGTTTCCATCTTAATATGTACTTCATTGTAATTGGTTTCTGAAAAGCTGTCAGCATGAAGTGAAATCATCTCATACCAATATGTCTGTTAATACCATTGATTTTATTAGATGTAGAAGAGATCAAAATTCAGCTGTTAATATTAAGTAGCTTATAAGCCTTACCAACAGGTAAGGCCTTTATTACCAGAAGTAATAAGCCTTTGTGGCTTATTACAAATTATTATTTACAAACCTGGTTGTGTTTTTTTCCATGAAAGAAGATTTAATAATGTTGATGCGAACTCAAGAAATAGGAGGGAGACTCTTTCTATGTATAAAATACGTTTGTATGATGTTGCAGCCAGACTTTCTTTCCCCTGTGCCCAAGTTCTGATGCAGATAAAGTGAACCAAGGAACAACGTGTTCCCCTGAAATGCTGGGAGGAAGCCAGCCATGTGGCTTGAGAGATCTCGCTTTCTCTCTCACTTTCACTTTAAGAGACCTCAATTTCTATCTGTCCTTCAAGTTACTGGAGACCGATTAATAATGAAATTGAGATGTGGCTTTCCTGCAATTTTTGAAAAATTTGCAAATGAGAACTTCCTATGGAAGACACCCCAAGATGTAATTTTTAAGAACGTTTTTTATTGGCTTTACTTTTCAGAGTTAGAGAGAAGCTCTTGCTAGAGGTATGTTTAAAATATTTATCAAGCAGATGTGAGCTTACTCCATTCACCCTTTGGTGCAATCCAGGTAGCTGTGATAAGCACAGTACAGTACACAAAATAACAAATCCTGTCAACAGGCAGAGTGTGGATTTAGCACTAGCCTGCCATACCTGTGCAGTCCCTTCGCAGCCCTGAGAATGGATAGAGTGGGTTGATGTGTGCCTGTAAAATACCACATGAATATGGAAACTCCTTGTCCCCCCGAAAGGTCTGGGATCTGGAAAACAATAATGGAACAAACTAGATTATAGCTAAATGATTATTCAATTCAGTAAAGTTATGCCATAATTCTCTTAATTTATTTCATAGAGAAAACTAATTACATTTAGTTGAGTCATGACAAAAAACAGCTTTTATAATGGATAAGTCCTATTTATTTCTGTCTAGAGGTTCAGAACATTGCTTTACAGAATAATGATCTTTTGCTTTGGCCGAAACCCTTAAACACATAGGCATATGAGAAAGTTTTGTTTTAAGTTTTAAAGACCATCAATGTCAAATAACTCTCTTTGGGGGGGGGTTAAATTGTTACATTAAAAAAAATGGCTTTTCATGAAGCATTCAAGAAATTAATTGGCATTGAACTATGGAAATTGCCCAGATAGTGTAAAAATGGAAGTGAATTGCAAAGGGTGAGAATTTCCAGAGAGATTAGGAACATTAAACCAGACACTGCAAGTGAGATTTCTGAGATTTTTGGAATAATGCTATGAATTTCTCTTTCAAAAATTCAGAAAATCCTGTATACTTAGCACCCTAGGCCTTTTTTCAGTTCTCTCCTTCATAAAGAAAAGGTTTCTCACAGAGGGAGAGGAAGCGCTCTGTCCTTTAATAATGATGGTGCAGGGAGGGAGTTCAGGTTGCTACTCTTTCTGTCTGTCATCTGAATTTCTGCTGAACAGATAATAATGAACACTGGATACATTTTTTTTTCTGGATTAGTCCTTCCACTTGGCCACCTATCTCAAATTCCCTATTAATTTCATAATCAAATTCATGATTGGTGCATTGGACCAATTTCTGTTTTCAGATATGCTTGTGTGACACCTGCTTGCAGTGTTGGAAATCCATGATAGAGTCTGGCTGTTTGTTTTTAATACCATGATAGATCTAATCTTTTTTTTTCATGGGTGGACTGCTAAGATTTTTTAAAAAATATAACTATTTTAAGACATCTGATGAAAATTACTGCCTGTAAATTGCAAGCAGTCACCGGTTTGCTTTGTCTCTGCTTTTCAGCCTCTTACATTATTCACCCAGTCCAACTTTAGCTTTGTCTGCTTGTTAAACCATCCCCAGCTTTGACACGGAGCCTTTTCCTCTGCAACAGACTGTCAGCCTTTCTTTATCTCTAAGCCTAGTAAGGCCATCAGAGAGAATATAATTTTTTCATACCTGGCTTATAGTATCTTAATTTTACTCTATAATATTATCTAGTATTCATTCTAATATTCATTAATTAAGCTCAGAAACTATTTTTGAGTCTGATTATAAGATGCCTTGTAAATAAAATACAAGGTATCCTGAACTGTGTTGTTTCATTTGTTATTCTTACTCATAAAAAACTATCAAACATGGCTTTCTCTTTTTAAAGCCATGCTGGTTAATGTTTCTCATGTAATAGACAGCCAGGTATGAAAGTAAGTCTAAAATGAAGAAATTTCCTCATAAAATGACGAAGCTTTGAATTGATGAACTTCAAATTTATGAAGATTTCTTATCTGGTAAACTAAACTGAGCTACTTGATTTGTAGTCCAAGAGGAGCCAAGAAGGGKAGAAAAACTAGATACGCATAAAAGAGGATCAGCTTTATTAGGAAAGGCAAAAATGATTCTGTAGTTGAGACTCAGGTGATCTGAATAGGCTTAATAAAAGCTTCTTTAAATGATGGAACACATATGTATTAATATATGCTGAAATTTATAAGGAAAGATCTCTTAAAGGGGATATGTAGAATGATCTGTATTCATAGTCATTGTGTGTCATAGAAGTTTTTGAAAGAACTACTAGTTAAGGTGCTAAAATGATCTAAGATGCATACAAGGTAATAATATATTATTGACTTTGCTGCAGACCAGTCCAGACATAAATCATCTATTAAGACTTCTGAATATTTTCATCTTTAATCCTGATATATCACTACTAAGAGCACTGGCTTTCTGCTACTGTCTGTATCACTGACGGAAGATTTATCACCTATATTTACAGTGATAAAAGACTTGGAAATTTTTTTAAGATGCGGTGTGAATCTCAAAACTGCTACTATGTCACAACTGGATTAAGATGTAGCTTTTTTAAAGTCATGAATATTTTGATTATCAAGAAATATCTACAGATTAACAAAGTGCTATTTATATTTGCAGACACAGCCTTTGCTTTCCTCAATATTTCTGCTTTTGTTTCTTTTTTTTTCCCAGGGCACAATATAGAACTATGATAGCAACCGGAGGAGTCATAACAGGACTGGCTGCCTTAAAAAGGCAAGACTCTGCCAGATCTCAGCAACATGTAAATCTTGCCACAGCACCAGCTTCTGAGGAGAAGAAACCAGTTAGACGCCGGCCCAGGGCAGATGTAGTAATTGTCAGGGGCAAAATCCGTCTCTATTCTCCATCGGGATTCTTCCTTGTTTTGGGAGTGCTTATCGCATTCTTGGGAATTGCAATGGCCATCCTTGGATACTGGCCCCAAAAGGAACAGATTTTAGGATCTGAAGATAATCTATCTGTAAATGAAACCCAGGTCCTGAGAAGCCAAGGAAGCATTTTACTTCGTTTCTTTGAACAGCATGTGCACTCGGATAAGATGAAAATGCTGGGCCCTTTTACTATGGGCATTGGAATCTTCATTTTTATTTGCGCAAATGCCATTCTGCATGAAAACCGTGACAAGGAAACAAAAATCATACACATGAGAGACATATACTCCACTGTAATAGACATCCACACCCTGAGAATCAAGGAACAAAAGCAGCTGAGTGGTGCCTTCACTGACTTGTTGGGGGAAGAACTCGGGCACAGCGGGAGCTTGTGTGCATCACGGCTGGCTGCGAACACGGTTGTGCCTTTCTCTGGCTTCAAGAGTAATTTTAGAATGGATAGTTCTGCTGAAGAAGATGAGATTACCCTAAATGAAGATAGGACAACTGGTAGCCTCCTGCCACCTCTGCTGACTGAGCAATCTGGTTCAGTCTTTGGACTTTACCCTCACTCCAGCAAGGCTTCCGATGACAAAAACACTAGCTCTATAAAGTGTGAAACAAAATCCATTGTATCATCTTCCATTAGTGCTTTCACACTGCCAGTAATTAAACTGAATAACTGTGTTATTGATGAGCCCAGTATAGACAACATAACTGAGGACTCGGAGACCACTAGGAGTCGGTCTAGAAATCTGTCGATGGATTCTCTGGCCATTCCACTAACTGATACCAATGAATCTTACAGACCGGCTGCTACCATGCTGCCACGACACAATTCATTTGTGGACACTCCATCTGATCAGTTCAAATCTTCTATGACTCTCGGACCAAGCACAGGAAAGCTTTTATCCCCTGGCGCTGCCAGGAAACAGTTTGGGTCCAACACATCCTTGCATCTTCTGTCTTCACATTCGAAGTCTCTGGACTTGGACAGGGGTCCATCTACGCTCACTGTCCAAGCTGAACAAAGGAAACACCCCAGCTGGCCCAGACTGGATCGGAGCAACAGTAAAGGATATATGAAACTAGAAAACAAAGAGGACCCAATGGATAGGTTACTTGTGCCACAAGCAGCAGTCAAGAAAGACTTTACTAATAAGGAAAAGCTTCTTATGATATCAAGATCTCATAATAACTTGAGTTTTGAACATGATGAGTTTTTGAGTAACAACCTGAAGCGAGGAACTTCTGAAACAAGATTTTAATATTTAAATTGCAATTTAGAAGATGTCATACAGTATTTTTTAAAAAAACATTTTGACAAGTGTTTCCTTTTCAGTGAGACTAGTACAAGCCTGTTTTTAACCAAATGCTTAATAGTCCATTAAAATTGGCTTGTGTGAACAGAGATCTTCGTCTTTGTAATGCCAAGAGTTTTTTGTCTTAGTAACATACAGCTGCAATACTGTACATTATCATTGCTCAGAGAGTTTTGGTACGACTGATTCCAATTTTTCCCAAGTCATTATTTCTTTTGTTCTGTATAAGCATGTTACTTTTTATCAATTTGATTCCAGAAGCCTGCTTTAGGAAAAAAGTTCCATTTACCTGTAAGCTGTGCTTATTTAATGACTGCAAGAGTCTAAAAACGGTGCTTGTGGTCTAGAAGTGAGCAGGAGCATATACTGGAATTGTCAAATCCAGGCCTTTACCCTAGGTGTTGTCTGTCACATCACAGTACATCTCAGTAACTGCAGTCCTGCCATTGTCATTTTGAGAAACTTGTTTACATACTGGGGTGGGTGGATAGAAAAGAGTGGGTATAATTAAAACCATTTTTGTGAATTCATTGTAATTGGTCGAGTTGAATACCAGTGTTGTGAATTATTAACTATGCTTTGTGCAATAATCTTTCTACATCCATTGTAATTCAATCCTGTAATTCTGGGAAAACATATATAAAGTTAGAAATCTGAAAATTCCTCTGGGATTAGTTCTCTAAACCACTTTGATTGGCAGCAGTTCTAAAATCATAATATATAGATTCAATTAAAATCATAGGAACATGATGAATGCCAGCAGGATTTTAGAAACATGGTGTATAATAAGATGATACTGTGACATGCATCTGAAGAAAATAATGGAAAATGAATATGTTGCCTCTCATTACAATAGCAAGAAGCTAAATAACTAAATCTCTATGTTCAAAATACTGATACAAAGCATACAATTCAATATGTGTACTAACACAGTATGAAAGCCCTTTGCCTAAATTTTGATTTATATATTTCACATAATTATTGCTGTGATGGTTCACTGGAGGCTTAGCTGTGGCAATTTGCATTACAAGATTTTGCAAAAGGAAGTGACATTTAAAACAATGTTTTTTCTCAGCAAAGCAAGCTTCACAGTTGACAGTTGTAGGCTATTGCTAAAGAAAATGAGAATTTGAATGCGCATACCAGAAGGTTTACGTGTATTTCATTAAGGTATTTAGGCCGTGATCCTGCCATGACAGCCATGCTAGAGAATGTCACTTCAAGCTGCAAGGCTCACCTAACAGGATGTTGGTCTTAATTGGTCATTTTTGATATATTCACTTAACCTAAATACTCAGGAATTATTTTTAATGGCTTTTCCCAAAAAGAATCAAACTTGTTAAAATGTCATTGTTCTTCAATTACTTTGATTATGAAAGATCAAAGATAAAAATACCCTCTCTTTTTTTTTTTTAATATTCAGCTCCATATTTCAACTGCGCGATGTTTATGTATCAGGAGCATTACTTGCTCAGTGAATTGAGGCATAGTGTTAACTGTTAGAACCTCAAGCCTATATACTGTAACAGAGTTGGCTAAATATTTTGCTATGAAGCTTTTAATAACTTTCTGGTTTGTGTTCTTAAGACATTTGCTATTTTTTGAAATAAAATAAAATGTCTATCTACACATATCTGTTGTAAGACCTGTTTTTCCGCTATGATCTCAAATCTTCCATATCAAAGTATAATTAGGTATCATAACATTGTATATAACATTGTGCTTAATATATTAGCCTGCCACTAGATATTTGACTATGACTAGTTGATTTCAGTGACATCCCTACACATGAAAAGGCTGAATATTTTTTTTTGCATGTAATGTGAAATGTATTCAAAGTGGTTTTGATATAAGGAAATTTTGTATAAAAAGAACATTCTGTTCTTTTTAGTTTGGCAGTAAGTATTCTTATAAAAATGGGAAACACTATTAAAGACATGAATGATGTAAGCTTTTATTTCCTTAATAGCTACATTAAATCATAGCTTAAAAGACTGGTTTTTGGGTACCATCATATGTGGGAATAGTGGTCCTTTTGTAAGTATAGCAGGGCCTGAGCTTTTAATTTTAACATAGATACCTGGTACTGAAAAATGTACTCACTTTGGAAAAATTTACCTACTTGGGAGACCAAGGTAAAGCTACTGACTTAAAGCAAGAAATCAAAATAGGGCCATACAAAGTAACTCCATGGTTGACAGGCCAATTACAAAAATATTCCCAAATTACCCAAAAATGGAATATTTCATTCAGATAATCACAGGATGGCTGAGGTTGGAAGGGACTTCTGGAGGTCATCTGGTCCAACCCCCCTGCTCAAGCAGGGCCACCTAGAGCTGGTTGCCCAGGACTGTGTCCAGACGGTTTCTGAATAACCCCAAGGAGGGAAACCCCACAACCTCTCTGGGCGACCTGTGCCAGTGCTTGGTCACCCTCGCAGTGAAAGAGTGTTACCTGATGTTCAGAGGGACCCTCCTGTGTTTCAGTTTGTGCCTGTTGCCTCTTGTCCTGTCACTGGGCACCAGGCTCTTTTCAGAGCCTGGCTCCTTCTTTTTTGCACCCTCCTTTCGGTATTTATACACATTGATAGGATCCCCCTGAGCCTTCTCTTCTTTAGGCTAAACAGCCCCAGCTCTCTCAGCCATTCCTCATAGGAGAGATGCTCCAGTCCCTTCATCATCTTTGTGGCCCTTCACAGGAGTGGCTCCAGTATGTCCATGTTTCTCTTGTACTGAGAAGCCCAGAACTGGACCAAGCTCTCTAGGTGTGGCTTCACCAGTGCCGTGTAGAGGGGAAGGATCTGCTCCCTTGAGGGTAATGTAGGACCTTGCATTCTTCCATATTCCTTTGGTAGTTCCAGCTCAAGTCAGGAAAACTTGTAGATGTTAAAAAGGCCTGAACCCTAGTCTTCATATATAGAAGTCAGAATCTGCAGTAGGGCAAAGATGTCTGAACCCTTTGCAATACATGGGGAGAGTTAGGAACCTTGCAGTGGCCAAAATGGGAGCCATGTACAGTTGGCAAGTGAGGAAGTGGTGAAGACAAGAGCATGTCTTAAATTGTATCTTTAGGGCATAAATATCATATCCAATCTGTTGCTGATCCAGTTAACAGACTTTTTTTTTAATTTCATTTCCATTATCGATGCTCTGTGCAGCCCCACAGAGACTTGCTCTCGTACAACTGCGGGGTGAAAAAGAAGCCGAAGACAGGAACTTTTTAACTAGTCTTGTCATCAGAGAAAATAATTGTATAGCTACACCACAAGCCTTTTCATGGAATAAGAAGTTAAACCTTACATCTAAGCCAGAGCAAATGTTATGTTACTGCATCCTTTGTATGTAATAACTCCAAAAAGAAATAATTCAGATATTGTGCGAGCAGTGAGTTTGCTCCTTCCTCTGCCTAAGACTATTAAAAAACCCCACATTTTCTACCTCTCAGGTAAGCATCTTAATCGCTACCTATGGATTAGACTGATGTTAAGGTCTGTCCCTCCCTCCTGGGCAAAGCTGTTTCACTCTGCTTGTTTATTGGGCAAGTTTCATCAGGAAAACAAGGGCATGGCTCTGCAGTGATAGAGCAGAAATGCTGGGTTACATTGTCTCTTCCAGGATTGCTTCTATATTTTACATGAAATAGTCGCTGGGTAAAATCCTTGAAACGGGTGGGATTCTTGCCAGGTTGATGCTTTAACTACTCCTGGGGAGCCCAGTTTACTCTCCCTGTGAGCCAGTGAACCAACCCTTCCATGCAGAGTTCAGCAGGAGGGACTGGCAAGCACTCCAGCTGCTCAGTTGCCTATGGCTTAATGGATAGGAAGGTGTTGGCATGGGTTTTCTCAGCAGCAAAAGGACTTTGGCATGGTGTGACCCATCCTGATGGCTGCTCTAACGCTTGGGCTATGTAAAGGATGGAAAGGCGAGCTGGCACCACCAGTCTGGTTTTGAAAGAAAGTGAAATTTGATGTTATAACTAAGCAGAATTTTTGAGCCTGCCAGTATTGGAGGTAGGCATCTACATCTGACTCACCTCGTAAATTAGACAGCTAAATGGGTTTTTTTGCAACAGTATCAGAGTGCCTTTCTCAGACGTAGAGCTGATTTTACTTATCCTTAAAATGTAGCATTACTAGTCCTTTAGTTTCTGCTGAGTGAAATTTGGGAAATAGTTTTAACCTACAGCAGCAGTTTTCTCTCTGAAAAGCTTTTCATGCAGCTTGTAGAATTCCTGGATTGCTTTAGTCTTACGCTCTTAAGTTCTTTCTTTCTATGAGTCATTTTCTGACCCTTCCCAGGAACTTCTGCCTTCATCTTCCCAGCACTACCTTCTTTTTCGTTAATTTTCCTACCAAATGTGGCATTATGATGAACAAGTAGAAAACTTTTAGCAAGACTGTGTGCTTGTATATATGAGAATGCAAATGGAATAAATGGTCTATTATAATGTAGGAGTGCTTCAACTAGTATGATTTAGCTACTCAAGGGCAAGTTCATGACCTTTGTTTAAACCTTTTCAAATTAAACTCAGGAGCAAATTAATTGCAGTTACCACAGTTATCACATGTTTAACTTTCAGGTCACATTTATTAACTCTTTCATCAGTATTCTATGTACGGCGATGTTGAGTTGTTTTGTATTTTAGGACTCAGTATTTCAAATTAACCTCACTGTAGTATTTTATGCATTCAGCAAAGCCCAGTTTTTAACATTACTTGTCTGAATGACAGTTGGCAGAATTACAACCCTGAGTCTCATAAAGAATGGAAATCTGAGAGTTACAATATTTTTATTTTGGTTTGTTGAAATTGAAATATAAGAACCCACTGTATTAAACAAAAAGCAGTATGTCTAATCTGTTGTCTTGGTTCTAATTCAGGTAGATAATGCTTTAGAGGAGAGTAATTTACAATCACTCTGAATTGTCCATAGGAAGAATCATAAAACTGTTGTTGTCCCTTATCAGTTTTTATTCCAGCTAGTGTAATTATTCAGGATGGCATTCACAGAAACATCTAATCCATTTCTGAATCCCACTAAGCCCTTCAGTTTACTAACACTGTTTTTGCAAACTACTGCAGGTTAATTATGAGTTGCCAATAAATACATTTCCCTTATCAGTTTGAAATTCTTATCAGCGCTTTAATTTCATTGCAACAGCCAACTGCTCTCCTATTAAAAAAATATACCAGGAATAACCTGATATCTGTTGTAAATATATTGATGTTTCTGGGGGTTTGTGTTTTTCGTATTTTTAAAGAAATTCATCACACTACTTGCTCAGTTATCCTGTGATTCGCTGTACAACCGGTTTAGCACTTACATCTTTTGTTCTCAGAATAGGTTCCTACTTTGTAGGCAATACTGTATTTGTTTTGGCCTCCAATTACATGTTTTTTCACTTTTAATATTAAATTCCATTTCATTCCAGCCTATTAAGACAATTCAGTTTTCCTTCTGATCTCTTTCATGTTGATAAAACTTACCTCCTCAGGCTATATGGGCAGTCAGTGCAGCCCAACAGGAGTAGGTCTGTGCTTGGTACCAAGGACCCGTTGTCCGTACTGGTTGCATTTCAGAGGGTTTACTTGACTAGCTCCCACCTGGGCTGGTTGGACTGAACATCCATTGGTGACTGGAATGTGTTCTATGCTCCTGGAGGATAGTTCTCCATTCATTTTCCTCTGAAAGGAGTCCAGTGTGTGCTATGAGATTGCTCTTTGACATGTACTGAAGTGTGGTACACGAGGCCAACTCAGAGATTTGTTTCAAAGGAACATTACCGACCTGGAAAAAACTGCTAGTTTAGCCACACCCATAGTGACTTCTGAGAATTGCATCAGCACAAATGTACATTTTTCTTAAATGCATTTGGTAAGATTAGTTCCATGTCAGATCCTTGAAAAACTCCTGAATTATCTCCCCGCAGCCTTATACACCCCCTACCAGCCCAACTTGTCACCTCCTCATTTGATGGTTAATACTCAGCATATTTTTACTCCTAATTCTCTTCTGCAGCTTAGCTAATAATTTCACATATGCTACTGTATTAAATGCCTTGCTGAAGTCAGAGCAGATGAGATCTACTGCATATTTTGTCTAGAAAATTATTATTTCAAAAAGAGATATCAGTTTAGTATGATATGATCTTGGCGCATCTGCTCAGCATCTTATCCTATTTCCCACTTTCATTCTTGTCTTCAGTTCCTTGACATTTTCTTTTCCCGAAGCCTTCTACTACCCAGATCATACTAGCAGGCTTGAGAGTGGATAGAAAACTTCTCCCTTCCTTCTTTCTGCCATTTCATAAATAGAGTTTAAAAGATTACTACTGCTAATACACATGGCCTTCCCTCTCTCTCTGTCAGCTCAGTAGATGTACTGAAATTCCTTGCTATGATGTGTTTCATGTGCCAATTTTTACAGGCCGCTGTAACAGAGATTATGTGCCACCACACTGTGAGAGCATTCAGGGCTGGAATTTAGCTTTCTCACAGGTGAGGATTTACACAGCTTCCATTTTCACACTTCCTTTTTTCCATTTTCTACACTTCTATATCTCCCATTTCCAGATCTTTCTTCCTACTAGTCACCTGACCTTTCCCCCTTTTCTAATACAGTTAACCTAGCTGAAAAATGAGGCAAAGTATTCACTTAGTATATAGGCTTAATCTGGAACGAACCTGTCACTTCTAGTGGTTTTGGGGGGTTGCTTCATTTTAAACTGGGTTAGAGGGTAGCTGGATGTGACATTCACGCTTCGCAGGGTGTTCCCACACCCACTGTCTGCTCCGTTACATACGTTTCCCCACTATGCTTGTGGGTTTTTTTTGGTTTTGTTTTGGTGAGGCTGTCATTAATCCAGCTGGGTCTCGAATTATCTCCAGAATCTTCCTACAATCGAGGTACACGTTTGTGTGCTGTTGGTTTAAAAAAAACCCTCTGCCTTACCTGGGAGTCAAATCACCAGCCTTCTTGCCTGGCTGATTTCAATAACTACATTTCCTCTGAAATTATCAAAATTTGTTCAGCTGAAATCAACACTTGGAGTCCCACTGTAGTTTATCCTTTTTGTTTAAAGTTAAAATGAGCACTTGAGTTTCTAGGACCATCTTGTCTACGGCACACGCAGTGCTTAACAAAAGCCAGTCGGTATTTGCTACAGCGATTGTTTGTGGTAGACATCTGTTGGCTCTTCTGCCTAGGGATCTCTCTGCTCCGTTGTCACAGCCACCATTTGTTCACAGACTTTTTTTCTGGGAAATTACATTTTCTACAAGGCAAAGCTAAAAATTCAAGGTAAAGACAATATTTAACTTCGTTAGCAATAATCAATATACCTCTGCTTTTTAATTCAGTCTTCACAGGGAAAAGTATTCCTGTGCCTTCTAGCTACTTACCTGGACTGTCTGGAGGTCTTAAATATTTGTGCAATGTAATTCTGAAAACAGTGAGCCAAAACTGAATATCCAAGATTGCTATGTGGATTTAATGGAATAGATTTAAGGAATATAATCTTTTCAGTATTAACCTCTAGTTTCCTTAGTATAGTCACAAAATTTCATTTTTCAGTCTGGCTGTTGAACATACATTTCCACTGAGCTGCCGTCACTGAGATGTGGCTTGCTTTTCTGTGTAAGTGCAGTTAGTCTTGAAATTATGACAGCAGAAGCACTTCACATAACTCTTTCCAGGGTGCATTTCTTATCGTTTTTCAGCAATAATTATCAATTTAGGTATGTTCTATTCTACCTTGAAGGAATATTGCTCCAATTTGTTATGATTATTATCTTATTGTAATCACTAGTTTTTCAAGGGTCTCAGTGGACTCAAATAAAAATACGTGAATGGAAGAATATGGAGAAGATTGGCTGCTATTTTGCAGAGGGTATACTATAGTTAAACTCATCTTGCACCTGTAAAGAATTCATTATCATTTTAACAGGCAGTAAGTGCTCTGATACATGATGTGAGCATATTGTATTATCTCCTGCAAACAAGTGTTCTTTATTATCTCTTTATGGGGACTAGGAAGTGGATTAGACTTAKAACTTAACTGAGTGGCAGTACCCTTTGATTCTGGTGTAGAGGAGTCAGGTGAATACAATAGATTAAGAGGGGTTAGGAATTAATAAAACGTCCATTGGATTTTCATTGAACTATATTTTCTAAATTTGTATGCCTTATAGCTAACACTGAAATGGAGGACTTGCTTATTGTCACAGAAAGAAGTCCTAGTCATTCTTCTAAGGAAGAAAATACACCTGTTTCTTATCCGCTGACTTTTTGAATGAATGTTTTTATTCCTATAACATTGATACCTACCTCACTGTTATCTAGACTGGCAGTTTTGCAAAGTCTTCATGCCTTTCCTTAATCCTTTATTTTACTCTGCATTTTCCTTTTGCAGGTAGGACATTAAGGCATTGCTGGAAGTCATTAAGAACTCTCTGATACTTACATCTGCACCGACACCTCTTTACAGCGATGCTTTAGCCTCTGGTCTCATAATTGGTGTAAGATGACTAAATCTTGTCTGCCAGCATAAGGGACAGATTCCCACTCCCTTCCTTCTTCCCACCCTTTTCTACATGATGCTACTCCCTAAGCAGCTGTGTGGTCAACCAGGTCAGGAACTGAAAACAAACTCAGCAAAACCAGCTACAGCAGCAAAAACTCATTGCGGCAAACAACCAGCAGTAGCAACCAAGTAGTTTTCAGGTGGATCATGACCACAGTCCAGCTGACCTTTATTTTCAAATTAGTATCTACAGAAAAGAAAAACTGCCTTTCATTCAGTTTAGATTTCTTCATGTCATCTGTCTAAGAAAACTTTTTGTATTTCATAAAATACAGATTCAGCATAAAGAAGCACATGTAATGGGAGAAAAAAGGATTTGTGTTATTTAAAACCTGAGCACAGCGAGATGTGAAGAGGATACTGGCTTTCTTGAAAGGGGAAATTCAGTCTGCTGAAGTTGATAGATTCTCTGCAGCTACTTCAGATCATCCAGGTTGAGTGCTATGGAAAGGGTGATGGATCATTTCTAGGCATCCAGAAAGCTCAGCTCAGCTATAACCTGCAAAAATGTTTACCTGACTATCCTCCTGAACAGCCCAGGGCCTGGTTTAGTGAAGTGTTTTGCTTTTATTGTCTATAGATGGCTTTCTTCCTGAATGAGCAGCAGTGTCTGCGAGTATAAAAATGTAAGTTATAAGTCAATTTAAAACTGTAGACACTTGGAGGACAAACATGGTCATGTTTCAATTGCCTTTCCTCATTTCTCCCCTTAAGCTAGTGTAGTCTTTTGTCTTACTTTTTCAAGGGCGTAGAAGCAAATGATGTCATGCAGGAATAAAAATTAAATAACTTCCAAAACCAGCTTCTCTGTGATGCAGCTCTGTCACAGAACCTGTAGAAATTGAATGAAAATGGTTTTGAAAGAATCCCGCCTCTTGTCAAAAACCACAATCCTGAATGAACTCTGAATAGATTGGGTGTAGTGGAAAGACATAAATGTCACCAGCTGCCGGAATTAGATGCATGCCATTTTAGAGAGTGGATAAATTATATGACCAAGTTTGAAATAAGGATTTTTCTCCTTTTTCTATTTATAGAACAGAAGTTGTTGAAGAAATGTGTCCTGCCCAACTCTTTGCTGCATACAGCTGCCTGAAATATATTTCTTTTTAGGTTTTTGGTGCTGGTCAGAAGAGTTAGAATGGCAGTATCTCTTCATAGAAGTGTAGGCTTCTCCATATCTGTTTATCAATACGCATCTGTTCTATTTAAAAGAAAGTATCCCCAGAATATAAAGGCAACTGAAGTTTTCTACTCTTTTTAATGCCTCTCTAATAGTAGGAAAAAACTTAATAACTAAAGGTAGCGATAACATCAGTGTGATAAGAAAGAGTCTAAAACAGATTGAAGACCCCTTAGTTATTTCATAGACGCTGCTAAACTGTAAGGGATAATAACATTTCATTATCTTAGGAACATTAGGTACATTGGGAATTTTGCCAAGGTGAAAGAARCTTCTACTCAATATCTGTCTTTTGGATAATTAGGTTTGCATCAGTGTTGGGTACACGTCTTCATGTAGTCAGCCGTATCTCCTGCAAATCCAGCAGCTGATACTACAAACGATTCAGCTGTTTTAAAATGACATTTAGTGTCTAGTAGAATTGATGAACATGTCAGTTTCTGGACTTATAGCTAATAGCATGGGAAAAACTGAACAGTATCAGAGAAGACAATCAACAACAGGATTGGCAGGCTCCAGACCCTTAAATTATCATTAAGTTTCCGCTTAAGCTTGTCTCTGTCTTTGAATCAGCATAGTTCAATTTACAATCATTTCCTTCAGAATTCTTTCATTACTCAAGCCTGTGGGCATCATCCTAAAGCTCAGAATGTAGTATTTGCCTTTTTCAGTATGAAGGAACCATCTGTTTTTTCTCCTACACAAGTAATACTGACAAAGGACATATATAACTGCTGTAACGTTATCTAAAAGGAAAACAACATTTGCTTTCTCCAAGGAACATAAATAACATATTGAAAAGTATATGAACATCCACAGCATGTATGTGGTTGGATATAGCAGAAATCTAACTAGCTATAGTAACAAAAATTCAATTTTTTATTGGTAGGAATTGAGATTTATATTGCCTTTTCTCTTAGCCCTGTCACCACTCTGTGTTTCCTGTCACAGTGAATATTGGCTTTAAGAGATAAGAAAATGAGAGGTAATCATTTTGCCCAGCAGACTATCTAAATCCTTCCTATTTCAGTCACTTGCCATTCCAATTTCTACCCTTAAATTGACTGACTTTTTCTCCTGACTTTGTCCATCCTTTTCAAACTGTGGCTGTTTTCAGTAGGAACAGCATCGTCCTTAGTTGCTCATGGGGAGAAAGGATTTACTGAGTGCTTAAGTGAATGCAGCAAAATCAAGGTCATGGCATAAAAAGTCAGAGCAGTGTGCCTGACATGCTCCTTCATGCAGTGAAGAGTCTATATCCACTTCACTCTGTTTTCTCCATTAAACATTTTCCCATTAAAAATGTTCTAATTTCACCCACATACAAACTCAAAACAAGGGGTGGAAAAAGAAGATTAGGTGTCCTACTTAGCTACCATTACTTCCTATTAGACATTGCGCTTCACATTCCAGCATTACTTTACGCAGATACTGGAGTTCCCATTCTATTGCTGTCTTCTTCATACCCCTGCAGACGGTTTCTTTCCTGCAGCCTTTCCGTTGCAAGGAACGGCTAAGTTATTTTTTTTCTACGTCATTCTACCTCTGTTGCAGGATCTCTGCTTATCCTTCATAGCCTGCACCTTACGACAGTGAGATCACAAGCCTCAAGCTACAGATTTCCTTAGCTCAAAGGTGCCACCAAAGACGTCGCATGCTGGAGAACAACATAGTCCCTGTTAAAGATCTCTTTGTAGAATCCCAGATATAAGTCCATTTTGCTCTTAGAGGAATGGGCAAAGGAAGAAATACGGCTTCAGAGCATCTACAGAAAGTTAAACCCAACAGTTTCTGTTGGGTTCGCAGAACTGTATCACTGTGAACACTCATAAAACAAGATGATCACTCACAAGAACTGATGTTATTGGGAAAATTTCTAAAGCAGCCACAAAAAGAAACCTTATGTGCATACAACAGGGTGTTGCTCACATTTGAGATTAAAAAGACAGAAGTTCCTTCAGTTAATTTTCAACTGTTTTACTTTTGCTTGGTTTAAATGTTGTGTGTGAGATGAAAAGTGGTTTGCTTAGTGTTTAGGTCCCTTGCAGTTACCTGCCTGGCACAGACTGATTTCCTGAAAGAAAAACCCAACCCAAAACTCAGGAATAGTCATGAGGAAGGTGGCCACAGAACAGCCTTCTCTCCTCCATGGAGAGTGCTGGCAGTGCAGGGCAGGGGCCACAGTCTGACCTCAATTTCATCATCAAGTCTTGATTATAAATATAACAAAGATCAAACAGAAAAAAAAAAGAAAATTTACCAGATTGTTTGGAGTGTGACCACAGCTTTGAATATACCAGCATTAGGAGACAGACGGAGGCTCGTACCTCCAGTAATGGGTTTCCTGTTTGGTGGAATCATCCTTGATGCCTCCACATGCAACATGTTTCTTCTTCTTCACTCCCTGGATGAAAATAAGACAATAACAAAATATTGAATGAGAGTGAAAGTAAAAGAAATAAATTATAAAATCTCAAAATGGAGTAAATGAAAAGTAGAAGTTTCTGTGAGAATGCTTATTTTGAAAGAGAAGAGAATGGGGATGAACTTCTAATATTCGTTCCACACAAAGCTATTAAATAAAGGGACACTTAGCAGTTTTTTTCTTTTCTTTCCCTTTGTGAAGGGGCACAGGAGCTGCACTCCTTTGGTCTTTCATGTCCTCTTCTTCACTTCAGCTAATACGTTTGCTTAGTTCAGTACATGTTTTTTTATAAATGCCATAGCAGGTGACAAGCAGAGCTGGCCATAAAGTGCTGTGGCAGCCAGCCGAGGAGCGAGAAGCTTGTTGTGTGGGGAGACTGCCAAGGAAATGGTGGGAAAATTGCCAGAAAGGATCAGAATTAATGGAAAGGTTAACAGATCGACCGACCGGAGAAAATGACAATTTTTTTTACTTAAAGGTAGATGGCATCCCTCAAGAGAGAAAACAGGCAACTGAGAAGAAACGGAAGGTAAGGTACCCCTCCTCCTGGCCCTTATATCCCAGAAGCTCAGTGACAAACATCAACGACAACCGCATCTATGCTTTGGACACCAAGAAATGGGCTTTAATGAAAGAATGCCTGATAGGCATATTTTTGCAAATCATCAGGGTTTGGTTTGCCTCAAAGTCTTGCATAGAGGGAACCACCCACTGCTCAGTTTGTCTAATGTTTCCTGAACCTGAGAGGGCTGAAGCTCTGCGTGCTGTTGTTTCGGTTCTGCATCCTAAACCCGAGCTGCAGAGCTATGGTTCCCCCCCCCAGGCAGCAAGTCTGGGGAATCAGCAAAGCTGCAACAGATTATTGCAGAAGCTTCACCTGAAAAGAATCAGTGTCAGCAGATGATTTCAAGCCTAGAGATAGCAGAAGTGCCTGAGGTCTCAGCTGCCCTAGATTGTGAACTGGGTAGGAGTCTGGTGACAATAAACTGGACAGGTTGCTGAGCGAGCAAGCAAGCTGTCAGAGGAGTGGCTCTCCACAGAAGTGGTACAAACTGGCCCAGAACAGAGCTAAAGGGACTCTGTCAAAGACAGTGACTCAGTGGAGGGTTGGAAATCATGTATTTTGGGAAGTGGGGGGTCGAGGGCCACTAGAAAGAGTCCTGGAAAGCAGCAGGAGCCAAGTAACTGCTGTAACTTTTCTTACCACATTGCCAGTTGTCATTAGCATTGGTTTGATTGTAAATCTTGCAATATTTGGAGACTGATTTTCTTGCTAGTCGTAGGAATCTATGTTCTCACTGAAGACGCTAGACAACCCTTCTGTGCTTTACCCTCCGTCATGCAAAAACTCCTGGAAGTATGGCTTGAGCGCATTCCGCATACTCAGAAGTCAGAAAATGATGGAAAAAGCTTAAATTCATAAATTTAAGAAGTGATTTCTAAAATATCTGAAAATTTTTAAAGGGAGGCTCTTGATTTTTTTGAACTTAGCCCAGTTTTGAAGACCTGGGCCGGGAGGGAATTGGGGCTAGCTATGAGGTCTGCTTCAGGAGGTTAGCTCCTTGCGGAAACGGGCAACTCCTCGTAGAGTGCATCCGAAGAAAACATTAATGTTCATCTGATGTGGAAGAGGTTATAGGTGTCCCAGTAGTGAGTCTGAATCCTGTCCTGTGGCTGCACATGGAGCTAACAAGTGGGATTCGTAATGTCTAACTGGGTGGATGAGTTTACAGCCCCCGAGTTAACCACACAGCTGCAAGTGCATGTGGGGAGATTCCTACTAGAATACATTTTTCCCCAGTTCTTGCTTTTTTTTTCTTTAGTGTCCTGTCGTGGTTTAGCCCCAGCCAGCAACCAAACACCACGCAGCCGCTCGCTCACCCCCCCACTCCGGTAGGATGGGGGAGAGGATCGGGAGGGCACACGGAGGAAAAACCCGCGGGTTGAGATAAAAACAGTTTAATAATGGAAATAGAACAAAGTAGAACAGTGATAATAACAATGATAACAACAATAACAGAATATACAAAACAGGCGATACACAATGCAACTGCTCACCCCACGTGTTCCGCACCAAAAACCCCGCGAACCGTGCGCCCCACACCGGGACCACCCTCGGTTTTTAAGCTGGGCATGATGTCACATGGTATAGAATACCCCATTGGCCAGCTGGGTCAACCACCCCGGCTATGCTCCCCCCCAGGTCCCCCTGCACCTTGAAGGGCGGGGGAGGCTGTCGGTGCACCCGGCAACAACCAAAGCATCAATGGGCCATCAACATTCCTTTCACCGCCAAACCCAAAACACAGCACCCCCTCCAGCTACAGGAAAGAGAGTTAACTCTGTCCCAGCCGGAACCAGGACATGTCCTTACAAGAGAACATGGAAGAGAGAGCAGAAAAGAAGAAAAATCTCATTTCAAAGTGTAGTTTCTGTGTTTTTGTGTAGAGATAGCAAAAAAAAAAAGATGTTTCTCGCTGCACTATATTTATTTCAGGATTGGATTTCAGAATGATCTGGTTCTTTACKCTGAAGTGACGGATGACAGGATTTGGCAGGAAAGGAGACCTGTACTAAGAACCATTTAATTCAGTGAGTGCCAGATCAAAACACAGCGCTGGTGAAGAGAAGAACGTGAAAGCTGAGAATTTCCTAGATGTGTAAGGTTTTCTCATTCTTTTTCTTTGACTTCTTGATCCCTTATTTATTGAACCTCTTTTTGAAACAAAGCAATGTGAAAAGGGATCATTTGACTCATGAGCATTCTCCTCCCAGGTGTAGGTCTGTCTGCATGACTCCAGAAGTTAGCAGAAACATTTAAATATCTACAAACCCTTGGCTCACCAGATTTTCAAACGAGGTGGCTCAGTATTTGGTTTAACACTACCTGGTATGCAGGAACCTGTAGGGACCTTATGGACTCATATGCTTATAACATTTTGTGGGGTAAATTCTGCCAGGGACCAGACATGTGACCCTTGGAGGCTGCCATAATACATTCTTGATGCACACACCAGATATACACGAGCACGCCAGCCTGCAAAGGGGCCACATCCTAAGGAAACAAGGGTGTCTGTTCTGCTTCTGTCCCAGCTCACAAGTCAAATGTCTTTAGCTGGTGCTGGTGGCTGGAGGCTGATGGGAGTGGAGTAAGCACCCTTAAATAGATGCATTCAGTGCCATTTCTGTCTATGCTGCCCTGAAACCTGGCCCTCCTTTGCACTTGACAGACAGAGTGGCTCCTAAACAACTGCTACTTGAGGTCTAAATATACATTCTTACCCACACAGAGTGCCATCCTGCCTTGCAGGCTGCAGCAGAGCCTTCAAGCCTCTGTGGACGGGGAAAACAACACCACACAGAGACATCACACAGATGGTAAAAATAGTTGAGAGACCCTGGGTGAGAGAGGATTACGTATGTGCTGACTCTTGGGGCAACCAACATGGGAAAGGATGGTTCTTATGTAAGCACAACTTACAGGATAAGTGAATTTGTATTTTGATTTCCCCTGCAAATACAGAATGCAAGAAAGCACCATTTACAGGAGGAGTCTACTGTCATCATTTGGGGGGGTGTAACAGCAAACACATCCCAAAGCGAGGCACAGAATGGGGGCTGCTTTCCTGCGTGGCAGAGCCCTGCAGGACCCAGAGGCTAACCCCTCCAGGGTGGTGTTCCCTGCAAGCAGTCACCTATCTGGGACTGATTCTCCTGCAGGCTAGAGAAGCAAAAGTCATAAGAATGAGGCCGAAGCATAATTATTATTTTTTTCAATAAATGGAAGATTAAAAGGTGAAGAGGAAGAATGTTTTAACCAGCTAAAAGGGACAGTTGTTTTCTATTAAGCATATGCATGCCTTTGACAACTTGTTCTCATGACTATGGCAAGTGAGGAATTCTGTTGAGATCCTAAAGTGGGGAGAAACCAGCTTCAGTCAAGGCAGAAGCCTATTTAAAAGGTCATATTTCAGATCTGGGTAAGGAATGATACAATTAGCTGACTGATGGCACATTGATCAGCCTTTCCTGTGGTGAATTGCCTTCCTGTCTTTTGGGAATGGAGCTGCTCAATTCCTTTCTCGAAGGCTCCCTCTCACTGCTGTTCTTCTGCTTTTTCATCAATGACCTTAGCTGGATGCATGCGCTGATCTGCTATCTCATTGCCAACCCTGTTTGCCAATTTTCCTAACTATGACTAGGCAGCATCTATAGCGTCCTAACCACTAATCTCAAGCAACAAGAAAAAATGTGTTATTCCTCTCTTTCTCTGTGTTTTCTCAAACAAAGGAACATTTTGCACCACTTCTGCAACCTCGCTGAACATGAGAATTTTAGTAGCTGAGACACAAAGATTTATGCTGGTAAGACAAAGACTTGGGGCTATACTTTTGTTATTCCCAGCAGAGGCCGAAGATCTTTTCTTAGCCCATGGAAGGATGTTTGATGTGGAAGTGCTACAGCACAACTGCAATGGAATCTTTTCCATTTTATCAGCATTTTTTATCAGAAGCCTTTCTACAGTACTGAGCCTCTGGGAATACAGCTGGAAATTACAGACATACCACTGGAAATGTGCCCACGGATCTGATGTCATATAAGCACAGGAATCAGACTTGCCTGTATATGGGTGAGGCCAGATTTACACTGTTCACTGTAGATTTTTTTAAGGCAGCAATGGGAGACAGGCGCCTAAATACCTTAAAAAAATTAGCTCTTGGTCAAATTTTACTATTGAAACGGTGCACCAGAATTAGACCATAAACTCTGCATGAGCAGGTGGGGAGATTTCCTCTGACTCTTTAGCCGGGATGCCTGTGTATAGTAAAGACAGTATTAACAACGCTTCTGTTCCTTTGCAAGAGTTTATTTGGTCTACACCTGACTAATATTGCAGGCTGGTGCAACCACCTAGACAAGAGTATGGCCTTATCTCTTTTTCATGTCAGAAATAGCATGAGCTTGATGCAGTTCACATACATCCAAACATTGTGCATGAAAAGCATAAAATTGTCCCCACCTTTGCTAGTTGCTACAGAGTCTACTGTGCTGGGAAGATATGTTTCTTTCCTTGGCCAGCTGTTCGGCATCTCTGAAAGGCAGGAAGCTGTTTTTGCTGGGAAACATTTGCCTTCTCTTTTTGTCTGTTACTCGTATGAACTCGCAGATTCTTTTACACCTGATTAAAGAAAAAGTGGAGGAAACCCTGGTTATGATGGTGTTTGCCAATGTCTTTCTGTCCTGTAGGCCTCTATACTTCTTCAGGTAGTTAGAGGAGGCAAAATACAACGTGGAGAAGAGTGTATCATGAGACACCTCCCCTGCTCCCCCTCCTGCCCATACGGCACGAGCTGTTCTGTCTTTGGGCAACCTAGCTTTGAGTTCTGGGTATTTGTTTGGTTTTGTTCCATTCCTCTTCCTTTCTTCTGTGTGAAAGATTTTGCATTGGTGAGTAACACTATATAGTATTTAGCTGTGAGCAGTATCAGCTGCCAGTGGCCTCGCAGGCTGTAAGATGCAGAAATAGTAATAAAGTGATACGGAACCAGGAGTGTTGCATTGGTGATAGCATGAAGAACACTAGAACTCGCTGGCTTGCAGCAGCGATTCCCTATTGCTTCTGATATTAGTTTATTGTTGATAATGTACTTATTAAAAAAAAGAAAAGGACCATGCTGAGGCAGAATTTTAAAGAAGGCTGGAAGGATCATACACTGCTGGATGGATTTTGCCACTTAAGCTACGTGTGGGTAACAGTTGGCAGTGGGTAGTATACAGCAATTGACTTTCACATAGATGAATACTCTACCAGAATGTTGACTGGTGAGAGCTCTACTCCCATTAAGCAGTAGGAACTGTTTCTTGCTGTTTTGGGCAAAAAGGTTTTATATAATTAGAGTTGTAATTAGAAATGCCAGAGCTAATGTTCTGTTGCCTACTTTGGTTTGAGGACTATGGAAAAATACTCACTTCTGACAGAAGTTTGCACCCACTAATTACTTGTGAAAAGATTTGGATGGAAAGCAGAGCCTCAATCTTTCAGTAAAAGGAAAAGCAATTAAAAGAAAAAGCGAGCCATTACATTATTCATTTCTCTGGATGATCTGTGCCATTACTGCATTGTTATCACTCTGACAACATTCCCTTATTAGTAGTGTTCAGTCTGACTTTTATTTATTCTAATGTCCCTGAACATAACTCTGTCATAAGAGTGCTGAAATGTGGGAATAAATTATATTATAATGAAAATAAGACTTGGTTCCCAGCTGACCAATAATTCTGTCCATCTTCTCGCAGATGATCCACAGGGGTTAGAAAAGTTAGATTTGAGGGTTGCTTTTCTTGACAAACATTCACAAGTTTGTCATTTCCTCTTGAATCAATAGCTCCTATTGATAGCTACAGAAGTTAGCTAACGTAAACTGTCATAGAAAACTATTGCAACTTACTGATTATGCAAAGGAGTTTGAAACCTTTCCTTTTCCCTTCCATGTAAACGTATACACATGTACCAGTCATACTTGAAACAAACTTGAAAGTAAGGTTAAGTTGCCCAATGCCTTCTTTAACTTTAATAATGAAAAAAAAAAGGAATCTCTATGGTAGGTGATCCAGCATATCTAAAACGCCAGTAACCTTCTGGAAGAGCATATTTCTCTCCGCTGGTAGGGAAGGGAACCTTGGGGAATTACTCTCCCTAATTAGGCAGTGCAGGCATTTAAAACTTATTAGAAGTCAGAGGATACATGATAGTCTAACCGTTGAGGATAGCACTGGGGCAACAGTTCTGTCCACCCAGCAGTAATATCACATTGGCTTTATCCATCTGTAAGTGTACTGACATACTGTATATAGGTCATAGCACTGCATTTTTTACTAGGATTTCGAGTGACCTACGCTGCTACAGTGACAGCGGAAGCAGATTTCTTCAGCTGTGACGTGGCTTCTTCCATTGCAGCATCTGGTTACAGGTTTACTGAAAAAAATGTGCAAAACTAAGCTAGCTATATATGATTGATTATTAGGGTAGAACCTTAAGCTATAAGCCAATATACATAAGGCCAATATTGGCCTTAAACCAATATACTAAATTCAATAATAAAATGAATTGTGATAATTTTAATTTATTCAACCAATTCTTTGAATTCTTTCTTCAAACAGTAGCATACTGCTGTTCTAAAAATTAGCCCTGGAAAGTAAGCCTTGCACAAGACTTTCCACAAGAAATTGTACCCAGCTCTCTTCTTCCAAAAGGCAAGGATGAGGGAGATAGATACAGCTTCACGTTTTGTCCAAGGTCAAATAAGTCTTTAAACTTGCTGATGTTAAAACATGACCTGTTCACCTGCAGAAGTACTTCACAGGTTGAAATCTTCTGCAGCTTCGTATCGTTACAGAGGGTGCAGGCATTGCTGCCGAGGCGGTTGCATGAAGAGCTGGGCCCTGTTCGGCACGTCCCAGGGTGAGCACCTCAYGTCAGGTGAAGCAGGCAGTTGAATTCACCGGGCTGTGTTCAGTTTAATTTTTCTGCTTCATCAAGTTGACATTCATTGTCACGCAGTGCTGGTCTTTGCTGAGAACAGTGAAAGATGCATTCCTGTGGAGGAAAGAAATCAGAATGAAAGACTGATATCTGAGTTGTCTCACTGCACGTGCAGAGCATTTAACGTTTTTATTTTTATTTCTAGCATGGTTGCTTATGTGGGGTTATTTTTCTATTTGGCACTTTTTCAGCACAGTTCCACTTACAGAGCTGAACTGACATATCCATTTATCTTTTCAGTTCTTGGATTATAAAAATACAATAAGAAAAGCAAATCTTATGTTAATTTTCTGTCATGAACAGCTATGCTAAAGTGTAACTCCTCCTTCCCCTCCCACCAAAAGCCCTGTACGCATACAAACATTTACTACAGGCTTCCTGATAGGATTTAAATAATATTCCACTTTCTTTTCCCAAGTCTTCAGCTTTTATCTTTAAAATCTGCTTCCTGAAATGAGGTATATTAGCTGTTTCATAAAATATGATTTTACTGTAAAATACCGATTTGGAAAAGAAATACCCAGAGAAATACTCAAACTTATGGCAGGCAGATATTCACCTGGTTAGCCACTACTAATCCAAAAGTAGGCTAGTCCCAATTAAATTCTGTTTGTACCTTTGTGTTTAGTCCCGAAGGGGTTTTTGCAACCTGATTTTTCTTTACGTCGCTGGTTGTTATACAATAGCTGAGACATTTGAATGCTCATCCAAGCTGGCATTCGTAATAAAGCTCATGAGAGTTTGAAAATTCCTGTGTCAGTCGAACAGGTAACTGCTAAGATGCCTTTGGAAAATGCAGCCCTATATTTCATAATATTTCCTTTGTTGTCTGCTTAGGTGACAGAAGCTTTTTAAACAGAAGAGCAATGAAAAGCAAATACTGAATAATCTTATTTATACACAAGAGTTTTTCTGTATGTGGAGATACTGGCATTTATGAAGAACAGTAACTCCCAAACATATGCAACCAAAACCTAGTTTTTGCAAATATTTGCCTGGTATCACTGCATTAGCCACCAGAACAGATTTAAAATGTCTGTACTGAATTTTATAGTTATCACACAGTCCTAGTTTTGCTATTGATACACCACTGGAAGCTGCGGAGTCCCCTACGTGAGCTGCAGGAAGGCAAGTTGACTACCTCTGTAGATGGCAGAGGAAAGAAAGTGTGGCTGGATGCAGAGGCTGAACTGCCCTGTTATCTCTAAAGATGCTTTTTCTGAGAAGCAAGGCACACTGCCAGATCTCTGTTGGGAAGTTTGGCCATACATATGATGTGGGTAGACAGTTCTGAAGACCCTTTCATCTGATACATTTCACAAGTACTAAATTCGTTATGAAAGGATTAAGCAGTTTAGCTACCCTCCCCTTCACAGCAGCTTCTTTCCCTGAAGAAGTCCCAGGAAAAGGATGCCTTTCATGAAGGTGCCTTGCATGAGTGATGCACAGAGCATGGCCATATCCTGCGGACAACATCAATTTAAATAAACATTTGTGACACCAGGACTGCCTTTCTTCCATAACTACCTCTAAACTAGACAGAGCTGGTGCTCCTCTAAGGAGCAAGAGCTAATTTCAGTCTCATCGTTATTCATGTAATGTGCTTTTTCATTTTTGATGAGGAAGGATATCCTCTTAAATGAGTTTTGAATCTCCGTGAGTATTTTACTGAACACATGCATAAAATATGGGAGGCTGAGCAGAGAATAACCCAAATTCCTAGTTTGTATTGTGTGGCATCCGCTCAGAGAAACTTGAAAAGGAGTTTGTTTTCCTTTTTAACTTTTGCTTTGATTTACAGCATGCTCAGTGTGACTAAGAATCTTAATTAATTCTATCTTGATCATATCTACATGCCTGACTCACATACTGTATCTAAACTTAAAGTATCTACAACTGGGCTGAAATACTGATGTTGAGAATACATTGGTATAAACCTTTGGCATTTCTCTGGTATGTGCAATTAAGCACTGAGCTGTTGGTAGCACAAAGTTCAGTGAATTGTGACTATGAGGATGCCTTGCCTTTCCAAATTAAGAATGTCAAAAGTTCTAATTTATTATATCTAAAGTGAGGTGCAGCATGCCAGAACATTAGATTAACGATTGGACTAGGTCAGGAACCTTGGATTAGGTGACTGCCTGTGTGGCTATTGCTTTTTTTGTCTTTGGAAAGCTCCTTCTCCAAGGAACAAGGCAATTTAAATCAAACTTGTTTTGATAAAAGTCTATTTTAATGGAAAAGAAGAAAAAGGAAGATTACAGTTGTGAATGTTTGACAATATAAAATAATCTTCCTGATGAATATTTCATAGGTGTAAAGAGCAACCTCCAAAATATGTGGCAGAGATAATTAGAGAAGTGTAAATTATGTACTTAGAAACTCCATAACATTGTCTACTCCTGGTAATAGATTTATGGTTTTGATGATAATTTATTTCAGTTCTCTGTGATATGCAAAGAAACAGTATTTTCAGAACTCTGATAGTATTTATTGACTTTTCAAATAATGTAAAAGTTTCTGTGGCCAATATTTTTGCCAATTAATTCACCAGTTATTTTCCCCGTGTCTCTGAAATTATAAATGATTATGTTTTTTCTGCAGTGCTACAAAGTTGATGCAAATTTTGCAGTGATTCTTACTGAATGTTCCTTTACATATTTTAGCATTAAAACATTCAGAAAGGTGTGGCAGAATGGAGAGACTTTTTGTGCTAAATTTTCAATATCAGATGCTTTGACAAATTTATCCTTTGTTAAGAATCTGAGAAGTTTATTCTGGATGAAAATTTTTCCTTTTTAATTTCTATTTTATTATTTCTACCAAATAATGATAAAAGTATTCTCAAGTTTTCACAAGAATATTTTTATAGATTCATTTTTGGGTCTCATTTTTGAACAAAATTATTTGTGTTCATTCTTATTGAATATATCCATGTTAATTATGTTGTGATAAGGTTTCTACATTGTTGTATTCAAAGTGTATAGTGCAACAGTCATTCTTTGAAGAGTTTCTGGCATGATATAGATCATCCACACTTTCTAACACCATATTTCTGGGATTCCTGTAGGGGTTTTTTTCAGGTGATACAGGTTTTTTAGGTTAATTAACCTGCTAGTACAGATTTTCAAATGTTCAAACTTCAAAACTTTCTTTCAGTTGGCTCTAAACACTTCCCTGATTCTTCCTTAGCATTCTCACATCTTGTGTTCAGATAACATTTTGGAAGACAGCACTGTTTCAAATGGAGACACAAATTCCTCAGCACAAATCAATACTGCCAGTGAACTGCTTGGCTAAAACAAAACATCAGCAATAGAGTTCAGATGAAAATTTCCACTTTGCCTAGAAGTGCTCTCCTCTAGAGCAGCCCAGACTCTGCCTCCTAGCTTCTTCTTCCCAGCTCCCATATGTTGTTCTCTAATTTCTTTCGCCATCCTGTTAGAGGTCTGGACTACTCTCCAGTATTATCACTAAGACCCCGTTCCTGAAAGAAGTCTTCAGTGAGCCCCCTGAACTTCTCCTGTTCTTGGCTCAGATCAAATGAAAGGCTGGAGTAAGGTTTAGATATGGGTGCTGAAACAGGCCCTTTAAAGGAAAACAAGAAAGAAGAGAAAAAAGATAAGGAGCAGGGTGGTTGCAACTTCAGGATAAGCATGTCTTTGTAGAAAAAAAGAAGTACATGAACACCAGGTACTGTGATACCTCCATACCTCGCCACTGCAATAAAGGTGTCTTTGAGAGTTTATATTGCTTCATAGTGAAGTGAGATCAGATTTTCTGCATGATTCAAGTGGAACTGACTTTATAAGGGCTGTCCACTTCTCTCCTGTCAAAATACAAAGGGAAGCAAAGCATGGCATCTACACAGAGGAGAGATATCCACTGAAGCAGGAAAATGAAATGCTCTCTAGCCAGCTGTCTGCTTTCCCTTCCCCTCCTCCAATTACATTTTCAATAATTCATCCAGGTTTTTGTGTGATATCTTTTTTAGCACAGAATCAAGGATCACAAGATTTTTTCCAGGATGATAAATTACTTTGGGGGGTTACTGGGAATTTTAGGATGTTTCTCCCTTCTTTCTCCCTTGCCTTCCCACTCCTGGGACAGTCAGCTCAAGTCTTTTGCTGTTCTGCATTGGGTTTGATGGGAACTAACGAACCTCAGACATTTTTTCCGTGGTTGAGGCATGATGAATCCCCCTGGAGTCAGCAGGACCACCCAGAGCGCTGCTGGGGATTGCCCCTGCTTGGACACCCAGGATGGTGGGGACCTGTGTGGGGTCCAGGACAGCCTGTGCCTCCCCTGAGTGGGTGGTGAGGGCAGAGCCAGGTCTCACTCGGCTCTGGGAGAGGACAAGGGTGCTAGAGCTGGTCCAAGTGTTCACTTGTACCTTCAGACACTCTTTCATTAACCAGAGAAATTCTCTGGAGCAGCTGGAGAGCAGAAATTAATTAAACAAGAGGGAACGACCTATCTGAGTCAAGCCTCCATTCAGGATGATCCATCTTTTTTCAATAAATATTTCTAAAAGTCAAAGGAAAAAAGAAACGGCAAGGAGTTTACACATTTTTGAAAGAAGAGCGGAGCGAGTGAAAAAATGATGCTTTCGTTGCTTGACAAAATCCAAAAGGGTTCAAACAGCTTGGTTACAAAAGGGCAGGTTTAGCACAGACAACCTTTCCCATCTGAACACAGAGTAGGATTTATTAATTAGTAATTATTTCTGTAAAGGACAGATTCATACTGACAGCAGTAATGAAAAATTCATGACGGAGACTTAACATTTCTAATCTGCTGGATTACTATAAGGAGGCTGCCAAACTTGGGCGACCAGCCAGTGCTAAGAAGACAAACAAATATCATAGTTCCCATAGTAACAGGGATCACCTTGGAGATGATTAATACCAGTCTGACTTACAACAGGTGTTTCAGAGATATCACTCTGTGCTGATTTAATTATGACCTGGTGTAACATAGCTGAGCATCTCTGAAGAAAAATAGCTCTCTATTTCTCAAGTTCTTCCTCCTATCCCTTGATGGTGGTCCAAGAAGGATATTCTTTTATTTTGTTTACTTTTGCTATTAACCATATAGCACACATCCCAGAGTCACACATGCCACACTGGAATGTAAATAGATATAGTGAGGACTATTTAGGAATATTTAGAATTGTCTTCCTTTTTTGGTTTTGTTTGTTTGTCTGTAGTCTTGTAAAAGCATATATTGCACATATGTACTCTGAGCAAAACTAATGGTCAAGAGTTTTCATACAATCAGAGTACATCAGCTGATTCTAGGAGAATTTTTACAGTCCATTACAAAAATTGAGCTTTATGAACAGAATCATATTCCAAGGTTTTACAGTTTTAGCCAAAGTAAAATATTAATTTCACAAGAGTCTGTGAAAAAAAAATTGTCAAAAATTAAAAAAAAATATCTAGATCCTGTTAGCACTACCATCAGATAATTTAGGTATTTTATAATGAAAACACTCTTTGTGCTTCAGTTACCACTCTAACACTTGTGATGTCATTCAAGTTTCTCCATGAATAAAAAGTGACTACCAAACCTTGTACATTAACATGTTTTTCTAAAAATTTCAGATATTGCCTGAAAGTGCTATATCTGTACAAAGAACTTTTACTATGATCATTGAACTAACATAAAATTCAGTTTTCCTTCAATTTGTTCCTAAGGATCAGTTTTTCATGCACTTTCCTGATACATGAAGAGATTAAAATTCAACGGTGACATGTTTACCAAAATGAGATCCTATCTCACGTTTACATAAAGCGTTGTTATTAACACCAGTAGTCGATTTGGTTGAGATACTATAAACTTTTCTTCAGTGCTGAGCAAAATATATAGCTTCAATGGTTTTAGGTAAATATTCACAATGTATTTTATACTTTTTTAATGTTGAATATGTTTCCATTCTTACCTGTTTTTAGAAAATTGAAAAGAATGAAAATATTTCTCCCCGTTCATGAGTACAATTAAAGAACATTTCCTCAGCTTTGGTTTTCCTCCACCTCTGGATGTGGTCTTAAATGTATCAAGTGGAAAAAGGATGGAGAAGTATTAAAATATCAGAATAGCTATGACGACTTTCAGCTTGTATTCTTTATGAGTGAAGCTGCTGGAGAGACCAGATTCTGGGAAACTCACAGTTCCAGGAAGTGGTAACACCAGACCTGCCAGTGCTGACTGTCCCGGTGAGAGGAGCAATGGAAAGGTACTAGAAGCCTAAACTAACTATACCAATAACTCTGCAATGGCCTCACAGGAAAAAGAGAAAGTGTAGATAAAGCAGAAACAACATCAGATTTGAAAGATGCATTTAAATGATAAATAATTGTAGCATACAAAGGAAAAATGGAAGGCTATGAAAGGGTATGCAAAGAGAAAGGCTAAGAAAAACTAAAAATATTTAATTTTAAAAATATGTTAAGTCTTAAGAGAAAGACAAAATATTTGCCAGCTATTCAACAACAGATGAATTATATTAATGGATAAAGGAAAGAAGTCTGAAGTAGTTAGTATCTTTTTGAAAGACTAACCATGAACAGTCAACTTATATAAATAATATGAGAGTAAAAAGAGTACAAAACCAGGCTAGATTTTGGATGAAAAGTTTAGGCGCTCAAGTTAGTTTCTTTAAGGTACTTTCAAATTGTTTAACCATTCTCGGAGGAGTTACACTAGCCTGAGAATGGAGAAAGACTATTTCAGGACAGAGAATGGTGATCTGAAAAACTGTGCATGATGGGCAAGCTTGTGAAAGGATGGAAAAGTCTAGATGTAGTAATCCTTAAAAAAGAGGAAAAAGGAGAGACAGAGTTTTGGCTCTGGTCAAGTAACTTTCTATCTCTTAAAAATTCTGGAATAAATAAGCAAAGCATGGGTGAGAATTAGCAGATAATGAGGAAAAAGGTTTTTTCAAGAACAAATCACATCAGACTGCTGTAACCTCCTTCTAGGACAAGATAATACGCTTTGTGAGTGGAAGAAAAGTAGTATATATCTTGTATGTTTTGAAATTGTTTCATTACATGCTCATACAACCCATCCAACAAAATTTATTCTTACTGAAACTAATAGCTATATGAAAAACTGGGTACAAGACCATACTGCATGTCCATGGTTCAAAAGACATGAAGATCAATTAAAATGAACCCAGCAGTGAGAATGCTCAACAGGAAAGATGGAGGCATGAATGGAATAAAAAGCGATAGGTTTAAACTGAAGCAAGTAAGATTTGTATTACAATTAAGAAGAAAAGAATGGCTAGCAATTCAAATAGAAAATAGATATCTGAAACCAGTGCTCCTCCAGCTTTTTGGAAGTGTGAGTTCCTTCTGGATCATTTGCTCCCATGTGACGCCTTGCATTGAAAATGTTCATTCCTCCCCAGGAAGAATTGCTACATGCCTGTGCTAAATGTTAGTTATCAGCTCTCTGCTTCCCATGAACAGTCACAGCCAGTGATCACAACCCATTCTCACTTCCAGGTGAAAAAGAGCTGCTGCTCACTGCTTTGTGGTCTTCTTGACACCTTTTCATTAATTTCCCACTTTCCTCTCCTCCCTGCCTCTGTATCCAAGGGACACTGCTTGAAGGTTTTCAGCAGATGGCAATTTTAAGAAAAGGATACTCGATTTTTGTCATGAATGATGTTGGTGTATCTGTTTGTACTACAGACCAGGGAGACAGACCCCACTGTCTCTGAAAATCCCTTCCACCTCTATTTTTCTGTAGTTCCATGTGAACAAGATGAACTTGAGGATATCATTCTTCGTTAAATTGGAAAGCTGACCAACGAGTAAGTAAACACTTATCTTAGGAAAGGCTGTAGGTCCCTGATTTGTATCTTTCTTCTGCCCATCAATTTTAAAATTTAATTCTATCCAAAATGCTGGGTTGTCTGCAGGAGAATAAGACTGGCTTCTTCCTGTACTAAAAATCTTCTAAGTTCTTAAATTTAGTTATTATCAGAGGCACCCCTGCTCCCACCAAAATTTCCAACTAACAAAATATTTTATGGCAAGAATGAAGATCAGATTTTTTCAAGACAATAGAGTATCTATCCTGAATATTTTGGCGAAGGTCTACATGTTATTATGAATTTTAACAGATTGCTTCTACATGAATGTTTTTCACTAATGCAACCATTGATTTAATTTTGTGGTTGGGCATGGGAGAAGGGGGTGGTAGATCACTTCTGATTGGTTTCTTGTATGCGGTGGTCTTACCTCATTTATTTCAGCAGGGTTGCTCTGATGCAAGCTAGCATGATAAGCCAGCTGTGTGCTCCATATCTGGAGCTATATTTAAATTTGGTTTTGCTAATTTAAGATCTCTAAGCATGCCTTGAGGCTTGCAATTTGTTCTTCAAGTGCCTCGCGTTTTCTTAGCTATGTAATAAATGGATAGGATGCCACACTGAGGCATGCATGCACTGCAGGGGTTTGTTGTAGGCGTAGTCAGGGGACAAGAAATTCTACACAAGAGTCTACTCTTACTTCTTCTTTCAGCTTCTACTGGGACAAGTCACAAATATCCTAGCTTTATGAAGGCCTAAGCATCTTTTCCTCCCCCCAAAATCAGTGGAAGTCTATCTCCTTGCAAAACCAAGCTTTTATCATTTCATCCTCCAGCACAGAGAATCCTTAAGAAATTCTCTTTCCCATTTGTGTGATGGAAAGAACACTCCTTTCCCTTTCCCCTCTGTGTTTTTGAAAATCATGCCATTTATCTTCATAACAGTCTTGCTAAATGTTTTCCTTGAGGAGACACAGAGAACACAAAGGCAGTACACAGTGTTGTTGCAAATACATTTTTGAGCTGAAAGTCAGAAATGTAATTCAAAAACTATTTCTGACTAGAAAGCATGATACCTTTTGACACCTGACTCAACCTACACCCGTTCAGTTCTTGTCTGAATCTAACTGCAGGCTGGATCCCTGTTATCACCTACATTTCTGTGCAAGTTTGACTTTGCTGATGAGAATAGCTTCATTTGCTTCAGTGGGGCCACTCGAGGCAGAAAATTAAGCACACGCACAAACATTTCTGAGCTTACTACAAATTATGCTCTTCTCAATAGTGCCTGAACAGCAGACCTTGGCTTGGCTAATAGTCTAGTGGTGATGTGACACACTTTGTCAAAGCAATATATAGCAAAATTTTGGTCATACTTTGCATGCAAAGAGTTGAAACACAAATAATTTTATACTTTAATCAACAGAGACTAAACTGGATCAAAACTGGAATTCTCCAAACCTTATATAAACAAAATTCCCTTATATCAACAAAATGACCCTCTGCCATTATTCTCATGCAGAGATCAGTATTTGGAAAGTCACTGTATATATACAGTGTCAATTCTTCAAAGGCTTGTCTTAATATATGTGTACTTTAATGTATTACTAGAGAAATGTTTTTTCTGGTTTCTCCCTGCCCCAACTGACATGAATCTATTTGCTTGTCTTCTGTAGTAAGTATTTTTGTGAATAATTATGCTAGACATCAGAAATGCCATAGAAAAATTCAGTAATCTGTTCATATGTTCCTGACAGCTCCCTTGCTGAGTAATGGGATGATACTATATTGGTAGTAATTCAAATTATATAACAAATGGATACATAGCATATTAAAAATAAATCAAGGCCTTTACTTATCTCAGTGCAATGTTCTGTGTTTCCTAATGCCATCCTAGAACTCATGTCAATGACACATATATAACAGGAAGCAATTTGTTGGATTCTGTGTATTATTTTGAAAAATAGAAGGAAAACTGCTTAAACAAATACAACCATATGTCAATATGAAAATGTATCCTAAAGGCTGAGAAACTTTTTCCATGGAAGTATGATTTATCAGCCAAAGATTGAAAGAATCTTCTCTGTTCCAAGAATACCATTAGCTGATGCTTTGAATGCTCCAAAGAGCAGTCCCCAGCTGCTTTCAAGGGGGTTTAAATAGATGCTGTGGTCCACTCATGAGAAGCCTCACGGACTTTAATGAAGATAAGCTGTACTGAGGCAGATGCTAATGCTCAAACTGTGGTTTCTACAGGATGACCTTTTATAAACAGGTCACTTGGATGCAGAAAGAATTTGTTTGTATTTTCTTGATGAAAATTATTTCCTTACAGTATTTTCCATTCTTTTGTGTCCTGATACTGTCTACAGCAAAGACTGTTTATTCACTGGTAGAGCTGATAAAGACTAGAAGTAGTTAGTTGAGCATGTCTAAATGTGTGGATTCCACTGATTGAAATTTAAACAATATTTTATTCTCCTGGAATATATTTTATCCATGGATTGCAAGCACTGAACTTAAAATGTAAATTTAACTAATCTTTATGAAATCACAGTCCAATAAAAAAAATATTATCACGCCCATAATGCCTACCCAGGCACAGAATAATAAGCATACGTGTGAGGGGGTAAAGACCTGTTTTGCAGAAGTAATGGCACCAGGCATATTTGGTGGCATTCCACTGTAAATCAGTGCCACAGCAGAAAGCAGAGCCCAGTGCTCCACTCTGCAGCTTCCCAATTTGCCCACGTTTGACTGCCATTCTAGGACAGTAAATAAAAATAGTCTAGGTATCTTGGTGATATATTTCTATGTAAATACAGTCTAGCTGCAGGCCGGGGTTTTGATCACTCATTCCTTCTTCTGGAGACACATAGTGGTAACCAATTTTTGGCTTTGCTTCTTAAATAGCTGGTAACTAGCAACACATACCCAGCACTAGATGTGCAATTATCATCATATGGACTGATAAATGAATACACGAGTGAAAGCACATTTAGAAGGGAGAAGATGAAGGATGATGGCCATTTTTTGCAATTACAGAGCTGTTAAGATAGGCATTCTCCTAAGCTGGCAGGGAGATTCTTTTCCCTCTATATTTACAGAGTTCACTTGCCCAAATTTGAGTGATTATTGATTTTAGCAAGGAGGTATGTGTTTCACACTGCATTGTTACTTTTATCACACATAAAACCTCATAGAAACTTTGGTGCTGATAATAAGAAGCCCCATTACAGGAGGGCTAATAAGATTTCTGAGATGTTAAAGCTATATGCATTATTAATACACTACAGATGGAAGCACTCAAGCCCTCAGCTCACTGTGGAAGCCTTGGAGGCTCTAACAGAGAGTGTGGTTAAACTTTTTACCCAGAAGTCGCAGGGCTAGGAGTGTCAAACAAAAGCAGTATATTTTCACAAAATTGTGACACTGACGGTCTAAGAAAGGGGTATTACAGCAGGTTTCTTAACAAAGACCACTTTAGTAGTTGGATTCCTGGTTACCCAGATCAGCAGAGGCAGCTCTACATGCATTTGTCTCTCTCTTCACCTACCTCCTGCTCCTCATTGACCTTAGTGGACCTTAGAGAGGAAAGTGTTCTGAATTTCTGTGCTGGAAGAACTGATTGATGACCATGAAAACTGACAGTGCTCAGTACTTCACAGGAGACACTTAGAAATTTAAAGATTGGATCATTTAAGAACTGTTTAAGAAAAATACCTGGTGGGAATTGGGTTGGGTTTGTATTTAAAATATTTTCTGGACAAAAGGTTCTTGAAATACCTTTACTTCAGGGATTACCAATAGTTTAAACCACTTCGCTAATCTTGGTCCAGGTTTATATTCTCCATACAGTCCCACCTCAGAATCACAATGGGTAGAGAGTATAAATTCATCTCAACTCACCCCTTTGTAACTGTTGTCTTTATTTGCAGGGCTTTGACTAAGGAGTGATCACTCAAGGACTAATGGAGGGCACTACATTTTTCCTACGGGAAAGGTGCTGGAATTTGTCTCACTCCTGACAAAATGTCTCATTCCATGACAAATGTGCTGTTTGCTATGATAGTGATCCTGGGAGTGACAAGATGATACACTGCCCCATAAGTTAGTCTGTTCTGCTTCCAAACTATGTAGCATACTCCCAGAACACACTTCATTACTCTTTTTCTATTCTTTTAAATCAACATATACTCTGATCCTGATTTTTGATATAAGGGCACATTTTAAAGCTACAAATATTACCTGTGAAGTTCAATTTAAATTATTTGATAATGATCAACCAGTTGTATTTTTCATAACTAGTGGCATAAGACTTTTGGCTGCTGACTAAGATACAATCCCTCCAGGGAGTGGGATATTATTTGCTGTACTTGGACTAATTTAAGCTGCCATTTTAGGTGATATCTGGGGCCTTAAGCAGCTCTGTTTTAAGGTACTTAGACCACTAAAGCCAGAAGCTGATGGAAATGAGACACCCAACTCCAAATTACAGAGTTGGTAACGCCTTCCTTGTTTGACCTCAGGGTTCTCCAGCCTCGTGGGCATCACTGGGGTGAACCTGCCATGTAAGGCAGTGGGTGGGAGAATCAGAGTCACTGCTTTCCTCTCTGGAGAGAGTTCAAACTTCAGAAAAGTTTGAAGGAGAACAAAATTTAGGAAACCACTAAGGCCACCTCGCCCCTTGCCAGAGTGGCAAAAATGAGGGTGTCTGGTCACCAGGTCAGGTGGGCAGGAGGTAGTGGGATGGTCCCTGGCTAGTGATGTCCTGCCTGGCTGCCCCCAGCCAGGGAGCAAGACAGGCTGGGAGGCGGTTGAGGGCAGCCCCAGTCTTGGGCATCTTTTTCTAGTAGTAGTCTGCTGTTTTCCTACTATCATTGCATCACTTCTTTTACATTCTCCTCTTCTCACTCCACTTCTCTTGCTTCATGGGATCTTGTGGCTTTCCTCAAAGAGAAAGTTGACGGAGTACTTGTCCTTCCCCCTCATCTAATTCTCTTGTTGACTTCCCCTCCTACAACTCTCTTCTCTCACTTTCTGACATCATAAACAGAGATTTCTTGGCTGCTTTCCTTTGCTTGGCTCTGCTTCAGTTACACAAGTAATTTTCAGCTCCCCTTTACTACTCGTGGTTATTTCTTTTGACACTTTTTGCTCATGAGTCAAACGTACCTAAACCTAACCAGTGAATCCTCTTCCCTCTCCAGCCCCTTCTGCCCTTCTCCCATTCATGTATCAGCGCCTTGGCTGTCCTGTATACTGCTGTCCTGGTCCTCACGCCTCTCCATTTGGCTTCCGTGTCTTGCTGAAGTTGCTCTCAGTAAAGATTATAAAAATCTTGAACAGAGTGGGATGCTGCAGTTCTCACTTAGTACTGTGATGGTTACACCTGCACATTGCCACCTTACCCTACATGTTTAAATTGGTCTGCAAGACCAAATTCCCTTGCCATGTTATTGTCACAGTTGACCTTCCTGCCAAAACAAAGATCCATAGAATCACCACAAAACCTTCCCTATGGTCTCCTTTGCCATGATGCCTCCAAACGAATCTTGACAGTGGTTTGATTGTTGGTGTACTGAAATCACTATCTTCTGTGGTAAATAATATTTTCTCATAAGTTTTGTTTACTTCCCCCATACTTGAAGCCTGTTGTCATGGTTGTCATGGGGCAAGGATGGTCATTTTTTTTATGCATTCACAAAGCATATAACACAATGGGACCATCTCCAGTCCTTCAGGAGGGCTCCTGAGCGTTACAGAAGCACAGTCTGCACTTAGAACAAGTGATTCATGTTAGCTCTTTGTTTAACATGGCCTGAGAAGGCAGATTTTGTCCTTGAGACTTTGTCCTGTGGTTGTGGGGAGTCGCTGCTGTGATGTTTCCCAAAATCTGGATCTGAAGGTAAGCAGATGTTTTTATTGTTGAAATCCTTAAACCGACATTAATTACACTACATCCTCTGTAGTCATAGCTGCTTTCTCTGAACTCTTGCAGATTATACCAAACCTAATTTACAAACAAGAAACCTTTCAGGTTGCTTGCTCGTTAGTACAGAATTAGTTCCTTTTGAAATTTTGACAATGAGAATTCGAAGTAACTAAACACTACCATGATTTCTGAAACAGCGCTTGGGCTTGTATTGATCATACAATAGAACAAAGAGTGTCTAAGCCCTTAGTTCATTATGAAAGTCTATGAAACTTTGAAATGTATTACTCCCATGTTGGCTAATTAGTTTGTATGTCAAATCTCAGCTTTCATTTCTGTCTTCTTCGACACTGGTTTGCCTTATTACAGCTGCCATACTAAGTGGATTTTGCAATGCTTGACTACTAACAGAGCATTTCCCTATTTATGCTTCTGTCTTTAAACATTCGCCCAGCGCTAATTAGCACCGTATGATTTTACCAGTATTTTTCTCCAGAACTTTAGCCAATTCCAGGCCATTATTTGAAGCCATTTACTTTTTCAGTTGAGAGCAGTGAAAGTACACAAAGAGTCGAGAAGCAGGGGTCCAGTGAGAACTGTTTCTAAATGGTTTGCAAGGCTTTGAAGGCAGCTGTCTCCTGTGGACTCCCATCTGAAGGGCATCTGAGAGGGTGATACATACAGCCTTCCTGTATATTTTCTAGCTCAACCTCTTCTCCAGGTTCCTCCTCCTGTTTACTTACCTGACTGGTCCCAGGAAACTCAGAAAACATCTCTGGCAGACCTGGGAGCCTGCAGCCTCTTCTCAGCCACAGCCATTACTAAAACAGGCATGCCAAAATAATTCAGCTACCTGCAGGCCACTTTCTGTAGCATTTGCATTTTCCACACACTATGCCTGATTCCTCCCACTTCATAATTATTAGGGCTTGGTCCTGCAGACATTTCATTTTAGAATTGAAAGACTTTAATCTAAGCTTTCTAATTATGCTGAGAGTTAGTCAGAAGTGGGTGTCAGGATTGAGTCTGCTCCATTATCTCATGACTATCTGGGAAAATAAACTATTTTTTTGAGAGCAACATCTTCAGGCACACAGGTATTCCAACTGCAAGTGCCAGCTTCTGCACTCCTGCACTTGCCACCATGGGTGAGTGAGAATATTCATGCTTGTTGGAAGGGAATGGAAAGAAATATACATTTTTTTTTTTGGTCAAAGTAACATAAAACTTTGCTGTCACAGTTTCTCTGTTTATTCTGTGAATAAGCTGCAACATTTACTTTCCCAGGGACAGTTATGTTTTGGTTTTGCTTTTAAACAAACTTACTAACCAAAACTGTAGTAGTAGTATTGTTTTAACATTTAAGTGACTTATTCCTATAGGCAGAGTAAAATCAGGGAAAGAATAATGAAAACTAAWGATGGAGTTCAGATAACTCTCCTACTGAAACAACTAAGAAATATAGTTAGTAAAAAATGTTAAATATAAGCCAGCATTAAGCAATTTCTGGCATTAACCCAGTCTGAAGAAAAGATTCTCGTTAATGGACATTATGGCATGGTATATCTGCTCTTAGATATTCATCAGCATTAATGTGAGAAAGACCATTACTGACACAGCTTCCGATAATGGTTCAACTCTGATCTCCTAAAAATCAAATTGTTTCTGGCTTGAGGAACAGGCTGACTCATAAGAAAAATAATGTAATTATAAATAAATGGTTGAAGAACTCTGATTTGAAAGATCTTTCAGTGAGGGATCACCATTGCTATGTGCGTGTTTGTAGCATCTGACATAACAAAGCCCTAGTTCTGAATAAGAACCTGTAAATACTCCATTAATATTAATACTATTAATAACACAACAAACACGACCAACACCTTTGGAAAGAAGATCTAATACTATCACTATCAATATGCCTGTAATTTAGAGATTAAACTGTGAATTCTTTGCAATTCAAATGATCCGTTGCATTACTTGTGTCAAACCACGTCCTGTCTCTCATGGGACAACATGGCTTCAGTGACTTGTTCCCTTTCCTGCCTGATGAAAAGATATCCATAACGAGTGTAATATAATCGTGTCCTACTTTGCATACTTCTTTTTAATCAGGTGAAACCTTTCAGACTTAATGTCATGTTCAGGGAAGAAACCATGGAATTCCTGGTCAAACATGCTCCTCATGTAGTTAATTTAGTAAACTAAGAATTCATAACCAGAATCACACTAAGAACAATCTCTGATAAGAATTATTGAGAATTTTACCCAGGATATTTTGGTTCTACAAAGTGATATGTGTACATTTCACTTACATTAATTGTAATTGGAAAGTGTCATTTTTCCTAACTAGTAGAAATGTTTCACTAACACTGAGCTAGATTGTGTTATGCCATATACTAAATTAATTATCTTTCTTAATTTACACTGGGTTACCCAATCTGTATTGTCCAAAGTTTTTTCTTTGCTGAAAATGCTCAACTTAGTTCTCTTTACATTCGCCCTCGCTACTATAAACTGACCACATATACAAAGCTAATTTCTCAGCATAAAGCCTCTCGCAGGTAGCCAAGTCATGTGAAACATTTATTTTTTACTCCCACAGACAATAGATGCAAAACCTTTAAAATTTAAAAGGTGCATGTACAGTTGCCTAGCAAAACCTGAAACCTTATGGAGCAAAGCTGAGATCTAAGGTGCTGGCTGCAAGTGTATCTGTTTCATTTCAGGCTCAATTTATTCTGAATTAATATTTAATTTTCTTTTTAGGATCTATTATCGGAAGCATCTACTGCTTTTTGTTTTCGGGGTGAAGATGTATGCAAGAGGCTTACAGGTTTTTTTGTTCCTAAATAGCACTCAAGATTTTCTTAAAACATATTCTTACTGCATAAGGCAATTCTCTTTGACTTCAAGCAAAGTATGGTTTTAGCAAGTGCTACAAACTGTCATTATGTCCATCTTAGGCAATAACTGGACACAAGCAAAACACAGATATGAACTTTATTTTTTTTGTTTCCACTGATATCATTTTTGATGCAGCACAATATGTATAGCTACCTTTTCTATAAATGTATCTTGCTGTGGGATATACTTTCTCACATGTGGGTGTGCATTTATGTCAAAATGGAGAAAAATATATTTGAATTTAGTCTGTAAAGTCTTCAAAGTTAAATAACCTAAAAATTCCTCTTTGTACAACTGCAGTGAAGGAGTACCATATTTCCTTGAACTGAGCATATGGTAGGGCTAAAACAGCAAAATGAGATTCATCACAACAAAATCCTTCCTTGGTTTAATATGGTTACCAGAATTCCCTACAAAGCTTACTTTGATAGTCTCCAGACAGACAAGCGTATGTGGAGGGAACATACTATAAAGGTTACATAAACCTGGCATGAAATGTTGCTTGGTGTGGGAAGAATTTTTTCAGACTTTTGCAACTCTAAGTAAAATGTTTCTGAGGTGTTGCCTTAGGACTTTTCTGATCATTGTTGCTTTGCAGATGTGAGGGAGCTTGACAAAAAATATAGATGACGTACAAAAAGATTTGTTCAATGGCTTTTCCCCTCAATTTTCAGTGATAGTAAAGGCAGAAGATTTTAATTATGCATTTTCCATTCCTCCTCTCTCGGTGGAGAAGTTAAGGTAGGTCAAAATGTGAAAATGAAACATTGCTCTGATTCAGGAAGGAACACTGCAACTGTGCTCTTGTTTGCTCTACACATCAACATACCTCAAGGCTTCACTATGCTGCAGAGTTCTTTATAACCTTCCTGGCATCTCAGCAGTGACTGATTTATAACCAAGTATAACAGCCATTACAGACTCTGAAAGTATCATTTACATTATATAGTAGACTGTCTGGTTTTWGAAAAGGGGCAAATTAATTCCAGGGATGCTCCCTATGACTTTATTATACCAAAAAATTCTTAAAAAAAGAGGCAGTCCTTGGCACTGGGCACAGCTAAAACACAACGTGACCTGKTTTTTGATGTTTGCTGTCCTGTAAGAGCCTGATCCAAAGCCCTCCAAAGTTCATGAATATTTTTTCTTTATCTTTAGTGCACTCTGACTGGGTTCT
Organism: Oceanodroma leucorhoa; assembly: GCA_030449065.1. Lineage (NCBI taxonomy): Eukaryota > Metazoa > Chordata > Aves > Procellariiformes > Oceanodroma > Oceanodroma leucorhoa. The sequence continues at coordinate 4,921,075 of JASVER010000029.1, read as the reverse complement.
AAGTGTAGAATGTAACTACAATATTTTTCCATAAAACAGATTGTTACTGTGTACTAAGTATCTGAAACACATGCTTAGCATATCCCTTGTCTTAAACATAGTAATGTGTCATGTGTCCTTGCATGCTCCAGAGTGCTAATCCTTTTCACTTCTAGACCTCTAGTCTCTTTTCTTGCAGGCTGCTTATTTAAGACTTTGTCAGGCAAGATACATACAACCTGCCTTTTTTGGGTATCAGCCTTTCTGAAATGAAGACAAAGCTATATCTTCAGTCTTAACGCTGACAACACTAAAGTAAATCAGCATCTAGACAGCTGGTGGAATTCATAGCCATAAGTTTGGTGGTCAAACTGCTCAATGATTAGAGAGGGAGAGATATCCATGTGCCAGATCTTCAAAAGCTCTGTAGGCAAGGTTTACCATTATTGTGGAAATTTCTGGTGTGTTGGGAGAGCAGAACTGCAGTGTATCATTTATCTTCTGGGGAGGGTGAAGATTTTCATCTTCTCTGGGTTCAAGCTGTTGCAAACCGTAGATATAAGTAAATGCAGAGTACTCATAAAACTGTTACACTGGGGCAGACCAAAGGTCCAGTGTCCTGTTAGAAGTAACCAAGAGAAAATGCCTCAGGAAGAGTCAAAAAATGGAGCAAATATGTAAAGTTACTTCCCCAGGACACTCTCCTAGCCTCCGACATTTTGCAGCCCAGTCAGAGATGGTGTCTTTATGTCTAGTAGATGTTAATGGATTTCACTCCCATGCACTTGTTCAATCACATGCTAAACCCAGTTTAGCTCCCTACAAACCCAGATAGGCTAAGTAGAGTCTACAAAAGGGCAATTCAGAGCACCTCAGAAAGAACAACTCTGTCTACTGATTAGTAGAGGGATACTAGGCTTAAACTTAGCATGAATGTTAGCTCCCAACTTTTTCCAAACATCCTGAACTTGACTCCATTCCATCAAAATCCACAGCAGAGGATAAATGGCAGCTCTGGCTGCTCATGCCCGTCTGAAGACAGAAGTCTTCAGGCCTGAAGATCAATGAAGTGGTCTGGCAGGGACAAGAGCATAAATAACCAGATGAGGTCACTGTGGGACGAGATGGGAAGAAATCTTTTCCTGGTTAGGAGTAATATTTTGAGCATGTCTGTGAACATCTAGTGTAAGCAGAAGTCCAGGAGTGCTAATGTGTGACAGGATTTTCCCACTGTGCTGGCTGGACCTGGAAGAATAATAAGATGACCAAAGTCTGCTTGGTAGCTATCTTGATCCAAAGAGGTTGGCACAATATATGAAAAGGACTGAACATACATTTCTCTGCCCAAAAGACCAAATTTATGTTTTGCTCAGGCACAGACTGAACTGTAAAGCTGATTCTGTGCTCAGAACTGGCCACCTGATAGAGCAGAAGTTTGTACGCAATTAATGAGAACAGAAGTTGCCGTTTCTATGCTAATAGTGTATAAATCCAATTACTTGACCAGTTCATCTAATGGATACGTGGAAATGTCAATTTCTTTTTTCTCTGGCAGATTTTAGATTTTCTAAAGCAAAGCCAATCACATCACTTTTTTTCAGAACAGCCTGTCAGGAAAAAGCAAACAAGCCATTAAACCAACAGAAAGATGCTGAATGAAAACGTTTCAAAAGCTGAAAATATCTGGTATCCCTCAATACTTAAAAAAACAATTATTACAGGGGTCTTTGAATCATCCTTCCACAGTACAGCTATTCCAGAACTAACATCTGCTCATCTTTCCCTTTCAGCTGTTAGTGTTTTGACTAGTTGCATAGACAATCTAAATGATCACCTGAGCCAAATTTAGTTCAAATACACAGGGAGTATGTGGTGCGAACACGAGAAGAACAATTTCATAAAACTATCCTGTTTCCAGAGCAATTCCTGTACAAAAGTTAATACGGGGACAAAAAAAGTTTAGCATTTCTCCCTGTGCATTGACATAGCTCCCACCTTCTTCCTGCTGTGACTGATGTTCCTACTGGTTCAACAAACAGGACATCCTGTTTTGAAGAAATAAGCTAGACTGGGAAAGAGGGAGGCCTTTTGCCTTTGGCCTAAACATCCAAGTGATGACTACTCATCAGGATAGTTCCAACTAGGATTAAATTTGTATTTTGCAAGAGTAATTTTGCTATGAGGCTTCTGGATTAAGAGGGTAAGGGAGATCCAGGGATGCATAAGTTTGTTTTGAGATTGATCTTTTAAGAAATTTGTAGTTGTGCAGCTGAGCCTCTCTGCTGCCTTTGTCAGAACCTCTGGCCAGGTGTTGGTAAATAATGTGCTACTGATGATTTTGCCCTAATAAAACAAAAAGCCCTCCTTGTCTGCCAGGAATATCACCTCCCACTCCATGCTTACAGGTCTGAAACTTCAAGGGGGAAGCATCAAAGCCACTGAAATTCAGTAGCAGCAGTAAACTTACTTCTGTCTGCTCTGATCGGGTCTCTCTCACACATTGGGGACTGCTTACAGGCCATTCAGGCTTTCTCTGGGCGGTCTCTCCACTGCCATCACTTCTGCTTTCTGTGTGCTCACATGGATTAGCATGCATGTATGCAGGAGTTTTCTTCCATTCTGTTTCTCTGTTTTCCTTCTATTCAATTTGTGTGAATACGAATTTGCTAATGATGCCAAGCCAAAAGCTTCTGAACCTTTATACACTCTCTGAAGATTCCCAGTCCTCTCTCATTGTTACAGATTCCAACAAGTATAATGAATTTTGATGGAGACAAAATTGCATTGACCTCGAGTCATTCTGTCTCTATAGAAATGCTCATCACTTACATGCCTTAATTTCAGAAGTAACCCAAGTAATACAGCTCAAAGCCTCTTTGAAATGCAAAAAGTTCTTTCAATAAAATCTTTGGAGAATTGATTTATTTTAATAATAACAGATACTGATATGTACTAAGAGTCAGGTATGGCTGGTCCAAATTATTTTTAGAACACAGACAAATAACTTAAGTAATACCTTGTGATATTAATGGCTTTGTGTAAAATTATCTCACATTTGCAGCCTGTCACTAATATTAACTGCTCCCTATCACTGCTGTCCTCTGGTTTCTGAAAAGTAATTGCTACTGCTATCTTAAAGAACAGAATATATTTTGGTATTATTATTTATCATTGTTTTCCTCATAATACATTTTTATAAGCTTTATATCTGAAGGATTTTAATACAATGCAAATATATAATTTAAACAGCATTCAGAGATGCTACTGTTGGAACTCTTGGATTTGTTTTCCTACTGAGGAATCCTTGTTTCAGAGCTGCAGTGGGATCTCACTCAATTTCCTGGAGGAAAAGCATCCACGTGGTCAAAACCATCACCACAATTGGCACTAATTGCCCCTGTGAAAGGTTGAGCAGAAACCAAGGTTTTAATAAGCAAAGAGTATAAAACACCCACTCAAAACCTTGTGCTGGGCTTCTCCGTGGCAGTGTTAGACACATCGTCATGGCAATTGGGAAAGTTTGCACTGCGGTGTTTTAGATAATTAGAAGACTTGATTCCCTTGAATTGCTATTCTGGAACCTCACATTTTTCTTAGCTCTGTTTCTAAGAGGTAAGAAAGAAAAGCAATGTTCTTTTGTCAGAAATAACTACAATACAAAATTCAGCAGCTGCAGTGCATTAGAGACTGCTAATTAAATAATCGATATCACCACTCAGTATTAATTAGTGAGTTTCAACATCCGTAGGCTATTGAACCTAATCAAACCTTCAGTCAATTCCTGCTGTGTCTCTCTTGTGTCCTGCAAATTGTTCCGTGTTTTCCTGCCTATGAATTCTTCTCTTTTCAATTACTTTCCAGCAAAAGATTTTAAACATCAAAGTGCAACAGATGTTTCAGGAGTATAGTAGACTACACAAGGATGCTCTTCTGCACAGAACACTCTGCAGAATCCAGCCACAGTGAACTCTACTGCATTGGTTGTGCAASTGATTTTACATGGGAGACTATTGGACCTGAAACCTTCTTTCCCCCTTCTCCCAGCACTGAGTGTTTCTTCTCGTTGCATGACAGAGGACTGCCATTGCTCCTGTGGAGAGATCAACCCAGTGACAAGATGGAGCATGGCGTTTCTAATACTGCCTGAACAGAGTCGAAAGCAGGGTAGAAGGGCAGGAAGCTGCAACCAGCGGTCCTCTGCTGTGGTGTCAGAGGGCTGACTGCGGAGAGTAGGGGAGGGTTTAGAGCGTATTTTACAAGAAATAGTGAGTGTGACTAGCTGGGGGATGTTGTTGGCTTTGTTGGCTGTATAAATATGTTTTTTTAAGCAGCAATTCAAGTGCAAGATTTTTAAAAGCATGTCTAACTATTCTTGGTTTGTTTGTGCATGTGTGTGGCTAATAGCTCTTGGCAGACAGAAAAGGAAGCAGAAGAGCCATATAAGATAAGTCCTGGAGTTCCCAGCCACCACACAACATGCTATTCTCATCTCAGGGATGTAGCATCCTTACCTTCTGGACAAGACAGGGGCTTGGCTCCCTTCAACAAGAGTATCTCCAAGCCCCCATTTTTTCCCCACAGTGCTCTTACACTGCCCACCGAGACAGCCTGACTCTTAGTTATTTATGTACTCACATAGCTTAGACAGACCCTGCCTCCAAGAGTATCTGTTCCCAAAAATGCTCCTATACATGAGTAAACAAAGACTCTGGGAACAGACGGAGAAAGATAGCAGTTACTAAATTGGTAACAAAAACTGGTCATATAAGTAGAGTGTTGGTTAGGATATTTTTAGAGGTATTAATAAATTAGGCATTTTTTCATTACACTGGTTCTGTCATTTTACCCTCTCTAACCACTCTTTCCATTCTTCTGGGGGTGTTTCTGTGTACTTTAATGAATGAATTGTAACAAAACACACAATAGAACTTTTTTTCCCCTTAACAATATGAAGACAATGTATGGAATAATATCTGATCATTTTTCTCCCTGCACCTACGTTCATACCTCCCACAKGAGTTGGCTAAAGTGGGTGCAGGAGATTTAGTTATCATCAGGTACATTAAACCTAATTAGGACTCACACACTGTGCTTGGGGCAAGGCACGCTGATTCACTGGTACTACACATCAGCTGAYGTTTGCCTTGCCTAGGCTGGTCTGTGAGAGAGATTTGGAGAGGGAAGAATAGACACAGGCTTTGTTTGGAGGCACTTTTGTTCTTGTGAGTTCTCTCCAGGGTTTTACTTTTTGTCTTTGATCCCATGTCACTGGTGCTGGATGTTAATACAGAGACAAGAAAACACCAGCAGTTTGCATCAAATCCAATCAATTATGTTTGGGTTCATGATAAGGGTCATGAAGATTGGCAGGAAAGTTGGGGTGGGTATAGAGGAAGTGATTTAAACTAAAAGAGGGTAGATTTAGACTAGATATAAGGAAGAAATGTTTTACAATGAGGGTGGTGAAACACTGGAACATGTTGCCCAGAGAGGTGGTAGATGCCCCATCCCTGGAAACATTCACGGTCAGGTTGGACGGGGCTCTGAGCAACCTGATCTAGTTGAAGATGTCTCTGCTCACTGCAGGGGGGTTGGACTAGATGACCTTTAAAGGTCCCTTCCAACCCGAACCATTCTATGATTCTATGATTCTATGATTTTAATTTTTGCAGCTATATCTAGTTTCTCTGAGTTACCTGTAGCAGCCATGGCAGGTGGTAAGTCTTTTAACTCTGCTTTTTCTTTAGCAATAGTAATCATACATAAAATGCTGTGGCCCTTCTACAGCAATACAACAATCAATCCAATGAAGTGTAAAATCAATGTTATAAAGCCAGATGCTGTTCCAAATAAAGTTAATTGCAAAAGTGCTTTCTGCTGATTAAATATAATGTTATTAACTCTTGGGCTCTACACATACACAAATAAAGACCATTTTGGCACAGTACCAGTAACAGAGCTTAAGAAGTTTACTTCAAAAATAATTTTTCGGTTCCCAGACAGATCCTTGACTATATCTTGTGACTTTGTGTCATAAAATCAGATGGAGAAAAACTAGAACTTCTTCAAATCATCCCCTCCTCTTGTGACAGAGATCAGCTAAGAGGCAAAAAGCTGCATCAGGTGGAACGCACCTCTGGTTGCAGGCAATAGGGCCTTACTGAGCCCAACCTTATGTCTCCTGCGTGTTGCAGTGTACAATTGCCAGGCACTTGGCATAAGTGAGAGTGGGTCTGACGCTGCCCTGAGAATATGACAAAAATATCTAAATCTTTTCAGATCATTCTCAAGATCTCCAGGACTACACATATGCCCTATAACCATTTTTGTCCTGCCCAGCCCCTCCAGCCTTAATCTATTTATTGTCAGGCCCTGCAGCAAATTTGGTTAGGAATCGTCTCATTGATGTTTCTCCTGACTAACTAACTTCAGCAACGTGAGCACTTTCAGCCTCTTGGTTCTGGGGTATCCACCAGGGCAGCCCAGTCCCACTGGAGCTCTCCAGGCTGCCTGCTTTCCTGGCAGTAAATATACTGCTGCTCCCATGCAGCTCGGGAGCACTGGATTTGCTGCTAAAAATACTATCTTGACTTTTTTTCCTAAACAATTCCATTCTGTGTCCTCTTTTTCTGAAAAAGTCTCTCCCACTGAAATCCAAAAAACTGGACTAAACAGAAGAGGCTTAATTAAATGAAGAGGCTTAATTAAACAGACACCATGCAAACTTTTAGGAGACAGAGAGAAACAAAGAGGTTTTTAAGTGAAAGGTGCTCAATCCAAAATTCATTGTACTGTGACCACAGTTTATAGAGGTGTGACTTAGCCCAAGTACTGCAAATAATCATTTTGGAAATGAGTGAGCAGCAGGAATACAGTACAATACAATGCAATACAGGATCAGATTTGTACAATATGAAAGGAGGAAACCGGGACTGTTCTGTAGCCCACCATCATCGTAGCAAAATGAACTAGATACTATGATTTCATTAACAATGTTTCAATTAACAAAATTATCAACCCCCCCCCCCCCCCCCCCAAATATCTAAAAGAAAACATTTAGTACTGGTAGTTATCAATTCACGCTACGCAGACATTATACGGCAATAGCGGGAACACTTGCTGTGCTGGCCACCTCCTGCTCTGCCCTCCTGGTTGGTGCAAACCCCACCCTCCTTCCTTGTCCTGTCTGGACGACTGTTGCAGTTCCCCAGCAAGTATTTATATACGCAAGTAAAACTGCCAATCCAGAACTGGTGTCATGAGCATGGCAGTAGGACTGCAGATAGAAAGTGGGTTGTTTCCTATTGCATTGTGTGTATGCAGTTACTTACCCATACATCGGATAAAAGTTGAGAAATTCAGGCAATAGGTAAGAGCTGAGTAGCTGTGGTCTTCCAACAATGGCATATGAAATGGGCTAACAAAAAAATGGCAGACGTTGCCAAGCTTAGACATGCAGTATAACGCTTCAAGTGGTTGTTCTTTCCAGGGAAGATCAGATTTCCCTGCAGTGCCAATAAAACTGGTAATTGCAGATTGTACTCCTGACCCAGCAAAAATGGTGGAGAGTGCTTGTGACAGTGCCCACTGCAGAACTGCAGTAATACCTATCACAAACCACGTATTGTGGCCTGCAGCCCCTTCAAAACTGCAGTTCCTGCATGTAGGCTTCCTAGACTTGCCAGGTCTGAGATGTTTGGAAGTGCTTAAGATCTGGCTGTTCTAAGCAAGAACAACCTGATCTGGCTCTAGCTCTCCTGCTGCCAGGAGTGGTGGTTGTTAGGGGATCTCTTGTATCATTAAATGCTTATTAAGCTTATGGTCACTTGGTAACTCTTTTCTTCTCACAGTTCTCTTTTCTTGTGTCCCTCCGGCAGTAGGGCTACAATACAAATATTAACAATATGAAGAAACAGTCGTGTAAGAACAAAACTAAACTAATTCATTGAGACTGTATCTGTGAAAATTGCGTTCCAAAGCAGGTTAGCAGCCCTGACAATTCCCAGAGATGCAATGACTGATCTAAATCAAAACTGAAAGGCACATCCTACGAGACACATTCAGTATTAGGATTCATTTCCCTCCAGTTCTTCCCCCAAGAATATCTGTTAAATTTTCCAAGAATAAACACATTGTGTTTCTTGTCTTTTGAAGGTGGGAAGCGAAGAAAGGGTTGGAGGATTTAGGATTGCTCCTGTACTAGATTTAGGATTATGATTTGTTCATCTATTAGATATATATTTGTTCTTTGAAAGGAAAGGAGAAAAATCCCAAGTCAAATTAGACATTATTTTATTCTGGAGAATATTGTGCTACTGATGCGATGAGTGCCTGAAGATAGCTGGAAAATATACACTTATTGAAAGTGCTACAAGCACATAAATAACATGCCAATCTGCTTGGTGACAAAGCTTGTGATTGGTTTTGCAGCCATGTTTGACTGTGGGAATTCCAGGGTGGCTGGGAGGGAAGGAGGCATTGATGGCTTTTTGTAGTTATCCACTGAGTACCAAACATGAGAAATATAAACACTAAACAGTAAATCAAATGTTGAAAAAATAAATATGGAACAGATGGGCAAAAGATGTGTCCAGCTGGCTCATGACACTCATTTTTTCTCATTTGAGCAACAGCCGCATGCAAAGTGGGTTGGGTATTGTGCTGAAACCCTATTTTCCAATGTCACACAATCCACTTTCTCCCACAGGCTTTTTAGAAAAATCAGAGGGAAAGTTTCTCTGATAAGATTTTATGCAAACAGTCAAATAGGTACGGTCTTTCCCACATCCCACTTGCCTATGAGAAAGATGAGTGTCAGGGCCCATTGCACCATTAGTGACTTGCACATGTCATCATCATCATCATCATCATTTGTGGGCTGCACAAGTCTGGGCCTCGTATCATGATCCTATTGATAGCTCATGCGTTCTGCAAACCCATGATCATGTGCGCACCCTCAGCTTTCGTAGACATCACACAGACCTTGTCTCAACATATGAGCAGGCAAACACACTAACCAGGTGGTCACCAGGGCATCTCTTTGAGGATGAGTCTCCTTCTTTCTCCTCTACAACTGTTGGTGGTGCGTGCAATTTGAGGGCTAGAGAGTTCTGAGTTCTGACCTTCAGAAGAATGCTGTGGCTTTGACGAAGCCTTGAACTAAAACTAGTATTTCAAGTTCTGAAGTATAAATACTGTGAATCAAATTATTTACACTATTTCTGTGGCAGATATCACAGCATTATGCAGGAGGGCAAAGAACTACTTTAGAAAGACCAGTTATTTCTAGTTTGTGGTAATGTATAGACCACTACCAATTATAATTCCACTTCATTTTTTTTAGCCAATATTCAAAAAGTAACATGGTAAGAAAGCTAGATTCTCATTCCAAATGCAGCTAAGTAAATATGGTGCAACTAATACTAACATTTGGCCTAGTAGTTCCAGGAATGAATGGGATGGTCCTAGTAAGCATGTGATCTGATTTATTAACCCCAAGTACAGTCGCTAAGAAACAGTTTGTTCTGATGAAACCTTTTCCTGTGTGTAGAGGAAGGGAAAACAAACACTCTAATTATTCTCATGACATTTGAAAATGTCACTCTATATTTTTTTCTCAAGGAGGATACAACACGGTGTACCTGCAGAGATCCCTTCCAACATAAATTATTCTATATCATGATCTGTACATTAACAAAGATCCTGGGGAATGAAATTAGAAAAATGTAAGGTCGACAGTAAGAAAACACAACTACAGTGCAAGAATTGCCCACTGCAGTGCCCACTCCTGGCATGTTCACTTCCTTCATCTGTCACCTTAATATAAAATGTGATTTGTGTTTGGCTTGATCAACAACGGAAAAGTATGATCTTTATCAAAAATTTTAATTGATTAGTCTTCTATTAAATTAACTCTGAAGGCCAGATATGTTGAGCGATAAACAATTGCAGAGAAAGATTTGGAGACAGACATGGCGCATATTACTTCAGAGCAGGTATAACAAAGGCACTGAAAATACAGACATAAACAGGCCACAGGGGATGTGTCCAGCTTGGCTTCAAGCCACTCTCTGCACTGGTGTGGAAGCACTCCTAAAACCACTTCCTCCTTGCCATCTCCACCAAGTGTGAATATACAGCAGGTGACTCATGCAAAAAACACCAGTGCTTTTGACTTCATAAATATCCACTTTGGCCTCTTTCCTATAAGCTGAAACTGATCCAACCTTCAGTGGCCTGTGGTGAAKTCAAACCAGCACTCCAAGGTGAGGAGCACTCAGCCCACAATCTATCATTCAAATCCAGTCCTTGAGAAAATTCATCATCTGGCCCATTGGTCCTCTTTCCGGCTGCCTCCTTTAGACGTTCAGCTTCAGGCAGGATGAATTAAACTGGCAGATGTAACACCTTGCTCCCGGTCACCATTTTTCCTCAGTAGCCTTTCCCATATCACACTGGGGTGTGTATGTGGTGCAGGGGCCTCACAGCACGTGTAAATCTATGCATCCCTACGCTAAATCCCCAGGTTTCCCCACCTGATCATCCGTTCCTGCATCTTGACTTTTTACTGGGAATCTTGTCAATACCTGTCACTAGCTGACCAGCTAACACACCTATCTTAGTCTGTGCTAAGCACAAAGCTTTCATCCTTCCTCTAAACATTTCATATGTTTTGGTGGCGTTTAGAGAATAAAAATAGGTAAAACCAATGCTCTAACCCTCTGAAGAGAATATATGTAGGGGAGAAAAAAAAAACAAACAAAGAAAAGAAGACGATGTACGAATGGACAAAGTCAAAACGAGTCATCACTTATTTTTCTTGATGATAAAAATAGTGCTTTTAAGATTTATGGCTGCACACAGAAAGTGATTTCATGCTTATGGGGTTCTGCCAGCTCCCCAATACATGCTTAGTAATAAATCCACAACTTCAGTTTTGGGATTTACTTTGCTCTCTGAATCAACCTGTGCTCAGTTTTTCTTTCTGAGTTTATGCTTTACAGTCACACTGAACAACTGGTCATTCAAAAAAAAAAAAAAAGATTGACAATATTAGTTGCTCTGCAAAAGAGGTAGGAAAAAACAGCTGGGCATTATTTTGAAAACCTATTTCCAATTTCTAGTTCAAAAGGATATGTAAGAATTACCATTCTGTTATATTTATGGACAAAATCATGAAGTCCTATATCTACTTCTAAACCTACAGCAATAAATGCTGTTTCATAGAGTGAAGATTATTTTCCCAATTGAGGTATCAACTTTTACACTTCTGTTTTGCTTTGAAACATTTGCATCTGTTTTTTCATATTTTATCAGGCTGTTTCAACTACATTTTTCAAAACTTCTACTGCTAGAATATCTGGGAACAGCTTCTTGCATTGACATAAGCTTCTTTATCTTTATAGTCTCATCATCAGAAGATATTGGCAAGACAAGTCAAATGATCCTCTGTGCATTTCTTGGAGAATTACATTTTCTCATAGCAAGGCAAGCTCACCTCTGTCTGCGGCGATGCCTGCTATACAGTACAGGTGTCTGCTGCCTCTGTTAGCCATTGCGATGGGGAAGACCACATTCTTGCAGGTTCACTGCATTGATTGTATTTACCATATGTTCTGTATCAGAAATTTGGGTTGTGTTGTCTCCCTCATATTTCCCAGTGGTGTTTTGTTGGCAAAGGTGGATGACTCCTGGAGGAGGGCTCCCTGTGAGGGGCTTGCCAGGCAGCCCCGATCCCTACAGGGAAGAGCTATGGGCCTCTCAGGTCATTGTAGGTGGGGAACTTCCTGGTGAATCTGTTCAGAGACTCATCAAGAGGAAATGGTGTAACCTTGTCGAGAACAGTAATATTAGTGTAAGTATGGTGATCCAGAGCAGTTTCAGGCACAGAGACAGAACTGCCTTCTGAAAGACAGCAGATGATAGAGAAAGAAATGAGTGTGAAGAGCAGGACAGAGCTTCCCTGTGTAGGTGGCCATTGACATCCATAGGCTGCAGTAAGTCCACAGTCAGGTGAACACTAAACAGGTGTCTAATCTGAGCTTGAGTTATCACATATCATGGATAGCCTTTTCCGTGGATTGCGCAGTCCTTTGAATTACGAGGTGCTAGCAGGGCTGCAAGTATGTCTTTCGTATCCCCACTGGAAAGTCCCCTGGCTGCGAGGATGTCCAGACATGGATCAGGCAGTGCTCAGGCAGCAAAAGCTTTTAGGCTCAGATTATGTTTGCTAGATTCAGTCCCATTGACATACCCCAGCACCTGGAGACACTTGGAAGTGGAAGAGGTCACCATCTGAACAGCCACTTGTACTGCTCACCTGTGTGTTGTGGAATGGCTACAATACAGTGTTTCCTGTTGGAGAGTATCTTGAGACACAGACTGCTTACTGGTAAGGTTAGCTTACCTCATGGTAAAAATCCCTGTGATGAACTTCTCACTGACCACTTGCTAGGGACTCTGTTTCCTGCAGAAGAGTCCACCTAGGAGGACATTCATGCAGTAGGATGTCACGGCACCAGGCTTGAAAACAGAATTACAGCAATAACGTGGTAGTCATTACATGAAATGCTCAAAAAGCTTTGGTGTCATGTAATTACAGCATGGAATGGTCAAGCAGTTTAATGCTGCAATTCCAGTCATTTTGTGAAGTGACTGGCATTTGTAATCAATGGGCAACATACATAGTACAAGCACATTGCGAACACAATCATTTCGTGAAATTGCTGTTCCACTCCCTCAGTTCTGGCAAGCCTGATCATTCCCACAGGCTGCAAGCAGACAACTCCCTAGTGTTGTTCCTGTAGATACCACCCATACTGCCACTGAGCAAAACGTGGGACCTCCATAAGAGCCCAGGCTAACTGGTAGTGGTACTGGTTTGTTCCAGTTCCAATGATTTAAAGCCAGGGTCTTTCCCCAGAGTCCTCATGAGGCTGGGAGTCATCATCCTTCCTCTTAAAAACAAAGAAAACTTATGTATGACTACATGCTATCTAGCAAGCAGATATTTTTTGTGGTCACAGCAAGCTGCAGATACCTGATCTTCCCAGTGGCCACAGAGATCTGTGCATTATATTGTAACAGAACTGCCTCTGTTCAATGACAGTTTTGGTAGCAGAGTGTGTCAGTAGTGATGGCTCTTCTAGGTCTTCCTCCAGATAAGTTAAAAGAGATTTTGCCACTTGGAAGCACTTACAGTGAGAATGCATACATGATCAAACACCCAGAGAAGAGGAGTTTTGTTCCCTGCCATTAGCATGCTTCAAGATATGCTTTAATCACTGCACCTCCTCTTCCTCTCTGTTGGTATGCCTATTCCTTGATGGCATCCTGAGTTACCCATTCAAGATAATGAAGCATCATCATGGGAAAAGATTGAGAATGATCAACAGACCAGGTGCTGTGAAAAATAAAGCCCTGCCTGGGCTATTCTTTGGGAATCAGCTTAAGTTCCCTGCAGCCACATGAATTGAGTCTTTTGGGTTTACCGTAGAGTACAGAATACTCAAGTACACAGGAACCTACTCTTTATTCATATAAAACCTCTGAGTCAGGAACTGCGTGAAATCCTCAGTGATCAGTGTTCCACAGGACAGAGACAGCTGTGTATGGAGGGATGGGGGCAGGATGCCTCAGGTAGATTCTTTTTTGCTCATCTAATTGACTTACCTGTCAGTGATGATTTTACTGTGGTCAGCTGCAAAAAAAATTAAACATGGCACAACATAATAAGGCATATACAGAGTTACTACTTTCTTCCTAATTTTGTGAAACAGATGATAAAAATTTAAAATCAATCTGTCCCAGTTTGAGATACTATAACTGCATTTGAATATAATGCTAAATGCTGGAAGAATTCCTCAAACTTGGATCTGTATTGGTAGTCCTCAATAGCACAGCCATTTAGAAGAATTTAGGAGCCTAAGTTTAACTGACATTAGGACTAAGATAATATGGATACTATGATGCTGGTGGCATATATTTTCTACTTACAGTGCCACTCCTATAGTGGTTAAAGCAAGAAAAAAGAATATTGGAAGAATAAAACATTCACTGGTATGACAAACTTAATTTTTTTTTTCCACAGATTTCAGCAGATCTCAGGCAGTGCATAAAGGAGATTTTTCTATACACAAAGTAGTTCACACATGCATATACTGGAAAAGTCATAACTTCGAATGCTGCCAAGAGATTTTACATTATTTTACTATTGTAAAATGAAGGAGATGATACAAAAAGCCATTATTTTACTATTATACTTGTGATAAGGCTTTACAGCTCTTTAAAATGAAAAGTACTGAGGGAAAATTATGTCATTTATATTAACCATGATATAAAGCATCACAAAAACTGTAACATGAAAAAGCAGTGATTTGTCCACTGTATTAAACACTAACCAGCATAACCAGCTGCATGTTTTAAATCACAAGGTAATTTTGAGTATTTAAATAAATGGGATCTGATTAAATCTACAAAACCGAGAAATCAAAAGTAATGACTGAAAAGTAATCAGCAACTCATTTCCCCACGTTTAAGTATTAGAGCAATGCGCTCCAAGAAACTGAATCATGCACTAAAGTGTATTTTATCTCATGGTACTGAGCCTGAGACGTACAATTACCATAAACATCCAAAATAATTGAACATTTAAAAATGCATAGACACTTTGTGAAGGATCATCTATTGAAAGTATGCCTTCAGCTAGGTGGTATGCATTAGATGTATATATTTTCCTTCAGCTGATATAACATATGACCCCCACAGATTGCTATGCTATTAAGTATGTAAAAAGGCAAAGCCTTCCTAGTATTAATTTGTCTACTATACAGCTCAGTCTTTTCAGTTTATTTGAAGGCCAAAAACATTTTCAATCATTTCTTTAGTTACAGAACTGCCTCATGTAGCTCCAAGTTTATGCTGAACATAGTAGCTGCTGTTAACAGAAAGAAAGAGGTTACAAGAGGAGGTGGTGAAAAATTGGCTACGTGCTGGACCTTTGCAGACCGTTCCAGACCATGCAGGCACTGTGGGACCAACAGTGTGTGCATTTCAGAAGATGTGTTAGATTGCAATTTGATGTATTTTGAATTTACATGTTTTAGCATTTTTCAGCTGCTTCCTCACCAGCTGCCATCTCCTCAGTCAGAGTATTTCTGCTTTTGTAAGCAACTGTGTGCTGTCCTGAGCAGACTCTTGTGTGACCTCTTGCCAACCCTCCTTACTCCCTTCCCTGGAACAAACCTCCTCCCTGGCATAAAACCTGAGTCATTAGGATGCAAGAGATCAAATCTGGCCAAATCTTCTGGTCCGTTCTCTATTTTTCTTGTTGCTGATAGACTGCTGTGTACTTAGGCATTTTTATTCCACCTCATACTTAATGCTTTCAAGCCTCATGCCCTGAGAAGCTCAAACACTTTTAGCACTTCCTGCTGAATTACAAATCCTGGAAGCAATCATGAGGATGGAATGGAGGTAAAGCCAATAGTGGTAAATCCAAAGTTGGTGAAGGAGCCCGGAGCGTTCAAGGGTTTGAAAGCAAATGTTTGTAGTCAAAGATTCAACCATGACTTATCTAGAACTTCAGTCGCATCAAAAAGGGGAAATATTTACAGAAAATCTTTAAGCTATCTCAAAAAAGAATATTTAAGAAGACAGAGAGAGCTTACAGGACAGGGGAAAAGACTGATATGAAAATTAGGAAACTGGGCCAAAGGCTGGGTGAATAAGGGGAATGGGAATGACCCAGCCTGAGGTGGAACAAGACTACTGATTGTAAGTCAGGGAGTCCATAAAGTCTACAGCCTATTGGGTCATGAAAGCATATATCCAGTTGCAAGTGATTTTACTTACTTTGTTAGTCTAAGAAATTGTGAGGTTTTAGCCCAAGAACCATTTTGGCAGAGTATCCTAATGCACAAAATATCTAAGTGCATTTAGCTTTAAGACGGCACTTAAACAGTTATTAAAAGAGTGTGTGATGTGATTGCCTGAGACTGCAGACAAAGCAGAGGACTGGCCTCGATGAATCAGGAGGTCTGTTCTGGCTTCGTATTCCCACAGGAAATCTACTCTGAAATAAATCTAACGTTTTGAAATTATGCATTTAGAGAAAGCGACAAGGTTGAAATCCTCCCTGTAAAAGGAGTATTTCCTRCTGTTCTTTTGGGATGGCAAAAGGAGCAGCAGAGCCAACTCTGCAGAGCAATATCGTCTGCACCTTGGAGGTGCGTAGCCAGGTCCCCGCTTATCTCTGGGCTTTACCAGTCTCTGGTAAAATATATGAGTGTACTAATTGCCATCTTACCCTGGAAAGCAGAGGTCCTGGCAATCGTGTAACAAGCATAGTCTCAATTACCTACTGCAAATTCTAGTCTCTAGCAAGTCTGTGATATGTAGGTGACAATAAAAATTCCTTCATATTTTCCCTTATTCTTTTTACATAAGCCGAAAACGGAAGATTGATGCAATTATGCTGATGAACATTGGTAAAGAATACTAATTAGGGACGCAAGAGAGATCTGGTTGCTAACATTGGTGACGAGGCTTAAAATAAAAGCTGAATGGTTTGTTTCAGTTTCTCATTAAGAAGCTGTTCAGCCATAAGTGGCATTCTAGAGACATTGTAATTTTACAGGTGTTTGCACAGGTTAGTAGAAAACCAAAATAGATTTTAAAATCACGTCAACATGAAACCAGAGATTTGAAAGAGATAAACTAGACAAGTCAGAGAAATAATATGATGAGTGTCTATTTGAATAAATACCAAAATGACATCTTCTAAAAATTTTTGCGTGTGGATTTAAATCCAGACTTTGATTCACAGGTAAAATGTCAGTGCTTGGATTTCTATATAAAAAAAATCTAAATCTTCCTGCACAAATACCTACAGTTATGTTTTGGCATCATTCGCGGTTTCTATTCTGCCTATCCTGGAAGCTGGAATGCAGGTGATGGAAGCTGATGGTGTTAGAGTCTGTGATAAGAAGGTTTAGTGCATACACACACGTAGGCACACACAAACACACACACGCACGTGCACATACATATGCCCCAGTACTCATGGGATTCATGGTGGTAAGCAAAGAAGTACTGAATTTCCTCTCACTTCTTCAGTACTATTTCACAGACAAAAATGTACAGACTTATGGAAAACGCTGATTTAAAAAAAAAAGTATTGAGATGAGCAAGTGTAATGCACTAACTTAGGACCTTTCTCTGTATTTTATAAAATGCAGAAAAGAGTTTACAGGTTTCTAATAAAATGTAAAATTTTAAAGAGAAAAAAAAGAAAGAAAATGTCTATAAGGTTAAACTTCTCAAAGTTCAACTCATTATCCAGCTGTTTTAGGTTTAACTGGTGTGCCTCTGGGACTACAGTATATTATCCAAACTGTAAGTCCTATGGATTGGCACAACAAACTTCAAAATAAAAGCCTTTCAACTGGCATTTTCACACTCCCCCCCCTTTTATGTCAACTGAATCTGTGCATAGGACTGTAGAAAAAGGGATAAGAATATGCATGATTTTGATTTTTGGTATGGATCAAGCTGTGCTCTTCCAACCAAGGAAGAACAAAGGGAATCATTATGGTTTTGTTTGGAGAATGGGGCGATTCAAGTCAGTTTTATTTTATCTGACACTTTTGTGCTTCCACACTATCACTGATCACTATCACAATTCCATATTCATTAGTTCATGACCTTCTTGAAAGGTTTCTGTATTATACTTTACGTTTTCTCCTTTCTTAAATCGTAGTTCTTGCTTAATCACTACCTGTCCTTAGCTAGGCTAAATACTAAGTAGTGCCACAAAACTTGCACTGGAAGGCTTTGACTGGTGAAAAAGGGAGCACAACTGAAGAGCAGAATTGCAGATCTAGTTGCTTGGGTGCATTTGCTGGACACAGGAAGCAGCGGTGGCTGACGTGGCTTTTGTCTGGGTCTTCTCTTCATCAAATTCACAACATGGTCACAGCGCCACCTTGACATTTAGCTTTGGGAATTGCTGCTGAGCTGCACTTGATGGTTCAAATGAGGGTCAGGGACTGAGACTTTTATTCTAAGTTGTCTGAGATAGCAGATGTCTACTTGGGAATGTGAAACAGTTTTATGTAGGCCAGTCTAAAAACAAATGAGGATTGAATGGACCACTTATGCTACAAGAGCTATGTTGAAGGGTCTTCAAGATTGTGAAAAATAATCATAATCTGAAAGATTCTAGAAATGGGAGAAATCTTGTGGCTGAAATCACCAGAATGTATTGCAGTTAATTTTAACCAGATCATACTCTTGTGCTTGAATGTTGTTTATCTGACGGTCACTGAATAGGAGAAGCAAGAAGGGAAGGCTGGAAGGAGCAACCTTTCTCTAGTTGCTCTCCATGGCTACTCAGCCTCTCATACTAGGGTTTGTAGCAATGTTGTTAGGCTCAGTGTTGCGATGGCGGAAAGGCAAGCTAAAAGCTAAACATGAACATGGCAACACTGCTAAAAGGCTTTCCTGTTTCTGAATAATTTACAAGGAAGTGCAATAGCTGGTGATGCCCTTGCAAATCATCCCATACGATATTTCATATAGCTCAAGTGAAAGGGAAAACAGAAAATAATTAAAATGAGAGAAATTTGTATTTAAATGCTTCATCAGTGCTTTCTCCCCTTCTCTTTCTGTTCTTACCTGCAACGAAAATTAAGGTTTTGATACTGGTTGTTATAATGGAAGTTGCCCTTTATATGTTGGTGCACAACGTTCATCGCGTTTTAATTCTGCAAGTAATAAAAGACCCTTTTTCCTCATCTTCTTCTTTGGTGAACGTGAATGCAGAAACATCCTCCTTTTCCTTGCCAAACTATGTGTTGGAACCACATTTGATCACTGAGGGGTCCAGTTTCTAAACTCTTTGTTAACAGCTGTGCCACAGCCTATGGATGGGACAAACAGCTTTTAGTACAATTATTGGTGCAAAGGTAGCACAAAAAATACAATTCTGAGTATAACCAAACATTGTCATACAAATTGTAGAGAATTAAGAAAATAAAGAGGATTTTAAATATGAAAACAAATCCTCACACTGCTATAATTGTTACTTGAGAGTGAACATGTAATATTGACATTAATCATGTAAAAAAGATTGAAGAAGTCAAATAGACAGACCTGGTGGGTCTCAGCATGAATTTGTATTTACTGGATGCATCTTCCTGGTTTACCTTAAACAGGAGATCAACATAATGGCCTTCTGGCCTTAAAAGCGATGACTTGTGAAACTTCAGATGATATTTTTGGATGTGTATCAGAACCTGCATGCCAGCCTTTCAAAGTTTGCTGAGGAACAACAAACTGGAAGAAATAATCTAAAAATTACAGCCTAGAATAATTCTCCATGACATTTGCAAAACCATACTTCCTCTTCTATTTATTCAAAAAAGTTCATTCATACATTTTTCAACAGCTGGAAAAACAGTCAAGTATTTTACTCTGGCTATTGCTGATGAGAGATAAGCATTTTTTACTTGTACTTTCTCCTTCTGCATCCAGTCCTGACTTCTTAAACAGATGTTGAGAGGAAAGAGCGGGAAAGAGAGTGCTCTCTGACAGCCTGGGTACCAGCAGAGAAACCGTCAGCTCACTAAACACCAGTTTGGACACAGCACTTAGAGTGCTATAGCTGTGCTAGGAAAGATGATACATAGTCTGCCAATGCCCGTTATGTCGGAGGGGTGCATGGCCGAAGGGGAGTGGGACGTGCCAGCGGCCGGGGAGCGGCGGCAGGGAGGGCGAGCAGGGACAGCCGGGGTGCGGGGCAGGCGTGGGGTGCTCTCCTGTGCGAGGAGGGAGCTCACGCTGACTGCCGTTCCTCCCTCCCGCAGCACCCTTCGTTTTGCTTGCAACGTGTAAATTGCAGGTATGTGTTGCTCTAATGTTTTAGGCTCTGCTCTCTGAACATAAAACTGCTGTCCCTGCCTGCCGCATTTATCTGTTTAATAGAAAGTTAGAGGGTCCATAGAAGATGCGCTGTACAAGTCACACAACCCTTCCCAGCACTCTATGACAAAAAAAAAGCTGAAAAAAACAGTAGGAAGAGAGCAGGGCAAGCCAAAGGCACATTGATGGTCTGTATCCCCCAGCAGAGAATTACATAGAAATGCCCAGATGATTCCAGAAAATACTTTTATTCAAACAGAAACTAAAAATGGAGAGGCCTAAAGACCCTATTATTAGTAGACTAAAAAGTTGCTTCTAGAAGTAGCTTGAATTATGTGGAATTGAGGGTTAAAGTAGCTCTGAGGAATTGACTACAAAATGTTTGTGATATGTCTACCCATTTAATCAATAGTTTCAGCTGTAATAGAGACACATCCTGTTTGTCTTTAAAAGATCATATTAAAAATTTTCTTTGTGAAGGAAAGACCCAGAGAAATAGTGTAGAACAAGGCAGAGGGAAAGACGACTCACCTTGAGAGAAAATTACTGTGTGTCTTGTACAAAACCTTTTCAACTCCAGTGAAAATATTCTCCTTTAAATGACAGTGCACCATATTGATCAATAGAGAATTGAAAATGCTACAGTAATAAGAGGCAAAGTACAATTTAGCACAATAGGAGCAGACAGGAAATTGCAGATCTTCACAAACTGGCGAAGGAGCAGTATTATTTAACTAACAGGCAAGGAATTCCATTGCAGTAATGAATCACAGAGAGTAACTCTGACAAGTACTAGAGAAACAGAAGTATCAAAGGCTTCCTAATGCTGTAAAACTTCTATTTTCCACAAGAGAAAGACAGGGACATTTAGTTTTCTATCATCAGCCATGTTTGTACTGTGAATCAAGAGAGTTAATTTATAGATTTCATAAATCCTTCATTTGATCTTGGCAATTCTCTACAGCATCTGAGATTTTTTTCTCTCATCCCAACCTAAATTCACCACAATGATGTTTTTTAAGTTCAGTATGCAAATTATTCTTTTATACTTGGCTCATGAGCCTTGAAGAAAGCCCCAGTCAATGAGGGTGGCTTGCTGAGTAAGAAATGTAGGATCAAATCTCTTCCATACTTCAAAAAGTGGTATTCAAACACCATATGAAGTGGTGTATGAAATATGCTTGATGTATCTTTCTTTAAACCTTGAATAACTCTTCTTTTTTATTTTTGAATTTTTAACTGGATTAGACTGGCTTGCTTTGCTTTCAGTCATGACACCAACTTTCTCTTAATGACCTACTGCAAAGATGGGGCTGTGTTTCACTAGGTCTTTGAAAGTGCTGCTGCTGAAGTGGGGCTGCATTAATAACATTTTTTCAAGAAAATGTCTTTTTGTTATGTTATCTGAAAGACAGATGCGAGAAGAATTCCATTCTTCTCTCCCCAAACACAATCTGCTTTTAAGCTATCAATCAATCCAACATGCCTCAGATGTCTGCCTCCAGCTGACTTCTCCCTTTAAAAGTAAACAGTGCAGATTCCCAAGGCCTGTTACTCTGACAACCCTATAATGCCATCCTTTTGACTGTCCAAGCTCTGTAAATCTTCATTCCATCACAGCTTGAAACAGACCATTCTATTTTTGCTGCTCAAGGTATGGGAAGCTATAAAAACAACTTCCACGGTAAACTCAACAGATTATAAAATTATTTTGGTGTGATCTAAATACCCATTAATGACATAGACAAGTTGTGGCTTTTAACATCTTATTTTATTTGCAATATAATTACCCAGTGCTGCTTCATATTGGCAATCTGGGAGGAAAACCCCATTAATTTCAGTGGTGACTCAGGCTGAAAAATGGATGGCCTGGTACAAGCTTAGGTAAGTACGTGCATGCATATGCGACACATTAGGTATTTGACAGATGGCCTTTTAGCATCTTTAAGTATCTAGCAATATGAAGAGCGAGCACTTTCAAAGTGCAGTAGTGCAAATCACCAAATTCAGACATATAGCAAAACATGCAGGAGAATATGTGCTTAATGAAGCCAAATGGTCACAATTTTTAACATGATAGCATTCGGTTTTAGCCACAATTCCAAAATTTCCAATGCCCTGCCATAAAGCAGTGACATATCTGTTTTTCTTAGAAATTGTAACCTACACAAATGCCATTACTTCTCACAATAATTAGCAATTGCAGGATATACATCCAATGCTTTATTTTTATTTAGAGGGAAAAGAGAAGGATTAATAATTTGTTGTGTTGGAAGCAGAGTGCTTCTTTCAGTCTTAAAAACAAAGTAAAGAGAACACAGTTTATTTTAAAAGGGGCTAAACACGTCTTGCAAGAAGCAAACATGATGTGCTGTTTCCATAGAAACAGAGGTTGATATTATTAAAAGAAGTGAGCCATTCTGTGGCTGGTTCTCCTCAGGGACCCTCATTTACAGCTAGTATTGGGTAAACTGGGTAAGTGAGTTTTACCACCTGTTGTTAAAGATCATTAGATATGCCTGTTTAAACCTTTGTTAACTTTGTGCTAATTCATGAAGAAACTGTCAGGGAAAACATTACCCCCTACCTATAGGTTCTCCTGGAGTATTTTTTACATTAAAGATTAAAACCCAAAGCTTCCTTTAACTGAGTTCATCTTAAAGGATGCTACTTGCACTATCCTGAAGGGAGAACAGAGAAATAATTTTGGCTCCATCTCACAACCACAAATATTTACCTCCTGTTGAAGCCTTGAAAGACTAAATAAAGACGGCATGAAAAAACTTCTGAAATTAGAATTGAGTGATACCAATAAGACAAGGCATTATTTCAGAAAGTTACTGAAGCTTTAAAATTAAAATTATATGTATAGCTATCCATGTACTCATATCTCCTGTGGTTAATCCAGCTTTTTAATGCCATGAGATACTTTTAGATATGATAAAGCTAAAGTCTTTGGTTTTGTCTGATTTCTATACACCAATGTTGTTAAAGTCATTGCTGTTCTTGGCCTTCTCAGCTTTCAGTACTGACAGAGTAAATGGCACATTGGGCAAGGTATAAAAAAGAGCTCCCCATCTACGTGCTCTGAACGCAGTATGTTAGGTGCTAAAAAGCCAGCTAATCATGTCATAACATCACGTTGTGCTACATAAAAAGCATAAGGCTGGTTTGGTAGGAGGGGGCTGGAGCTGTACATGTTTCAGTATCACTTTTCTTTCAGTTTTGAAGCATAATTTCTCTGTATCTTCTACAAATCCAAAACTGAGCTCCTCATTTTTCCAGTTCCACCTGAGCCATACGAAACAGTGAGCTTGGTAAACTAGACATTTTTACAAACTATGGACTTTACCACACGAGGAAGCTGAGCTACTTTTGCCAAATACAGGAACCTCATGGCCATCATGCGGCTACTGTTTCCGGATCTGCATGTAATCCATATATAAAACACAGGTCTGTGCTCAGTGATATAAAAAAAAATCTTAAAACCAGTGTGGGACACTTCACAAACTACAATTCTCCTTTGATTCCCCATTTTTTTGGCCAGCGTGATGCTTTTTTATTAATTCCTCTAGAGCAGGAGGCGTTGGCAGCACTCTGTCAGCACACTGATTATGGTGCACGGACTTCATATCTTGATGTTGCTGCTGGAAGCTTTGTTCCAGTGTGTTTCAAGCAAAGGAGGAGCTGCTTTGAAGTATCTGCTACAGATACCAGATTATCACTTTTTTTCTGTTTGCTGTCACAGCTTGAAAATGAAATTCATAGAAAGACAAGTTAATTACATGTTTCCAAGCTTCTGCTTTTTAGTGGCAAACAGAAGGTCAATGTGCATGTGGGAAGGACATCATAGAAAATTATTTGTCCCCTGTTTCTCTTTTGCTCTAAAAGAGCTTCTCTTTTCCATTAGTTTCCCAGGGCAATTAGCTGGCACTGTTCCTAAAGCTGCCTGTTGCAGGAGGAGTCATCTCTTAAGTCCTCCCTATCCCGGTTTCAGCTGGGATAAAGTTAATTTTCTTCACAGTAGCTAGTATGGGGCTATGTTTTAGATTTGTGCTGAAAACAGTGTTGATAATACAGAGATGTTTTCTTCGTTACTGCTGAGCAGTGCTTGCACAGAGTCACGGCCTTTTCTGCTTCTCATCCCACCCCACCAGCGAGTGGGCTGGGGTTGCACAAGAAGCTGGGAAGGGACACAGCCGGGACAGCTGACCCCGACTGACCAAAGGGATATTCCATACCATACGACGTCATGCTCAGCATATAAAGCTGGGGGAAGAAGAAGGAAGGGGGGATGTCGGGGTCATGGCGTTTGTCTTCCCAAATAACCGTTGGGTGTGACAGAGCCCTGCTTTCCTGGGGATGGCTGAACACCTGCCTGCGGATGGGAAGCAGTGAAGGAATTCCTTGTTTTGCTTTGCTTGCGTGCACGGCTTTTGCTTTACCTATTAAACTGTCTTTATCTCAACCCATGAGTTTTCTCACTTTTACCCTTCCGATTCTCTCCCCCATCCCACTGTGGGGGAGTGAGCGCGTGGCCGTGTGGTGCTTAGTTGCTGGCTGGGGTTAAACCACGACACTCCTACACCAGCATTACAACCTCAAAAGGGAACCACACTGAGCTCTTCAAAATGTTAATTAAAGTTGACAAAGGCCAAAGCCTGGGTATGCTGATGCGAAATGGTAAAGCTTTCAAAGCAAAAGGATTTGGGTAGATAATGTAACTATGGAAAGAAGCTGAGACCTGCATTTGCTCTGCATTATAAAGTCTGCCCAGGCTGGAGGAAGTCAGTGAGTTTTGCATGGCTATTCACTGTACCCTGCTGGCTCCTGCTCTGAGACTGCCAGGTGTGGGTCAGAGGGATGAATAACAGAAGTAAGGGTCCTTCAAGGAGCAAGAAGAGAGCTAGTTATCAGAAAAGACCTACTTGCTTGCTGTGAGGTATGCAAGCTGAGGTCAAATCTAAGTTCAGACAAATGCCATCCTGAAAAAACAACAATATATGTTGACCGAAGAGAAAAGGAAGGTGAGCAAGCAGCAGTAGTTTGGAAAGAGATAAGTATATACATACATATATATATATATATACACATTTATATATATATATATATATAAACCCCTGCATGTATGTAGTGCCTTCAGCAGGAATGGATGGCGAATTGGGACTTAACTGTGTGTGCTTGAGACAGCTGGACATCCATCTAACCTCTAAGAAAGGTAGGCAGCTTGCAGATGAGCAGACATGTGTGCGTTTAACACTTTTCTGCCAGCTCTGTGTTTGTGGGTAAATGAGCAACACCTCCACCTGGCAGAAGCTGCTCTGATCTGCTCCAACGAGCTGCTGGTTGCAGACATGCAGAGAGGAGAGCATCATGCAGCCACCAGACACAGCTGGGCTCTGCACACCCTTGCATGGGGGCAATGGTAAAGCTGCCCCACAGGAATCTGTGGGTGTCCCCAGGTTGCAGGATGCACGTCCAAGAAATTATAGTGTGGTATTGGGAGTAGGGGACACGGGAACCTGGTGATCCAGGTGAGTATAGCGTGAACCACAGAGCTCCAGCAGGATCCTGTCTGTGCAGGTCTGCCCTTGGAGAAAGGTGGCACACAAAGAGAGAGAGAGAATAAGAGAAATTAGCCCATTCCTTCAACAGGACACCCTTCATGTTTACTTTTACATAAGAAAGTTATCTTAGGACAAGGCGAAGACAAGCTCTCTAGGGAAATACACGACTTCATTTTCAAAGAAAAACACCTTATATTTATACACCAGAACAAAATTTAGAATTTAAAAAAGCAAGCATTTGACATTTAGGGGAAGCCTGTACATCTTTAATTATTTCACTATATGCCTATAAATTATGACACAGTTTTATGATATACTGTTTTTTTTAACCTCCCTCCCATTCAGCACAAGGTTCTCATGCAGCTGGCAGCTATTTAATATTTTGCTCTCTCCTTGTTTTTCAGCATGCAGCTCGCCAAATGTCATTTACCACATTCTATAACCTCTTTTGAAGTTAGAATTAGTAATATCTCTATAGGCTTTTCTGCATTTCCCCCCACTATGCTATCTGAGTTCTTAGACCTGAATGCATTTCTTCAACATCCATGCAAGGTAGGAGGGAGTAGTTATCTCATGTTCAAAATTGAGAACCAGGACATGGGAATTTGTTTCCTAGGAAGATTTAGGATGTAATTTGTAGCATCTACTTTTTAAATACCCTGCCATTTATTGCCTGGCCTACAGCAAACAGAGCAAAGAACATCATTAGCTAGCCAAGGAAAAATGTTGTCAAGAGGGGTACAGAGTCAGCACTGTTTTTCCAAGAGTGGGAGACCTCCATTCCCCTCAAGATTCACAGCTAAGGACGTACATCTGGGATTAAATGAGAGTGCACCGGGGTGATGGAGTCAGTGCCATTCTTCTTGTGCTCTGTAGTCTGTAGGTAATAGCTTTTATCTACATCACAGAAAATAGATTCAAATCCTTCCTCTGCATAACTAGATTTAATTTGGATCAATCCTAATTGGATATGACAGCACTGAAATTGAAAACAAATATATCATGTCATAACACCACCAGGTATTGCAGTACTTGTAGGTTTTTTTGAGACAAGGTTTCAGAGGGTGTTTCTTTTCTCCTCACTGCCCCGCTGCTCTCCCACTGCTTCATTCTTGCCATGGAGCTGGGACTTAACCCTGTGGATTTTTTCCTAGGAAACTGCTCTCCTCCTCCCCTCCAACGTATGGGATTTTCAAACCCAGCAGAGACCCTTCCTGAGCTCCCCACACTGTGGATTGAGGAGAGCCCTGTGCTCTGACTGTGCAGCAACACTCCCCTTGCTTTCTAGCATCGACTACATCTGGAAAAACAGCGGGCTGAAGTCAGGATCCCAGCAGGTTTGGGCAGAGCAGCACCGCACTGGGTCCCCAGCGTAGGRCATTCAAGTAGCATTGCTGACAGTTCAGCATCACGGCAGAATACGGTGTGTTTATTATCAGCAGGCATTTCTTGCTATTTTATTGATATACTGTTCATGATTAATCTGAGCTGTCAGTCTTTCCCTATGAAGCTCACTTCATATATAAGTACCTCTTCACCAGAGCAGTGACTACAACCTACCTTTCCCACCTCTCTGATGATCAGCCTCATTATCCAAAACTCTCCCTTTTTTTAAGAAATTTTGGATCAGAGTTGAGCCTGTTTTGTGAAGCCAGCTAACCTGTGGAGGAGGATTCAAGTAACTCAGAGCTGGCAAGATGTAAGTGGTTCTCCGCATAAACATAGCAAAAAGTAGGAGGTCTAGCTGTACATATCGGCTGGATACTACACCTCTGGATATCTTTTTGGATTTTCCCCTTATGGATGTAGGCCAGAGATTTTAGTCAAGAGTATTTAGTAACCCTGAATAGCCACACTATAATACCTAGGATCTGATTTTTCAGCATGTTTGGCATTATGTATTGAAGGCCAGCTCCCATTGACTTCACTTTAAGCCTGAATGTGTAAACCTGGAGTAACCACGGTGAAATAAGCAGAGTTACAGGTGGAGCTGAGAAGAACAAGTAATTGGGAGTCTCATGTAAATTCTCACAAATTATTCCATCTGATTACTTTAGAGACAAAAACAGATGTGTGAAAAATTGCCTTTAGTGTAAGCTGAAGCTTTGAACTCCCCAGGACTATTTGTTGCAGGGCATAGATCTTGTTTGGATAGTGTATTTTGAATTTTAGAACCTGTAGTGTAAAGTGTCTTGAAGAAAATACTTGAAAAGGAGTAAAGTAAAATTAGAAGGAAGATAGTAAAGCATGACTACAAGTCTGAGACCAGGGACATGACATCATAAGGTATATCAACAAACTGAGAAAATGACCCTAGTTTTTAAGACAGTTGTAAAAATAGAATTTGAGTATTTTCTGCAGACTATTACATGACACTGAGATGGGGTCTACCCTGCAACAGACCTTCCTTCGCACTGTGGGCTGAAAGAAGACACCAACAGACATTCTAAAAAAGGTCTTAGTGAGGGAAATGACACTTGCCCTGCATCTTTCCAGTTGCCCCATTGAATCAGTGCTTATGGACTGGAACAAAAATTACTTCACTAGTAGAAATGTAATAGAACAGGGGGAGGCAGCATCCAAGAAAAAACAAGTCGTAAAACTGCGTTTGGAAAATGATGATATTTCCATGCCAATTTTATACAGCAAAGAGTGAGATGCAGCTAAAGATTTTGTTCCTGCACATAGCATGGAAAGGCAAACAGAGCAAAAACCCTGTTCATAAGTAAAAGAGTCTTGTTAAAGTGCAAAAATAGGGTAAATCATCTTTCAAAAACAGCATCTTCTTTCTCACTCAGGTTGCTGCATGTGTGGTTTCTGCTGATTTCAGTGACATTTTAGAAAGTTTTTGCTTTGTTTCTTTTTTTCAGAGCCTGCCAGCAGCATGAGCACAAAATGCTCTCTCCCATCAATAATCAGTCACAGATGCAGACAGATGTATACTCTATCACAGCCAAGGGAGGAGTTTGTCTGTCACCCCATGGTGCCATACCTGGTTGACCCGACCACTGTTGGGTCAGGAATCATGGTCTCCTCAGAACTGAGATTCATGAGATAAGTGCACCAAGCAGAGCCAGGTTAACTGCTTAAACTAGCTTATTTTGATTGAAGCAAATTAAGGTGCAGTTTACACATGAAGCAGTATACACAACAAGCAGAAAACAAGCAGTTCAGCCACCAAATCTGATGGGCAGTAATTCCCCATAGAGGAACAGTGATAAGTGAAGTGAGGGATAAGTGGCCCTTCCACTTCTCCCACCACCACAGCTGGATTCAGATCAGAGCATCTGCTGGCAGCCAGATCACCCACTGCCTCTTGCAGAAAGACCTACGCTTTAAGATCCTGAGTTAGGGGTTTAAGACTACCAATTAGGCAATTTGGGGGAATTATTTTTTTTATGCAATGATTATACTTGAGTCACTGAGTAACAGAAAATCCATATCTTCCTATGTCATTTTTACAGCACAAATCTGTATTTTGCTACCATCAGAAATGTTCAGAGAGCTAATGTGGTGTGACAGCAGTCCAAATGAAATTAATCTGCAAACTGAGATAGTAGCTTGAGGTTGACAAGAATTTCTTCCCAGCTGGAAACCTCTTAGGGAGAGCTTCACAGCTCACTTGGTCAGCTGTATGCCCCATTAAGCATCACTGACTGATATCAGTGAAGGCTTATCAATCACCAGAGACTCAGAAACTGTGAAGAGATTAGGAGCGGTACAATTTAGTACGGAAAATAAAATCCTTGGGGGGTTTCTACACCCTTCAGTCTGCTTTGCTTTGTGGTAAAATTTTAATAGGAGTTGAAGGAAAAAAAGGTGGAGAAGGGGTGAGGGTGCATTTTTGTGGTAAAATTTTAATAGGAGTTGAAGGAAAAAAAGGTGGAGAAGGGGTGAGGGTGCATTTTTGTCTCTTTTCTCACCCAATTCCCTCTCTAACTGTAGGAAAGTGCTAGCATAACCACATTATCAGAGCAACTGCTCCATAATTGCAACTTGTCCTGTAGTAAAAGCATTATGCTTTGGTGTGAAACGTATGCCCTCCTTTCAGACAGATGCGGCTGTAACCTTGCCCTGATTTCACATGTCAGGAGATGAAGGCAGGAAATGCTGCTGTGATGCTCTAGCTGTTTCACTTGGCTGCAATGACTAAAATTAACGTAAAACCCTGCTATCTACTGATTGCAAATGATGAAGATTTTTTTTCTGATGCTCTCGTAGATAAGCTGTCAATGACTTTGGTTTCTGTGTCAGCAGCACGTTAAGACCTTTTTATTCCTAAATAAGAAGCTTTCATGCTTAAGCACACACTATAGTATTGATCACTTTACTGTTTGCAAAGCATAATTTAGACAGGAAACTAAAATGAAAAGAAACCAAAACCTGAATGTTTCACAAATATAAAACAAAATCCCTCCTTCCACTTTTTTACTGTTCGCAGTCCTACTTTCATGTTTCTCAGACATTCAGCTGGAAGTCAAAACCCAAAAAAGTTCAAATAACAAGAGGTTCTAAATATACAGCAATGAAACACTAATTGCATGTTTAGAAAAAGGTCAGAAGTCTTAAAACTCCCCAAGCTACCTATCAGTTTTCTGCTTGGAAAGGAATTTTATAGACCTTGTTACACATGAGTTTGAACCTGAGACTCTCCATTTGCATGCCTGTTATATGGACTGTTAATTTCAGAACATGCATAGAAACATGAACCCTAAGGTGAATGCCATTCTGTATCAGTGGCGAGAGCTTCTTTGGGAAAATTAAGCTGTGTTCCATGTCAGTGAGCAGAATGACCACTGACCCATTACCAAGTTAGTTTACATTGTGGACTAAAGCTAGCCAGGCTTTCTAGCAATAATCACATTTAATAACATAGAAAACATGCTGAGTGAAAGGGAGTGAATTCTGATGCCAGTAACTGATTCTGCATGTTATAAATATCTTCTCAATCACTGCTTAGGCCTGCTTAGGCCAAACACTTTCTTATCTACAAAGCACCCGCTCTGCGTACTGGCACAGCTGCATATCTTTGGAGCTCAACAACATGTCATTTTATCATCCAGAAACCAAAACAAGTAGGAGTTATTAAAAAAAAAAAACAAACAAACTTGCAGAAATTAGGTCTGATAGAAATGGATGGAACTGAACTGGTATAATTTTTGTATAGAGAGTAAATTTCTAATGTCATTCCTAGTTTCAGTTTGAATTTTATGCTTCAGAATATTTTCATCAATATCAGTGTACTCAAAATTGAAATTGTTTCTAATTTAAGTCAGTTGGGAGGGAAGAAGTTGTAACAAATGCCAGATCTCTGAAGGAGAAGATGAAGTGTGTTTTAACGATCGGTTTAGAAAACCTGAACAAATGAGCACCCTGAAGCACCTACCTATTCCTATTGACTTTACTGTTACTTTTAAATGTACCTTCTTTCCATGAAGGGGGTAGGCTGTGTGAGCATTATTTACATGCTAATGTAAATAGCATAGGAAGATGCGGGTACTTGATATCATTCTCCTGTTTCCATATCAACTGTGGAAGTCCATCCGTTTCAAGAACTGAAACACAGTCTCACCAGTTGAAGCATGTTACTTCTATGCTTGGTATTGCACAGTGACAGCATCTGGTCCAATGGTTTGGATTATAAGGCAAAGAGATTTCTCTCCCTCACAGCACCCAGAGAGTGGAAGAGGAACTGAACTGACTGCTCTCAAGTTTTCATGACAATAACCACTTCAGAAAGTTTTGATCAGATTTTTCAAAGCAATCTGACGTGACTGTGCTTCTAACCTCAACTCTAAATGAGCTCACCTCAGGAAACCGTGAACAAGTGAACAATAGCAGTTAAAATTCATATGACTGCCTGATAAAGTAACACACGATTGCCATGAAGAAAGCAGCCAGTCTGAACACTTATTTTATGTAATTTAGATATACTGTAAAAGTCTTTTTTAAAGGCTCCTTTTTCCCCCTAAAAGTGTGTGACTGAGAAAGACTTAAACATGTAGCTTCAAGCATGACAATACATTTTGCTCCAGCTATACTTACTACACTGCAGAGGTTCTTGAAATTTCTAAAATGTGCACATACACTTTCTGGTATGGATTGCAGAAGCATGCCTGATATTGGAAAAGTTCTTCCAAACAGATACACTTTGATAAAATACTTCTTTAAAAGGTAATTAAATTTAAAATATTCTTAGGAGCTATTTCCCCATTTTTCAAGTTGTTCTCCTTAGGCAGTAGAATGTCATTTACGTCTTCATAATAAAGGCAATATAGCATTTCTATGTATAACAGCACTTTTCAGTTTTTCAGGACTAAATCTCCTGTCATACTGAAGGAATTATTCATCATAATTGAAACACAGCCATAATCTCACCTATTTTTTATTGCTTACAATTGATTTAGAAAAAAATAATTGGACAGCTGCAGGGTAACTGGTTTAGAAAAGTGTGGCAAACACCTAATTAATGGATGGGTATCTGGAAAAAGGCCTGGAATCATTAGCCTTTGGTGCCTGGTCAGCTCTAGGCACATGTAGGAAGCAGCAGTAGTGATACTGCATAATTACACCTGGAAAAAGGCCAAGCATACGTATTTACATATGGGAAACAGCAGAGCAAATTGAAGGCTTGCTCTATGCCCACTGGGCATGCCGCCAGCCTGACGAGCATGTCTGCAGTGCTCCCCTCAGGTCTGTGTTGCAGAGCAAGAGGATAGATGCAGCACRATTTTTGCCTGTTCCCTGTCAAAAAATGTAGAAATGCGATATTTCCACATTCTTGCATAGGGATCCACAAATTTTGCCTTCATATAATAAAAATCCCTGTAGAGATGTACTATTCATCTTTGCCTACCATTCCCTCAGTCCCTCTTTAAAAACTGTCTGAGAAGAAAGAAAAAGTCCAAGAGACTTTGCCTTTTGCTTCAAGATGACAATAGAAATTATGGGAAGCATTTGAATTTCAGTCACTTTGGCATTAATCTCGAAAAACTTCATTGACTAATGGAATTACTGTGGATTTATATCAGCATAATTGAGTGGAATCTAGTCTTGTGCATCATAATGTAGGCTGATCTTTTTCTTCCTAAATCATAAATTAGGGCTCATCCAATTACACTCTAACAGAATACTGAGTATTTTCCTCTTTCTGAAAAGAATTAATGGCAAGTAAACTTGCATACACTGCAAATCAGTAACAGTTAGTAAAAATTTACTGCAAGGAAGTCATTCAATGTCTCTTCAGCAAATATTTGAAACCAGTTGCTATCTCTAATACCAAGTGAAACATGCCCAAGTACAGTCTGGGTGAAAATATTAGGCTATACTGAACAGAATTATTAGACCGTCCATCATTATGCCCACAGATGGGTTTATTACATTTTGCATATGCTTGTTTTGTAGCATTTAGCTGGAAGCTTTCTTTAACAGTGCTGAGAATGGGCTCCATATTGCAATAGCCACTTAACCCTCACAGTACTGTACAGAAGTAAGGCAAGGGCAGAGCTGGAGGAAGAGAAAGGACTGGAATTATTTCTGCATGAAGGAGTGCCAAATGTTAAAACTATAATTGTTTGAACTTCACCTGGTCTATTCTAGGGACATATTAAATACCCTGACTGAATCCTTCGCTGTCTCACATGTGTAAATTATTGAATGAACCTTTAATTATTAAAGATCAGCACCTATTAAATGCTTAAGATGAAATAATATATGCACTTAAGGCACATATACAAGAAAACATAAGAATTGTACAGGCACACAGAAATCATTACTTTCACTGAAATTTATGTTATACAAAAGTATTGGTCAATTATTGTGCATGTTCAAATAATTTTGTTAAAAGTCTCCTCTACATCTTTCAGAATGAGCACAAAAAAGATCTGTTTCTGCTCAGGCTTTGGATTTTCTCTGAAGATTTTTTATTAAAAAGTTAACTATATCTAACTGAAATTATCAATATGTCATAAAATATTCATCATCCAGTGGGATGTGGCCTAGGCAGCCTGTTATTCACACAGGTGAATGAAACCTTAAGTAGGACCACTTAAGTATGTGCAAATGCAGAGGATCAGATCCTCAAATTTACTATTTTGCTCAATTCCTTAAAATCAGCATTTAATGACAGGATGTGGCAAGGTACAAGAACTACTTCATGCATACTGATCTCAAATGCGTGGACAAATCACACCTTGCTGAAAATGTATCTGCTGAAGATTTTTTTCATTGACTGAGTCAAGGCATTAGCCAGTCTGTGCTGCCCAAGACAACTTTGGAGTTTAGTTGGAAAACAAAACCTTTGCATGAAAACTCAGACTGAGAAGTGTTAGCCTTTGGATCATTTTCAGCTTCTGTTTCTTTCAACTCAAAGTTAAAATACAAAGCAGAGTCCTCTTGTTTTCCCATCAGTTCCAGTTAGTAGCATGAATAATAGAAACAGTCTTGATTCAACCTGTGCCACATCAACAGATATATTCCCAAGAGCACAGGGGAGCAGAAGAGGCAGCATTATCTCTCAAAATAGGAAAAATTCCGTGTTTTGCATAGTTAATTACACATTTCTGTACAAACGTATCCTAGTATACTTTACTACACCTAGAATGATACTTACATCTGTAGCCCTCTGCACCTGAACTTACAGAAGTGTTCTACAGTACAAACTGTAAGCTGAATTAATTGTACTGAACGTTTGAACGTGCAACCAGTCATCTGGCAAACGCCAGTCACAGAACTGGATACATGAAATCCTAAGGAAACTACTTAAGCCCTCCCAGGAGGAAATCCTAAACCAAGGCTATTTCACACTACCCATAGGCACTGACATCAAAGGCGCAGGAACTCTGTGTGCCCACGTCATCCAGAGACTGTGAAGAAGTCACTTATGTGAGGAAAGGTTTGATAGTAGATTGAAGTTCCTGGGGGCCCATGCAAAACCTTAAAAATGCAACACTTGCACCATGTAGTAACTGAAGACAGTCTTTATTTATTCATAGTGAGACCTTCTCTTCTTCCATCCCTGCCTGAAAATCAAATAAAAAGAAAAAAAAAAAAAAAGAAAATATTACAACACATTAAAAAAGTGTTTTGAGAGCCCTGTCAAACAAAGCAGTTTCCAAATGGCTTCTACAGCAGGTGAACCTTCCTGAAGGAACTCCACCTTCAGCTTCCTCTTACGGATGTACATTGAAAGCCTCTGAAACCAGTAAAGGTGTGACCAGAGGGCCCTTCCATGCGTGCGTGCACACAGACACACATGCACACAAAGTGATCATTTCAAAACATCATACAGATGGCAGGGGTGAACATAAATCATTCTACCACAGTTGGCTCTGCATTGAGGATTCTGGTCTGAAACATACACAGGAGTAATCTGTGTCCCCCAAAATCCTTGACATGCATGTTTATTAAAAAACTTGTTTCCTAACAATCATTTCTTACATACCAGTACACTGTAGTGTTTTATACATAGTTAGTAAAAGAAAATAAATATCTTTTCAGATGTATATTATCTTTTTGACACTTACTAGGAGTACATTAAAAATTATTTCAGTTCTAATTGACGTTATAGTATTTCAGATGTAGCTGCTGGAGCCCATGTGTCTGTCCTAGGTTCTTCACTAGTGCCCATTTCTGCAGCTCGCATCACAAGTTCATCTGTTGTGAATCAAAGTGATTTAATTTTTGAAAAACAGCTCTGTATAACTGGACACTGATGATCCTGTTTGATGATCATGTTTAATCAGTGTCCAAATGTTACAGACACAGGATAAATTCTAGGAGCTTTTCTAAATGTTATGGTGAGGGATTTCACTCCTGAGCAGGAGCTATATCAGCAGGCTGGCTAGTAGCTTTGTTAATCTTCTATATCCTGATATGGTTCAGGAATAATCTTGGATTAAGAAAAAGCACACCAACTCTTTTTGCCTGTACAGCCTCCTCAAGACTAATCTATCTGCTCACCTGCTCTGCTCTAGTCCTTTGGTGCCTTTTCTCAGGTCCTTTCCTTGGGTACATCCAGCTTAGCCATGTAGCCAACACATGGTCTAGGGAAGCTATTGCCAACAGCCTGCAAAAACCTGTATAATTTTTTCTCGATTTATCAGATTCACAGTAATCCCAAGTGAAATGATATGTCAAAGATCCTTTTGAAAATTTGAGCTATAAATGATATTGATTCAGGTCATGGAGATAGAGCATGGGTAAATCAATAGGAAATAACAACACTTTTCTTACTCTATATTGCATCAAATTAAATGAAAATGTCTGTCTCCCTAGACTCGGTGTCTCCTTCTTTCTCATCATTTTACTCTCCTTTTCTTTTTTCTTTTTCCTCCCTCCACTATAGTCGTCTTCATCTTCCTTTCCCCTAACTCATCAAGATGCAGTCCTTCTATAACTCTCCTTTCCTTACTCATGTAAAACACTTATTTACACCTTACACATCATGTCTATCCCCCCGCTATGAGCCCTTATCACCCAGTGGTTATACCACGACTGAACACAAAGCTTCACCTCCACAAACAAACTTTGGCTCTGCTGAAGGCTCCATGGAGACATTTCTGACCCTATATCCAGCTTTCCGAGTTTCTGGGATCTGCCATCCCCCTTTACTTTGATTAAGCAAGACTCAGGACAGATGACTACTGGGTTAAAGGGGTTTAGTACAGACAACTGCTTTCAGGGACCATAGTTTCCATGACTTACTTCATTCACATAGACAGAACTGGTGTCTTGTTTAGCTACAAGAATCCCATGATGCTCAAGATCAGCAGTGGTTAGTGGGGCTGTTGCTGACCCATCAGCAATGTCAGGTGTCTTGGTTGTTCTTATTCTTGATATATGACATTTCATTCTGTGTCAAATCTACAAAAGACTGGGTAAATATATGGATGACAAAGATTCGCACCAGGGTTAAAAAGAAATGCTAGATAAAATATTTAAATACCTGGAAGAAAATTTCTAAAGCCTTTTTCATGATCCTGCTAAATAGTTCTGATAACAAATCAATTTAGAATGTGAGGCATTTGCCTTCATCTTGAGCTTTATCTGATTAGGTAACATAAATGTTTGAACTACTCTAGTGATGACTCACTAAGTGATATAACTGTGTTCATTCAAAAACTATCTGTAAATGCATATGCTGCTGACTAACCTTCTGGACAGTATTTCATAGCTACACTATAACTACAAGCCAATTTTAATAGCACTCCTGGGAGCTACAGGAACTGTTTAACAGGTAAATTTCACTATGTAATATCTATGATGTGGTTTCGAAGCCCAGTGTTAATGCCCTGAGAGATCCCCAAGATACACCAGGCCTGACCTCAGGCAATTAAACGAATCAGGAATTGCAGTTGCCTATAATATGGCAAAATAAACAGCTCTTCTTGCATGGTCCTGCCTATCCTAGATATGGCCCGATCAGCTCATCGGTACAGAGATCCCTGAGTTGCTTAAAATGCTATTTCTAAGGTTCTGGTCAACCAGGTCCTTCCTAGAAATAATTTTGGTGCAAAAAACCTATGCAAAATTGCAGCTAACACATGCCCACTGCATAACAATTTCAACTCCAGCCAATGACATTGCAAGGTACAGCTATTTTAATCTGTTTAAGAAGAAACACCATAAGACAAATGAACCACTAGTGGCAATTAACAAGACATCTGTTAATTAAATTCTGTTTTGGCCATAACTTATACTGTCCCTACTGCAAATGAAAGTTTGTTTAATAGCCAGACCTGCAGTAAACATCATCATACTTTACTAAACATCCCGTCTTTATAACTCCTGAATATTCCAACAGCTTATTGAGCAACAATTGTTTTTTTAATATAAAGTAATTTCTTTTGCCGTCATTTGAAGCCTTGAGTTGGAGCAATCCATATAGATGGTTTAGGCGGAGAAAAATTTCTGTTTCCAATGTATTATCAGCAAACATATACTTCTATAACTTTATCCATTAACCTGATTACGTTACAGGAACTGATCTTGTATACAACTGTAACATATCCTGAATATTTTCTTTTTCATGATTCCATTTCTGGTTCCACAGAACAAATCAAAACAATTGAATTAGTTTCATTTACAGCCATTCATAAAAGTATGGGCACATTATGAATCTGTTTGAGTCTACAGACTATTTTTGGCTGCATGTATGTATCCTATCAGCCATTACCGAGACTAAGATAATTTTAAAAAGATTGAACGAAGTTGTTGTTGTCTTTTGGGGAGAATTTTTTTAATTTTAATTTCTTCCAGACTGAAGTCAGACTGTTTGCAAATTTTTTATGCAGAGTAAATTGAAATCAGGCATAAGAAACTGTATTTCCACCTAAATAAATTCTAGACAGGTCAAAGAGAATATTTGACTTAAAGTGCATGAGTCAAGCTTCCTGCCATTCTCAAAGCAATAGAATAATTGCACTGCTATAAGCGTCAGGAAAGGAAACATCGGCACAAGGTTCAGCAAGCACAGGAGTTCCTACTTTCTTGTTGTAACTATTTACTTTCATTTTTTATATTCCATACACTTCAATACTAATGTGTGTCTAATTTTGAAAAACAGAGTTTTCATGAATACTGCCTTCTTTCCAAGGCCAGATAATTCCAAGTCATGGAGCTAACATTAGAGGTGGCTTTAACAAAGATATCTAATATAGCAAAGTATCTGCTGACTTAAGTGTAGTGGTCATCACTAGCAGTGGCCAACAAGCTTTTTTGGGGAAAGAAAGGAAGAGACTCCTCCTGTACCATACAATGTTGAAAATAGACAAATTGATACATGCTGATGGTGCCGAGAGAACTTCAAGATACCATAAATGGCTTACCCATTTCCTTCTCTTCTTGGACTAGCATGAGAGAAATTAGCCAAAAAGATAGCCCCACAAAAGAAGTGGCATCCTGGGACCATTTGACTTCAAGAGCAGCACAATCACTGCAGTCACCATTAGCAACAAAAGACTTGGACTTGTTATGCTGAAGAGCATCATTCAGAGACAATCTCTGGAAAATGTGAATGGTTTCTGACACGCTGATATTCTTCATAGATTATAAGATTTGATTTTCATAATCCTGGCCAAGTGTCATGAACACTCTCTTTGTCTTCCAGTATCCCTCACAGACTTTTAGTCTTCATCAGCCCTTGTCAGGAACTAATTGCGGCAGTGGATTCGACAGCCAAGGCAGACGAAGGGGCTTTCTATGCAAGTCTTCTGCCTGTCTGAGCTCCATCCTCATCTTCCTGCTTGAGATGCTGAAGGTTTTATCTCTTTGCAGCCTCTGACACTGCCCATGATGAAGCACAAGGCTGTACGATTGCTCAGAGATATCCTGTAACCTAATTCTGGTGCAATAAAGGCTACAGTATCAGTGTGATGCTCAACCTACATATCTTCTCAGCTGGGTTAATTAGCCTAGACAGATTGCTGTATTAATGTTGCTATACTGCTTTTGGTGCCCAAGGTAGCTTAGATATACTTCCAGGCACTGCATTATATTGTGTAGATGCATCCAAAGACAAAACCCAAGAAAATATATGAAAGAAAAGAATTACGAGGGATGAAGAAGCATTTTGCTTCCGAATGCCATGATCAATATCACTCAACAGAACAAGGAACAAGAAATACAGTCTTCCATTGTCAAACCCACCACRCTTTTCAGACAGATAAATGACTGTGTCAGTCAATAGAACTGCGAAGAGAGGCAGTTTGGGAGGAAACACTTCAAGCTGGTTGAATCAGGTTGAGGACAAGATATGACCTTCAGGAAAAAGTTTTTGGAAACAGATTTTAACATCTATAAGAAAACATATTAAACTTTTCCTTTATTATGTAGGTTCTGTAGACTTCTAAAAAAAATACAATTATAAGTTTACACTCCAAGAATTGCAATTAAAAGTTCATCTTTACCCCTAAAACTAACAACCGAATGTGACAATTGGGATTTCTCATACAAGGAACTAAATTGTTTTTCATCTGATCTCTATTTTTCACTCTAAGTAGAAAGAAAATTGCTCTTCATATGGAACAATTTTTCAGTGAGAAATAACCAATGGATAGAAAATGCATTTCACTTCTCAGAACTATGTGTTACAGTGAAAGATCATTCAAACTGAGTTTTAAAATGTCATAATCTGTCAAAGAATTCAGGGCCCAACGATGCAAGTTCTTACTCACTCTAGCAATCCTACCTGCTTTCTCAAGTGAATACAGATTAGCAGGACACGGGATTTTACCTGTAGATTGAGAAGGAGGTTTTTAATTCCTGAAAATGAGAACTGCCATAAAGGAGCTCATATTTTTTTTACCAGCATTATGCAGGTACAATTATTATTTTTCCTTTCCTAACATGCTCAGGTGTGTGATTTAGTAAAGATCTGGAGAGAAACTTTTTTCTTTCTGAAGATTTTGCCACTCAAAATATAAATACTACTTGATTTCATATAGCACTTAGCATTTTCCAGATATTATTTTTTATACAATAATGAGTCAGATCGTGGCAGGGTAATGTCTGGGTTAGAGCAGGTTTTATGCATTAAATTACAGATTACATGTATTCTTGCATAATACAGACTTTTTTCCCCCTTTTTTAACATTATTTCAATCCATCTGAAATCCATTTGAAACCTGCTTTGGAATTCATTATTTCCATCAACTCATCAGCTAGAGAACTTTACCATATATTTCATAAAAAGGTTAACTTTCCTCAGAGTCCCTTTCCTTTCCGTCTTAATACTATAAAAACCTTAATTATGGGACTTAAACCTCAATTCCTTTTTGCTTAGAGTGTCATGATTATACTAGTAATGAATGATGACTGTTTATTAATATAAATATTTTGCATTTCAATACTACCTTCCACTGAAAGATATCACTCACACATTTTAAGGCCAGTATTACAGTTGTCATAGGGAGCAAATGCAAAAAGGGGCTTTCAAGAGCTAATCTGTGCAAAGAAAACCCCAGAGCAAAAGCCCAAAACCCAACAACACAGAAACAGAGATCAAACTATTTTATTTACAGTTCTTTGCTTTGAGTTAAAATACTTTCATATTCTTTTAAATACATATATATACACTCATCATTATCTTCTTACTTCCACCTGCTCTGACATATTAAAAAGCAAGAAAAGAAAGATTTTGCATGTGATCTTTAGTCTAAAAATGAATATGTGAACCTTCACCCTATACAGAACACATACTGGTTTTGTTTTGGGATGACCAAATTCTTTTTTGGTCTAATTTTCATTTCATGGGCTAAGACTCAAGTTTGTAACCACATTACTTCCTTAACCTACTTATCAAGGTTAGAAGACGACTCGAAAATACATATTTTGGTCATTAAAAAAAATGGAGTATAGGAGTTCACTAAGCTTTCCAGGATCTTATGTAGTTCCAAGTAATGCATCAAAAGGATCTTTATCTGGTTTTATAAAATTAAGATACTTTTAAGATTCACTTAAAATATGTTTCACTTCTAGAATTTATTCCTAGGCAGGCCGTCCCCTGTGCCAACACGGACACGCACTGCATTCATTTGAACTGCCCATGGGTGTTGCTACTCAATTCTTTGGCCATGAAAGTGTTGGATAACCGAAAGCAGCCTGGAAAAACCCAGGGGTCCTAATTGGAATTAATATTGATACTAAAAGATGGAACAGTCTAGGAGAGGAAAATTCCTGGGAAGAAAAATCTAAGAACAGCAACAAAAATTCCCAGATGAAGCTGAAAAAATTTCCACCAGAATTTTCAAACCATAGCATGGGTTTTTTCTCATTCACATATTCTTAGAAAGTGGTAATAATTATTATTCGCAAATTCCTTTTGAACAGGATATTTAACGAACACATACAAATACCAGGATGACTTCTTCAGTAAGTTTGCAACAACAAAAATTTCAACCTATGGCCTAAATGAAAACCAAGCCACATTACTTGTACTGTAGAAAGCAACCTACTGTGGGCAATAGCAACATCCACCTGCATTGTCCAGTGCCCATATACAATTAAGGAACCCATTCCAGTTTTCAAACATTCTTTGATTTATTGACAATTTAATTCTAAGATAAATTTTCTCATACTTTCTTCAGGCTACAGAGAGCTTTGCCTGCAATTATTTATTCTCTTACAATATGACCATGGTTATTTCTCTTGGTCTGTTGTTTCTATCTGTGATTCCTCATAATGGTTTCATGCCATTAAAGGAAATTCTGCCTCCGGCAAGAATGGTGAGGAACTTAGAAATGGTTGTTCTTTGATCCGTAATGCCTGCAAGCAAAAAGTGTTGGTCAAATGCATCATTCATGGTCTACATGCCAATATAAAAACTGAACAGAGGAGTAGAATAGATTTACAGTTACAAAGGGAAATGTAATGAAAGTTTCAACACAGATTACCAACCTGTAAGTAACAGAATTAACTATCTGAAAAGACCCTTCAGTGCAGACATTATAAGTAACTCCTGACACTAATTCCAGGTGTAAGTCTTAACAGGATCATGATCTGAAATAATTCCTATTTTCCTAAACCTGATACTGCTTACTTTTTACCTATCTATATATTTTTTTTTTTCTAACTATTAGTGTGTTCTTGTATCTCTGATTAATTGTTAATTTAGAGGTCAAGTATATCAAATTAACTGCAAACCATCTGGCCAAAAATCACATCTGTCATTCCGTTATTCCTTTGATGATTCCAGGATGTAAATGTTTTCCCTATGGGTCCATAATTTTTTTTTAAATCCGTTTCTCTGCAATCTTACTGTCTAATTTATCATTCTGACCGCAGAAGTTGTATCCATTGATCAGGACTTAGATYTATCCCACAGTAGTAGTAAAGTGTCCATGCATATTCAGTCATCCCAAATATTATGAGCACGAATGTTCCCTTTGACCACACTGTTTTTAGCACGAATTAAACTCAGTTCACAATGTGTTCATGATCTCTAGAAAGTAATTCTAGGAGTGATGTAGGCCTAGTTTGGTTTTGAAACAATTGCCTAATCAATTGTAGTTTCATAAAGCAATGCACACTCATATAAAGTATTTATATAGCAGTACTACAAAGACACATATCATGCAGTGAGTGGTGTGTCAGTAAGAAATAGTCTACTGGTCCCCTGAGAAGCATAAGTTATGAAGCCATGGGAGAAGAAAAAGCCAACAAAACAGGACTAGTGCGGAACATACAGAGAGAGAGAAGCATGGGAGCTTTAAAGTGTATTGTATAACGTGATACTCTGAAATGTTTTCACAGTGAGGAGGGAAGGAAAGAAGTTACTGAGAGTGTTTGTTTAGGAAAATGGATGGAATGAAAGGAGGTGTAATAAAGCCAAGGCAAAATGAGATATGAAGTAGGTTAAAGAGGCTCAGAGAAAAATTTGGCACTCATCTGCTATTGTTCTTCAGTAGGAGATAGTTGTCTTCTTTTTTAATGCTTTCTTTTTTATTACACTGAAAGTATCCTCACCTCGTCTAGGGTTTCTGGATAAGTTACATACATACACCTGGGTTTCTGCATATGTTCTCTTTTTCACCCTAGAAACGTTGTTCATATAAAAAGTGGGCTTCGGCCACTTGTCTGGAATTTCCAGAT
Source organism: Oceanodroma leucorhoa (assembly GCA_030449065.1). Classification (NCBI taxonomy): domain Eukaryota; kingdom Metazoa; phylum Chordata; class Aves; order Procellariiformes; genus Oceanodroma; species Oceanodroma leucorhoa. The sequence goes on along the minus strand of JASVER010000029.1, from coordinate 4,878,020 downwards.
GTCCAGCAGCCCTGATGAAGGAGTAGCTTTGGCCAGGCTCCAGACATCTGGAAATCCCAAATGGACAGACACTGCACATGCAGAAATGAATAGCACAAATGTTTTGGAGTTTACTGTGTCCTGGATGCACTGAACTCACTGCACAATGTTGTCTGGCACATGCATGTTCATTTATGTTTAAGAAATACAGAAAGATATGAAAGCACTACTTCTGTATTAATGAAGTACAGTAGAGATTTTACAGAGGTAACTCTGGGAGTGTATAAGCATTTCAGGGAATATGTGGTCCTCTACTGAGCAAGAAAAAGAATAAATAAATCCGTCAATGCTGTAATTCACTGTAATACTCCTAGTTAGAATGAACTGGATTTCTAAAACATGGATGAGGAATGAGGACCAATATCCTTTTATTAAAGTCAGAGGACTAGCTGCAGCCCAAGGGACTCGTTGGTACTCCTACTAAAGTAAAAAGAAAAGATAATTTTTTCTGTAGGTGCTGGACTGGTTTTCAGTGATGAAGAAGGAAGAGCTGAGGAAGACCATACCTTCGCTGATGATTGCACTGAGCATCTGTATTCACCAATACTGTCAATGTATCACACAGAAACTGCAGCATTTTCAAACACAAAGTAAAACGTTTGAAAAGTGTTGACTTATTTGGTTGGGGTGAAGAGTGGGGAGGGTGGGGAAGGTGAAAGCACAAAGAGGGCAATCATCTATCAGCACCTGGCATCTGCAAACCAGGAAGATTTGACACCAAGAGAAGGAAAAGTGGAGAATCAAATGGTAAGGCCCACCCCCAGGGAACAGATAAAATGAGCAGAAAGCAGGTTACTTGCAGGCAGCAGAAAGAAGCTGTGGGAAAGACGAGAAATCACTCAGTGGATGAGACAGAAACAACAGTCAGCCAAGCAGGGGAGTGCATGTTCTCAAGGCTCAAAAATGTTCTTGGCAGGCCTGGAACAAGCCACCTGTTTCCTTTTTTCTTTTTCTCTCTCTTTTTTCTTTTTTGGGTTGCCTTCCTATCTAGCATTGTTAGGTTTTGTCAGCATAGGGACTTATCCACACTGCTTATTTTAAGTATACAGCTTGCAGAACACATCATTCCTGGGCGGTTCCTTGCAGAAACAGCTACACATATAAATGTATATTTTTATTGTATCCTAGTTTGTTTTTAAAACACCTGACTTGCTAGCCTAGGAATAGACATAGGGGAAACCTTGAACTTGTTTTTCAAAGTGCTGTTTACCTATCAGGGAGGCTAACTGGACTTTTCTCTTGTTTCAGGTCAGGGGTAGTCAGGACATAGTGCAGAGGTAAATACAGGCAGAAAATCTCTCTTGTGCCATTAGATAATTAGAAATGCAATTGTAATTTTGTTCCTTGGCTCCTTGTAGAAATGTTCAGTGAAGCATGATGTAGAAATTCATGAAAGTTTTTAGAAGATTCAATCTCAGATGTGAGAATTGCAAAGGAGAGTAAACACAAAAATGACAACAAAACCCAAACTAAGAAAAAATATTACTTGATCTTGACCACAGCCTTTTTTGGCTTCCTCCTTAGACTTATCTCATATGCATATTTTTCCAGACCAGTTCACAAGGGGATAATGGCTTTCCACTTCTCATGCTTTTCATTTAATAAATATGCTTGTGGTCCATGAAATGCCTTCCAGGCAGAAAGAAGAATTTATAGAAAACCAATGTGTTTGAGATTGTGCCTCGTGTCAAGAAAAGGCAGAATTGCTATATGAACACTGGGGTGACATTGACCACCAGGAGCCCCGAGTTCAAAACCAGTTTTACCTGCTCTATGGTCGACATTTCCCTGGGTCCTTTAATTTGCTCTGGTCTCAATTGTGGAGTATAAACTGTTGTGAGAACTTGGGAGCTCCAGCCTGTGAAGTGTCCATTTCATATTCTATTATGGGTTGTTTATATTCTGGCCCAGAGCACAGGCTCTGGACAAGAAAACGTCCATTGCCTCACGAAGGAGACATGGCAGAACAAGAGGGAAGAACGTGGAGGGGCCAGGTCCCACAAGCCCCATGGCGTGGGAGGCTGGAAACCAGTTGCCTTGAGTGACACAGCCCCCCAGCACTGCCCAAATCCCCCCAGAAGCCCTAGCAGCCCCAGGGGCAGCTCAAGAAATGGGACATGGTCATGGTCTGCTCAGTGGTGCTGCAAGGACAGAGCAGGATAGGGTCAAGCCTGGGAGGGAGTCTGTCTTCTCCTGCCCTGGGGATGGCTGCCCCCGGGCCCCTTCCCCACGCGTAGCTCAGGCACAGTCCCAGCCTACTCTGTGCACAGACCCAGAGGAGTCAAAAGGCCAGAAACCAACCTGCCTGCTGGCCGGTCTGCTGCTTGCTGTGGATGTTTTAATTTGAAGGGAGATATGTATCCGTTTGTATCCACCAGTACATCCAGTCCCTGCGTGTAGTTAAGAGCATGTTTAAGCTTTGCTTTAAACAGTGCCATAAATTAGCACAGCTGTTTGATTCATAGAATCATAGAATCATTAAGGTTGGAAAAGACCTCTAAGATCATCAAGTCTAACCGTCAACCCAACACCACCATGCCCACTAAACCATGTCCCGAAGTGCCATGTCTATGCATTTTTTGAATGCCTCCAGTGATGGTGACTCCACCACTTCCCTGGGCAACCTGTTCCAATGATTGACAACCCCAAAAAATTCAAAACAATCTGTTTACTTTCCCACATGTGACTGTGTGTCCCAGCCAAAACCAGGACAAACATCTAAAAGTAGAAATAGTGTCAAGGAAGAAAAAAATTTAAATGTGCCACATGAGCCAGTGCTGGCCATTTTCATCACCTCTGAACCACACAGGGCTGTTCCCGCTTCCATCTTGCCACCCTCGCTGCTCAGCTGCTGTCGAAGGGAGGGCTTGGCATCGAAATCAGTGTATATCTCCTTTCCCCTCTTTTGGTGAGAGGAGCAGAAACAGCCCTGGAGCCTGCCAGTCTGTGCCAGCCATGCTGTGCCTCCCTACCACCAAAGCCATCCTGTGTGGAGGCGAAGGGCTCGTGTCACCCTGCAGGCATCTGCTGCGCTTTGGGCTCTCATGGGAAGGCTGAGGCCTGAAGAGTCCTGTGATCACAGGACAGAGCCAAGCTTGCCTTACTTACCTCTGCAGCTCTTCAAGAAACCAAGTTGTTATTCTCAGCAAATCTATACCCTTGCACCATTTTGTGTTGTAGGCAAAAGTGGTGCTAGCATGTGCTGGTGTTTGTGGGTCTCCTCTCCTGCCTGGGAGACTTTCAGGCACTTGGTGCCTCCAGGTTAGATTCAGTGTCTTTAATCCAAAGAGAAGCGCCCTGCCTCCAGGCCCCCGGCACAGGCTGTGGAGGGGCTCTGCTGGGGGACAAAGTGTAATGCAAGAAGTGATCAAATAAGAAGATATCACAGTTTTTGTGAAAACATTCACATTTCATATCTAGGCCTGGAAATTGGAAAAAAAACCCATCTTGTGGAAAATATTTTGTAAACAGTATACTTGATGTTGACCTTCTCCATAAATACATATCACACCCACCACCCTTCTGAAAAATAACAAAAGCCCCAGTAGTACCTTTCTTTTCTTTCCTTTTATTTTAATCACATCTGGTTTTTCGCCAGCTCATTAGTACTACAGTCCTGGTGTGCACTATATGAATACTTGTTGTAAGAATAATCTGGGAAATCCTTGCAAGGAGAAGCTTGCACCATTATCAATAACAAATTAACTGTAACAATAACAAAAACTAGGACAGCCTCCTTGATCCACTGTTGGAGGAAGAGAGAGACAAATATGTTAAAAGAGTGATATTTTAGACATTGATTTCAGGGATGTATTATCCACACTGAAATGGTAGCGCTCTCTTTCCATCAGCTACAGAAGACCTTCAAAAATAAACTAAAATGTAGGCCTTCGATCTAACAAAAATCTAGGTGAGTAACACGTTGTTGCTTAATTTTCCCTCTTTCCCCTTGACTAACATTGAACTACACTTGAATTTGCTTTCTAAATTGCCTTTTTTCCCTTCATTTTGTCTTCACCAATTGCTCCTCAAACTGCATTCTTCTGTTCTCTACCTTTATGGTTTATTTAACTGTTCAACTGTTTTCAGGAGTTGCCTTAGTACCCCACTCTGCACATGCCAGTTGTAACCTTGGATGCAAAGAAAATATTTTAGTGTTTTTAAACTGGTAGAATAATTGTGAAATTCAGCCTAGTGCTTCTGTTACTATAATAACTAATTGTCTACTAAATATATAAGATACAGTTGACGCTATTTAGAGACCCATACACTTTACTTGCATTGCATAAAACTCCTAATAATACTGCTATGATATTACTGATATGTGGACCATATAAAAAGGAGACTATCATCTGATTTACAAATGAGTAAAATGCAGTATGATGTACAGATGAGCAAGCTGAGGAGTTAAGTGATGTCATCACTCCTATGAGACAACATTCTAATAAACTAGAAACAGGCCCAACACTGCATTATACTTATGCATAACTTAAGCCTTTGCTTCCATACAACTATTCACATGCTTAAGGTAAGCAACATGCACAAGAGTATTCAGGCTGGGGACCACAGTGTTGGGTGTGTGAAGTGGACATCCTAATAATTAATGCAGGAGAAAGACAAGTTCAGCAAACAAGAGTGGTGTTTTCTAACCACAGGATACACATTGCTTAGATCGTACAGAGGACAAACTGAACCTCAGGTAATTTTCATTCGATKAAACAGTGCAAGGAGAGTAGCAAAGCCGTGTAAATACGTGACACAATCAACTATGCTAAACCAGGCAAAGCACAGGGACAGGACACACTGTGCTTTGTACATCAGACCCCGCCCAAAAGAAAACACAGGTCAGTCCTCATTAATACTCAAGAAAAAAAACAGGGTCAGTGGCAATCAGAGTAAAGGCAAGAGGTGGATAAGGATGACCTTTTCTCTGTTTGAGACAACCGTCCTCCCCCCACGGATATCTGAAAGAGATGAATCTACACAGCAGGGGGGAGCAGCGGCAGCAAAGCCTCGGCAGTGGTATCAGGGGATAACTTCGGCAGCTGACCCAATTTGCATTCAAAGCAAAAGCATCTGAATTCTTTCATGCAAACACTGCACTGCCAGAAACAGCAGCACATGGTTCCTTACGAACTCCTCTTCCCTGTTTTTGCACATCTAGGGCAGATGATGTTAGCCCTTACCTACACATCCAAGTGGATCACACGACTCATGAGGAAACGGACAAAGGTGCTAACGCAGCACAGGGCAGTGAAAAAACTCTTCATGCACAAATTCTCTTTCAGTGTTAAAACGACATTATTCTAGTTCTGAGATAATATTAGAAGAAGACAAAAGATCAATATTTCTTATGGTAACAGTATTTTAGGGGAACTTCACTTTGGAGTCCTGAAGTATTTTACAAATACTGATGAATTCAAGTCTTGCATTGTAGTTCTGTCAAGTCAGTACTATTCCCATTTTACGTATGAGAGAACAAAGGTAGAGGGACTTTGGGAGTGTTGTTTTTTGCCGTTCTTAGGGCTGCCTTTGAGATTTTCAGTGGATCTTGAAAGTTTTTGCTATAAACACAAAGGCACTGTCAGTCACTGAATTCTGGCACTTGAAACTTATTTTTAATACAGCAGGTAACTAAATCAACAAAGGCATATGGAGGACTATTTTTGTTGAAAAGAACATTTTAGAATGGATGTAATTTTCATGTGGTTCCATATAAATGAAGGTGAAATTTGTTTCAGAAGATTTTAGAAGATAAAATACGTTGTTACTTGTGTTTCCATAAGACTCTTTAAAACCCAGATAGAAGACAAGGGTCTGATGGAAACATGCAAGTCAGTCGGGAAAAAATGAAAAAAATATAAAGTAATGCTGGTCAGCATGTCAGGCAGCGACCTGAGCACACTTTTCACCCAAATACTGAATCCCTAACTCTTATGAATTTTGCACTTGACTTGGGGATCTGCACATAAAGAAGTGTGGAAGTCTGGTTGGAAGCACATGATGCTTTTTTGTCTTCTTTAAAAGAATTAGAGAGTCTATCTTGTCAGGAAAGAATCCAAACACTACAGCAATCATCCCTTGAAAGCTTCAGATGCTAATCTTGTTTTCATTAACAGTACGTCAGTGATATGGGGATTCAACCAAAATTACTGTGATGATTTCATGTTAATGGGTATTTAAGTAAAAAGTAAGACATTAATCAAAGATTAGAGAAATGTATGCTAAATTATTGTGATATATGTATAACTGAGAAGAAGTGTTGAAAGGGAAAGAGATTTCTTCCTTGAAAGAAAAAAAATTAAAACCTAGAACAAGACAGATTAAAGGTAAAATATGTCTGAAGGTGCTCTGAATGACTGCTTTTATTTTCTTTCTCTGTATTTTTCTTCTCCCTGTGGGAAATAAGCAATTTGTCTGGAACAGRTATTTGGAATCAGTAATTTGATGCTATAAATGGAGGATGCAAATGAAAGTTAGTCAGTCAGGGTAGCCTTCGTAGCTGCTAGGGCAAGAATTATCTTCCAGGTTAGAAGAACTAGTTATAAGTCCTCTTTAATAAGGCCCCAAACTTGCAAATCTAGCTGTGATGGACAGTAACATTGAAACCTGACTTAAAGTTCAGTTCATATATAAGTGGTTTTTTAGGAGTCATGTATAAATAAATCAGCTGATGCAATGCAAAAGACAGTTTTGGACACTACTAACTGTAGTGCCTTTGGCTGTTTCTGTACCAGGAGAGATCTGACTTAAATTATTCCTCTGTGAATTCAAGTCCTTTTGCTGGAAGGGACATGAGTGGCAGCCACGGCCCCCTGTCCCACTGATCCCTGAGGAGCAGTGCGGGCTACTGAGGGCTGTAAAAAACACCAAAGCAAAACAGAACAGCTTGAAACTTGTTCTCTCCTGTGTAAGACAAAAATYGTCTTTGGATCACGGAGCTGTAAAAATAGTTTCAACCTACTTCTGCCTTTCTTAACTCTCTAGTCTTATGACAGCCCATTTGGGCCCAGAGTTCAGTCACTCTGGAAAGGAAGAGCTCCTGCCTGCAAGCTGCCTCTAGGTCTGAGATATGCTGGGCCTCAGGCAGAAGGACCAGCCGGTCGTACGTGAAGCGAAAGCCCTTGTTTAGCAGCCAGCCGCGACCCCCAGCACCAGCTCTGAGAGCCACCTCCCTTGTCCGAATGGATGTTTTCCATGAAAACCCATGACCCACCTCTAATTTTCTGTCAGGTTGCCTTCCCAACAAACTTGTTACCTGAGTAGAAACCCTGTGGAAACCACTAAGTCACCTGTGTGTCTGCGTGTGGCGACCGGCTGACCTTGAAGCCTTCTTAGCAAGTCCATGGCAGGTGGAAAATTGAGGCCTTACTTATACCTTTGGGAAATATCTTTAAAAAACCGAGATTCAGTGTCACTGCTGAGAACATGGGGTATTTTTCAATGCTTTCTAAATTAGATTGCTAAATTCATGAATCCACTTCAGGCAAATTAATGGTTGCTATTTTGTTTACCAGGCTTGAAAGGACTGAGAGCCTGCAGTGACACACTGGATTATGTCGATCTCATTAGCATTTCATTAGTCCTCTACTTCTTCTCATTAAAATCTCAACCTCATATAATTTCTCTGCCTCTCTCCGCAGATAAGTAAGAAGGCTCTGATGCAGAGAGTAAATGGAGTCAGGCTTCTTCCCTGTTTCCGAGGTACGCTTGCTACAGGCACTTGCTGAGCCCTGTCAAGCTGGTATTTTTAATAATACACTATGTTCTTATTAGTCCTCATGCCTGTGAATCACATTGAGCTGAAAGAAGTTTCCAGCAGTTGTAGGCTCCATGCACAGCTTGGTATAACTTCCCTAGCAACGGGGATCTAATGTGACAGGGCTTTGTGCAAAATGTATGCCTCAAAAATCTTCCCTGACCTTTTGAAACTTTTGTGCCTCTTGGGGTGACAACTATAGGGCCGTGCTGGCTCTCGAGGGTCCCATCCTGCTCACCACGTCACAGGGAGGCTTGCCCTCCGATTCAGCTGGCAGGGAGGTCAGGCGCTGCCTACCAGACGACAACAGCTGTTCTGATTTCTGGAAGGATACGAGAATCCCCCATTCTCCTGATGTCCTCCACATCCCACAAGCAAGATATTAAAATGTGAAACATCAGACTATTCAGAGAGGCAGTACAATTCATCCGCTGGATATTGTAAAGTGAGCAATAACTACAGTCCCCCTGAAAAAAAGACACTTCAATAAAGAGAAGAATAACTTTTCCCCAGAAAGAGCAGAGGCACCATGAGGAAAGCAGTATTCTTGTTTTCCATATGATGCTGTCTGCATATCTGGAAGTTCCAGGCAAAATTTATGAAAGCAAGAATATTTTAGATTCCTTTTGTAGCAACGCACAACATCTGCTAAGACTGGATTTGGGGGGAAAAATGAAAAGGACTTTACTGGGCCTGGTTAGGTTAGAGTTAATTTTCTTCATAGCGGCTCATATGGTGCTGTGCTTTAGATTTTTGACCAAAACACTACTGACAACACATTAATGTTTAGCTTTTGCTGAACACTGCTTGCACAGCGTAAAGGCCCCCTCGGTTTCTCACTCTGCCCCTCAGTGAATAGATTGGGGGGTGCACAATAGGCAGGGAGGGGACGCAACCAGGCAGATGACCCAAACTAAATAAAGACATGAACTAACCAAAGAGGTATTCCATACCATATAGTGTCATGCTCAGCAATAAAAGGGAAAAGGGGAGGTTTAGGGGTGTTGGTCACCTCTTGCTCAGGAACTGGCTGAGCATCGGTCTACCCATGGGAGGTGGTGAGTGATTGCCTCTGCTTCACCTGTTTTGTTTTCTTTCCTCTTCCACTTCTCCTTCACTTATTAAACTTTTGATTCTTTGTTTGTTTTATCTTGACCCCTAAGTCTTCTTGCTTCTATTCTTCTTTTCCTCTTCCGCCGTCCTACTGAGGGAGGGGGAAGTGAGCAAGTGGCTGTGCGGTGCTTAGCTGCCCACCGGGGTTAACCCACAACAAGGACTTAGAAATGCTTAGCAGATTTTCTTCTTTTGGTAAATATTTCTTATGGCTTATGAGCCTGCCTGCCATCCTTCCGATTTTTCTGTAAGAAAGCATACTGGGCTATTTTCTAAGCATTGTAATAAATTGCAGTCTGGGTGGTACTGAACAGTAGGTTTCATGGAAAAAGATGGCTTCTGACTTGTTCTTTGGATAAGAACCTATAGATCATTATCTAGCATTTTCCGTACCAGGAATAATTTGTGGAGTTAGAAGAACATAATTTTGTGTTAAAACTCTCAGAGGTATATGCTTTTTAGCCTTTAAAGAGCCAGTTACAAATGACCAGTGAATACTTGATTACAGGCTGTTTTTCTTACCTCTTATTTTGATAACCACACGCTTGCAACCTCCACGCCTCCTTCAAATGTGAACTCTCTGGAATAGAAACTGTTTATATCTAGTGAGGACAGATTTTGGTACAAAAAGATCCTGATCTCTAATAGGGCTTTAAAGTGCTTTCACAATAACATAAACAAAAAAAATAAAACTCCCATGGTTATGATTGTAAATAATAATAAAAAAGTAGTTATTTACATTTCTCAGTAGGGAGTCATATCATAAATGTACACATTTGAAAGACAGGAAATTGCAAGAGAATAATGACTTAACATCACATCATTAAACATCTATCTGCACTTATGTTTGTTTTCTTTGGTCCGCTACAAATGAGTTGGAGATAGATGTGAAATACAGAAAGATCAGAATCGGTTCAAGCTGTTATTTAGAAAATGGTAAACATAATTTCTCTAAGTTTCTGGTGGTTGTTCCATCAGTCTTTATAAGAAGGTCATTTTCCCCCAAGTGAGTAATATTTTAATTCACAGACTGCCACTGATTTCATATTTCTATATAAATAAAAGGCTTTGCATTTAAAGGCAGAGAGATGAAAATACCCACATGACAGCATCTGACAAAGGAGTATGAAAAGCCGTAAACATTACAAAATTCTATTGCTGATTGTGGTAATTGGAGGGCAGTTGGAATTTTTTTATATAAATATTTTTATATATGTATGTGTTCATAAACACATATAAAATGTGAGCCCTTTGTGGACTCCTAATTATACAAAAGCATTCCTGTGAACTCGAATACAACGATGCAGACACTGATAAACTGATGTTCTCTGGAGCCAATCATACTGCCATTTCTTTTGTTAAAAAATAGTTTGTCAAATTAATGCCAGCTGATTTTTAATTCCATAACATTTACAACATTAATAACCATTATGGCTCTATCTATTTGTTCGATGAGACATTCAAATCCATTCTCATACACGATGGTAGTCCCTTACATGGAGTTCTCTCATCTGCTCCAATCAAACTACTTCACTGCCTAGTCCCAAACCCACTGAATTAATTGAAAAGAATTCTTTTAACTTCAGCGGGATTCAAAACAAGCCTTGAGCAAGTAATCATCTGCAAATTGTTCATCATCTGACCCACAAAATTTGTTTAGTATTCAGCTTAATGGAGTATTTAATTAAAAAACACCATTAAGGTGCAAAATAAGGAATATTTATTGTTAACTGGCTGGATTTCATCTGAAAAAAATGCGAAACCAAGATTTGAAAAGTATTGTCTCTTCTGGTTGATAACTAAGCTTAAAGATCATTTTCTTCCTTGATTTATGCCAGAGATGTAGTAAGCCTCATCAGGCAGTCCAGAAATACTCATCGACATAAATCTTTTAATGTGGCATAATTTTCATGACAGTCTTCAACAATCTATTACGGTGCTTTGACTAAAGATCTTGCATGCTAGAAAAAAAATGAAATATGATGTTTGAACACCTTCCATTTAGTTTTGCAAGGTTTATAAATTAGCTTTCCTGTCTACAGCGAGCTCAAGTGCTAACCCAGGGAGATCCCCTTGGTTTCAGCAGTGCAAAAGAGACATAACAGACATACCCATACAAGCTGGCCCAGGACCAGCCATCCCTATCAGTACCTCTGAGCAGCCTTGCTTCTGCCCACTCCAAAGAAAAACAGAAGCAAGTTGAACCAAGGGGACCTTAGACACAGTTGGGGTTTGCCACCCCAGTGGTGCAGGTAGGTGAGCTGGCGACACCGGCCCTACTGCCTCTCCCCAGTTTGCTCTGTGTGAGGCACATCAGGCTGTAGGTCCCAGTGCCTCATGCTCTAAACGCACCCCAGGCCAGGAGGAGCCATATAGGGTTGCCATCTGTCTTCTGCTGGCCACAAGTCTTTGATAAATTAAGCATTTGGTGTAGATATCCTTCTTGTTTGCTTAAAATAGGGAAAATTCTGGGTCAAATTAAATCCTGACTGTTTTATTAACTTCAGCAGTCTTAATGAAGGCAGTGAGCAAGGTCTGAAAGGAGACAGCTTGTTTTCTGCAGTTTCTGAAGCCTGAAAACTGACAGAACTTATCTTGCTTATTCACTGGAGCTGCTTTACCTTGATGTGAGATGGCTTTAGCAGTGCTGAAATTAAAAAGTCTACAGTGTCTTTGATTCATACATGTGCATACACACTTACATGGAGTCTCTTAGGATCAGACCCACAGATAGAAAGGTGTAGTGACCCTGAAAGTCTTCATATCTAACTTCCGGACACCTAGTTCCCTGAATTCTTGGTATCAAGAGAGCATCCCAAATGAAAAGAGATTCAAAGCAACCATTCTGCAGGGATTAACAGAGGAGGAAGGGGACAACTCTCTCAGTCTCAGCATCAATGTATTGGGCACTTCTAGCAGGAGGAGCAGTCCTGTGGAAATAGTTTATAATGTGGGACTGAACACTCTCAGGCTACAGACTTCCCAGGTCATGGCTGAGTACCATAGACACTATGCCAATATATAAAAGGGGCCCTGGGCAGGAGCATCAGCCCTTCAGGATATATTTTGAATGCAAATGGCTGCAAGTGACAAGCCCTGGGTACAAACACTATAGATAACTTGCGCTGTAAACCTAACTACTGAATAGGGCTTCAGGACATGTAGCAAACAGGTTTTCAGCCATAAAATGGCGTAAGCATGAAATAAACACTGAGAGACTCTGCAGTACCAGCCCGGAGGCACTGCTGGGCAGCGCTCTGAGCTCCCAAGCACTTGCAGGGCTCAGGGGGTGAAGCATAAGTTATGGGGACTGTGTGCCTACATGTTGGACTCCAGTCTCTGCCTATGTCCCGCTTGTAGCACTCATGTACCCGAATAAGTCCCTAAAATTGAAGAATGAGTCCCGGTTTCAAAGAACAGGGATTTTCCATGTTTCATGCTATTTTTTTCTCTCTGTGCGCTCTGCTTGGTAAGTAGAATTGTTCTTTAGCGAAGCTGCTACAAATCACAAAAGGCAGAAAGCTGTGTCTAAGCCTGACCATTAATGAAACCAGTTCATTGATTTCTGGTGGTACACAGTGTTCCTGAATGCAATTAATTTATATGAACAGTACAATGGATTTTGTTCTCTAATCTTATTCTGTTGTTTCATGAAAGGCTAATGTGATAGAATAGATGAGACTAGTGCTAGCTCAAGGAAGAATGCTTCCATTTCTGAGTATTTTAGACCATCACTACAGACATAATGTAGGTTTTAATAAATGGAAGAAGCTAAGGTCCATTTAAAATACCGCTTCAGTTCCTGCATCTAAAATAGTTGCTCAATTAAGAACTAGCTGCTTGTTTCTGTTAGGATATAGAAGTTAATAATACTCACCAAGGCTCATGTTCTAGCCATACTGAAATGGAAAGCTTGTTCATTTAACTGGAGCTCACATACTCAACTGGGATAGCTCCTGGGAACTGGTTTCCATCTAATGGCAACAACGTGACGGTGACGGAGGCTTAATTGAGACGTAGTGTAGATTCCACTTAAACAGAAGATCTTTAATCCTCATTTTTGGCATATTAAGACTTTTCAGGTTCTGTTTAAACAACCTCCTTCTTAGGAGATCTGGCACAATAGCAAGTTTTACAACAATCAACCATTAGCTAAGATGACAACAACAAAAAGCTTCTGTTATTGTAGTAAACTGAGGCACCTGAGTTCCTTGTTAAGAGCAGGATTTCACTGTGATTGACTATGAAGGAAACTCACTTGTATGAGATTTGTTTTTATTTTGTTAAAAGTTCTACACACCAACGTGTCTAAAGAAACTACAGGTAATACAGCCGTAAGATATTACACGCTTCCACTGCACAGGGAACCCCTCTCGGATCTGACTACTCCAGCATGCATGTACAAACAGGCACGGTTCCAAATCTGCAGCTTACCTCTTCATTCTTGCTATCAGTGTAAGAACGGGCCGCATGAAAAAAATGTATGCCTGGCATGATGCTTGTTGCCACTGCAGAAAATTACTTCTGCCCTGAGATCCTAATTGGTCTGTAGTACTCCCTCCAAGCATGCACTGACTGATGTCTCATTGAAGTGGGAGGACTTTTTCTGCCTCTGCATTTGGGAATGCACACACAACCCCTGCAGGCTCTAGGGACTAGGTGGAGGCCTTTTTTCCAGCCACTCAGCCAGCAGCCTCCTTGCATCGTGGCTGGCATGGGAGTCTTCCTGCTGCGGGTCCTGCTCCAGCCTGTATGAGTCCACCTGCAGACACAGTCCTCATGTGGGAGCAGATCCTGCGTGAAAGATACTGCACCAAAAGCAACACCTCTCTGGAAATCTCCCTGGGCGATAAACAGGGATGAAATCATTTCCCTGTGTCTATTCCCCATGGAGCTCTCTTCTCCAGCGTGATCCCAGGCTAACAGAGATCTCAGAAAGACATTGCAGCAAATGCATCTGCCTTCCACATTCACGCAATGGTCGTAAATACTGTGTGAAAAGGGAACGAAAGATGCATATAATGATCAAGAATTCGAAATCCTCATCCAAACGTAGGGTGGGATCATTTGTTTTCTAATCCATCTATCTTCCTCAGAGCAAGCTCAGTCATGCCTAAATCATTTGGACAATTGATCGTCTAACCTATTTTTTATAACCATCATTACTGGAGATTTTATAATTTCGCTCAGTAAATTTCAGGGCTTCATTCTCCTAAAATGCAATTTAAGTTATATTATTATGGCTGTAATAACTCCAGCTCTCTCACGATGCAGCAACAAGTTGTCTAATAACTGATCCCAGGCTACAAACCCACCTGGAGAGCTTTCAGTGCAATGGGAACTGTACTCGGAGAGTTCATGTAGAGAATTCTTCTTTTCTTGAGGTATTTTGCAATAGACTAATCTAAAATAATCCTCAGGAAAAATTCAATTTTTTTCTTCCCTCAGACATTACTTCAGAGATTTGAAATCTGACAACCTTCATTTCATTGAGCAATTTTGCAACTTAGGTGTGCAAAAAGGTGGAAAGCAAAGAAAAGGAAAACTATGCTGACTTATAGTGTGCCCACCAAATAACTTCAAATAGAATTTAGAATGCAACACTAATTCTTAAGTTTTCTCACAGAAAAAAATGAGACAATTAATGAAAGGGCATATAAAAAGAAATATATGTCAAAAGGAAAGAAAGAGGGGGCATAAGGCTCAAAGAATGGGGCATAAAAAAATGAAAGAAGGGAGAAACAGAACATTGCCCCAACAAGAGGTGAGAAGACAAGGGAGGCAAATCAGGTTTTTCAGGAAAGAATGAACATGGTCTCCACAATGAAGAAGAGAGGCAAGCACTGAAGGAAGATGGCAGGTTCATAAAACAGATGGAATTAACTTTTTTGCTGGTGGTTTTCAAAAGTTTCTCTTACTACTAACAGAATACAAAATTCTTCAGAAAACAACTTAAGAATCAAGGATGGAAAAAATATTATAAAAATAGCACCTACATGTTTTATATATAAAATCTATATATTTTTATTGGTGCTAAAGAATACAATGGAGTTGAGGCAAAAAGAGGCTTCTCAGTAAACATGTTGCAGAATCGCAAACCTCTCAACACCCAATATTATTTTCCTTCTAAAAGAGCAGAATGCTATTTCTATTTAATCAGTAGGCATTCACCCATGAGCTTCAGCATGAGAAGATGAGATCCTAAGAACACACGAAAACACAGGACATATCCCATGCACATGTATTCCATCAGGTTAGAGATTCAGTTAAATTACTATTAAATGGGAGTAAAATGCCATTGGCAATAGGGCATTGCAGTGATCTTTGCAAGCAATACGTGTATCTTCTACCTCCTGGTTTTCTCAGGCTGATTATAGGACTCACATGCCAAACACTCAAGAGTCCTTTAATTCTCAGTAGGAGACTATCATCTCAAAAATCAAATCATGAGCACCGCATATTCTAATAGAAAGTGCTGAAGAAACATGTTGGCAGTGTCTCTACTCAAAATGAACCACTTCAAGACATTTAAGAGGGTCCACATTTGGAATTAACTTTGGCTTCTAGTGCTTATCAGTGATGAAATAAACGGTAATTTGAAAAGGAAAGAGGGAGAGAAGCATAGGCAGAGGAAAGGGAGTTACAGCACTACCCATACGCAGCTCAGACACAGAAAGCATCATCAGTGCCACGCAGGGCAGTATGAAGAGGGTAGGCAGAGCAGAAGTAAAACCAGATATGAAGAACTTGATATATTATTAAAACTTGGATGGTAAAAGTTTTTGCTTAGATTAATATGTTTTTGAAAAAGGGGTTATTAGGCACGGGAAATAGTTACCGAAGCAACTCCAGTTAGAGAGAGAGAAGAACTACTAGGAGGGAAAGAGCATCCCTCCTGTCATTCTGCTCAGCCCCAACGTTTCCCTGGGCACAAAGGTTTAGCCATGGGGGCCAGATCCCCTCTGCTCTCTGTAGGATATTTTTACCTATACACCCTGAGGATATGGCTTGCAGATTTCTGCAATAATTGCCATCTGGTAATTTTTTTTGGTTTCCAGTGATGGCATAGTCACACCTTTTGTTGAGTCCTCAGAAAAATGAGGAATAAAAATTC
Organism: Oceanodroma leucorhoa; assembly: GCA_030449065.1. Classification (NCBI taxonomy): domain Eukaryota; kingdom Metazoa; phylum Chordata; class Aves; order Procellariiformes; genus Oceanodroma; species Oceanodroma leucorhoa. Next base: position 4,861,995 of record JASVER010000029.1, on the reverse strand, counting down.
CAGTAATGCAGCTTCATTACCTGTTATTACCTTATTACCTTACTACTTGTTAACTGTTTGTGCCCTTCTTAATTTAGAGTAGTTACCATTAAGGGCTTTTTAATAGCCACCATTATCTTTATGTACACAGTTAACTTTATTAGTTACAGAGAATCACTTTGCAGAAAAAAATAATGTAATGAATAAATACTGGCATTTTCATAACAGACACTGTATTGTTTTGGAGATTATAACGTGTGAGTCCCGATAGAATTTTGTTCTGAAATATTTTCACATTTTTTTCCTCCTTTCCCGTTCCTGGAGACTGTGCTGTCTGTGTAGGTTATCTAGGAGACAGAAGCATTCTGTTAAATACATTGTTTTACTTACGGAGGAAACCAGGCCTTCTGTTTTGATTTTCCTTTTTTGTGTGTGTGAGATAAATTGAGAAGAGTTCACGCTGGAGCCAGAAGGTGAGGTTGGCAAAGCCAAGGTGGGTAGGCAGTTGTCTGATACCACCAAAACCACCTCCAAGCTACTCTGATCATCACTTATTGGCAGAATTCCCATTCACCTCAAAAGTGGAAGTGGCCTGGAAAACCATGATTGCCAGATGCTATTGGGGCCAGAATGTCTAGTACATAAAACACATCCCCTGAGCCAAAAAAGCTATTAACTTTTTAATTTTTGAGGGATTTTCATTGTGTCAGGATTGATGTAGTTGTCTTCAGTAGTTTTATAATCTAGCTGTAAAAAGAAAAAACAGAAAATCCTCACCACTATAATGTGTCTACAATATTATTTTCGTGCTTTTACCCAACATAGAGGTTGTCTACAAAGGCAGTCTGGTGCTCTCCTGCAGGTATCCTGCCCTGCCAGAGCTCTGTGGCATGTACCACATGCCAAAGGCAATGCTGAGGAGAGGATTCTCCATGTCCCGCTGACACGTGTACATACTCACCAGTGGGATGGGGTGACCATGCGGTAAGGAAGCACCAACGAGGGGCCCAGGAACGGTGACACTGGCGCATGGTGGGGTCTTGACAGTCAGTATCTGGTCTCACACTAGGGTTTTTTCTTCTTATTTTCCTTTGTTGAAAGTTATATATAAAATTAGACCAAGACATTAACCAAAAAATGAGTGAACTAGTAATTGAAGAAAATGCTTTTGTAATAAATGCTGAGACTAAATTGCTGGCATAGCTCTAAAGAGCTTAGCTTGAGTCTGCACCACCATCAGTGACACAGGTCACTAGAAGCAAAGAGAACTGCTAAAATTGATCACTTGGGGTAGTCAAGGGAATAGGCTGCACTGAGTATATTGCCCTCCTCCCATTCCTTGGCTCAGTCTTTGTTAGAATAGCTGATGCCTAGTTTGGAGAGGCTTGACTAAGTATGATGAATGAAAAATCAATATTAGAATAGCAGATGCTATTTATTTCCCAGGGAGTGGCAAATGTAAGGCTCTCAGAGAACATTACCATTCTGCTGCAGACTGCTCAAGCATACTTTTTCTTTTATTTTGTAATATTTGCAAGCTTAAATAAATGTTTGATATCTTTGTCTCCTGGCATATATATGAGAAACAGATCATCTATCTGAATGAGGTCAGTTCATTCTTCCACCCAAATAYGTAAAACATAGAAGAATTGTAGATGTAGGCCAGACAGAACAGCTGCAAATCAGTATGACCTCACTAATATGAAGAACAGTGCCCTCACATCAACTGATATAAATTATCTTAACTCAGCAGATGTCACTCCTTGACCCCATTTCATATTTTCCCAGTCTGCCAACACTCCAGCCTCCATGCTGGGGAATGCTCTGCTGGTTGCTATTTTTCCATGCTAGCCCTTCTGAGCTGATGAATGTAGACCTGTGTCCAGGCAAGAACATCATATGCATTACCACACACATTTGCTTGATTAAATGGATTTCTTAAATGGCTACAATCACAGACTAAAACAGTTTGCACTTGTTTAGACTGGACAAGTTTCATTTGCCTTTGCCTTTGCATAGGGGAGGCCTACAGGAATACCATGTGCTCGGCCAGAGGAGCTGTAGTGAAGTGTAACTCAGAGAGGCTGCCAGTCTCCTGGAGCACTGGTCCCTGTGCATTGCCCCCATGGAGGCTTGCCAAGCCATTGACCCAGCTGTACAGTCTTGTCAGAGTCATAAGCAAGGAAGACAGGACCAGGCACAATACAATCCAGATAAGGCTGGAATAAGAGCATTGAGGACAGTATAGCCTGTAAACAAAGATTCAGATGGAACGTACTATTCTGTGTTGTTTGATCCTACCAAGACGTGGCAATGACTGTAGTGGGTTAAGGGAACATCATTAGATGTTACGTAAACCATGTTGTCACAGGAACAGAGGCTTCAACTCCTGATCTGATAATTATTAGGCTAAACATACTGATCTGTGTTTGATGCAATAATCCCGGTTACAACTTTGCCACAGAACAAAGCCTGTGGCCATTTAGAGCAGTCTAAATGTGGAGATCTCTTCAATATAAATTTTCTAACACTGGAGTTCTTGATACCGCTACACTTAAGCCTGAGTAGCACCTGACAAGGACAATACCAACAGTGATGGGAGCCACAGTGATCTCTGTCCTTGGTGACCATTGACAGCATGCCTATTACATACAGGTCAGTGTTCTCTGGTATGTAGCATTGCACAGTAGCATGCGTGGGTATAGCTGTCGATGTATTTGAAGGAAATCATGATCTTGTCACTGATATTCCAGTAACAGACAAGGAGAATAAACCTTACAAATTATTTGTCCAGCTCTATTGTACAGCCATGAAAACAACAACAAAATATTTGCTGACCTAAAACTCCCCTACCTTGCCTCAGCTATTCTCACAGTATTATTAAAGACAAGAAGGCGTTTTCTTTATATCAGGTATACTATATGGGGGTCATATTTTCATTTTTAAGTACCTCTGAGACAAACATTTCCTTGTGTTACCCTCTAAGAAAAATTCCTGACTAGATGACCCCTAGGCCTCACTTAGTCTAGCATTGTTCACGGCATTTAGCTATGCATCTCTCCTCCTGGGCTAACTGCATGTGTTGTCAGCTAAATTGAAAGCCATGGCAACATGCCCACTTAAGTCATGAAGGCCAGTCCTGTACAGAAAAATATGTGCAACTCAAAAGGATACTGAAGTATAGGTGAGGAAATACCTGAAACTCTTTCTTCCAAAACATTTTTAAGTATAAGTATGCTTACACACATTGCCATGTTAAAATCAGAAGTCAGTGCTATAAAAGAAACATACATTCTAAGTCCTACCATTTTGATGTTGCTCTTAAAAAAATTGCAGACCAAAGTAACTTCTCATAGGTATGCTCATTTTGTGCTGTATTACATTTTCTTCTTCACTCTGATTTGTTTTAATAATTATGCTTTGTTTTGACATTTTGAATCATTTCCATGACATTCAGCATATTATCTGATCTGCGTTACAAGCTGTCACTGAAAATGTGCTGTGCAGTTAAGTTAGATCTGAGGTGACAAGCAACTGAGCTTTTTTTTTACCTATAAACTTTGATTTTATGAAAACCTCATTTCTTGCTGCGTAAAACAGATTGGTGCTGTGAATGTATGGCAAATCTTTGAGTTTTTCCATGGCCTATAGTGGTTACATAACAAAGTGTTAGTCAGAGCCAGCTTTTAGTTTCCACTAAATATCCAAGATCACCACTAGATTTTCCTATCAGTTTTCAATTTGGAAATGTGAAGTGCAGAAGTGCTTGCCCATCCTTTTGGTATGTAATGAACACTTAAATGCCTGCCTTGGTTTTTAGTATTAATTTCTCTTGAGACACAAGGCTTGATCAAAGGCTTGTTCAAATGGATGAAAAGACTCATTACTTTCAGAGGGCTTTGGATTAGACTGTGGGATAGCATTTGGGCGGCTGTGAGGCAGCTATCAGTCTTTGATCATGAATCTGGCAACCAAGGTTTTTCTTTCATACTTGGCCATCAGGTGCCTTTCCTCTTAATAGCATACATAATTGCCACAAGATAGTGTATCCATTTTTACTGCTCCTTTTGGGTTTCTTGGAGGGACCTGTTGTCCATACTGCATTGTGTGGATGTTGTATAGATAAAACCCTGCAAGCCACCACCACGTGGGTTCTGTTCCATGCCCCTCACCACTCTTACCTCAGATACATTCCTGAAAGATCAGTTTAAATTTCCAGTGGTGAGCCTTAATACAATAAGAATATGGATGGACAGGAGTTTTCACAGCTGTAAATTTTGCATTTGCAGTTTGTCAATTTGATTATTCCTATCTCATTTTTACAATTCTCATTGTTTCTGTTAACAGTATGCCATATCTCTCTCAGGAAGTTTTGCACCTTGCTTGAAATACCTTTTTTCACTTACAAAAAAATTAACCCAAGCTTTCCTTGAATAATTTCTTGAAGTTTATTCATTTACCTTTATTGTTTAACAAACAAACTGGGCTCCATTTCTATGTAATTACTTTCTGTGATTGAAGCCTATTCCCTCTCAATTTTCCTATCTCTACTCCAAGGCGAGCCTTTCTCAGTACAGCTATTTTTCCTTAGACTAACAGATCTGACTATCCAAATCTTTTATCACATTTGTCATTCTCCTGTCAACCTGTCAACTTGTCATTCTTCAATCTAAGCGTCATTTAATAAAAGCAGACATTCGGTTTTGGGCAGCTCATAATGAAAGAGCTGATTAAAGACTAAAACTACATCAGACAGGAAACTCTTCTTCCGATGTTTTCAAGAAGAAGGAGAAAAACCTGTTGTGAAGCCAAAGGAAACCAAGGCCAACTAAAATGCTAAGAAAAAGAGGCTGCTTGATGTTCAAAGGACTTTATAGGCACGTGAGGGACCCATGTTGACGCATGTCTGTCTCAGATGAAGACTTTCCTAGGTAATTTCCTGAAACTTAGACCACAAGACTTTTGTCAGGATTGTACTAATTTTCCAAATAAAATAATCAGATACATTTTTTTCAAAACATCTTGACACTTTAGTATTAAAACATGAACAACAGCAACAGCAACAGAGCCAGACTGCCTATAATGCTAATTTTCAGGTTATTTCTGTGAAATACCTACAGTTTTAATTCAAATAAAGATTATTAGAAGAAAAAATATGGTAACTTGCAATGAAATTCCCTTTCATAGAGATGTTTTCCAAAACACAACCTTTGCCTTCATTTCCCAACCTGCAAGAGATTTAAGATGATCGAAAAAGAGCCAGCATGGCCTGTCTTGTTGCATTGCTGCAAAGATGAAATGCAGCTGTTCAAGAAGCARATTTGCCTAAAGAACTCAAAGTACCGTATTTTGGCAGCTAGAGCTCAACAGCTGGCTGCAGCCGGCATGAGGGAGCTGGAGGGTTGCAGAGGGGACAGTCCTCCTTCCTTCTTTCCTCCGTTCCTGCCACGAACAGTAGCAGCAACTCCGCAGTCTGTGGCAGAAGGGCACATTCAGAGGCTGCTCTTAGTGAGGTTTTGACTGCCACAGGGACAATCAGGTATTCCTAGATCCAGCTACTTCTGATGCTGAGCCAAACAGTGATACCTTAGGATTTTGTATGCAGGTTTCTGCAACGAGGTGAGTGTCACCATTTACAGATCCTGCTGAGATTTTTCTTTTCAGTGTCCAGATGCCTGCATCTGTTTCTTTTTTTTACCTGTTCCTCATAGGATAAGATGAATTCTTAGTGGAAGTGTTTGCTCTCCTACTAAAGACAAAAAAATCTCTCACTAATTTGATGAAAAAACATAAGATCTTGCATTAACAAAAGTCCATTAACTGAGCCTYTCATTTCATGACAGTTAAATTACAAATCCAAAGCATCAAAGGGGCAGGGGAAAAAAGACAGGGGGAAAATATGGGAGAGATTCATGAGGAGCCTGTGGAGCATCGCACTGCCCTGCAGAGCTAACTCATGAAATACAAGCAACATATTTATCCAAGCAATGGCATTCTGGTCTTTCCTAAATGGTGAAAAAGTTTGCCCTTTGTTCATCAGGCCATCTCCCAGAAAGAAATACAGGCAGGCCTCTTATAAGCAATGCCTACTTGAAGCGGAGCGGGTGGGTGGCAAAGGAGACCATGGCCATCACCTGTAGGACAGCTGGAAGTGGGTGTGACTCCTACGTTCATTTAAACCCAGACTGCCCTCAGTTCCCCCCTCCTCCATGTCAGTTGCTGCCACTCATGGCCTTTGACTCTAAATGTAAGAATAGGTGCAAGTGTAATGTGAAACACCTGTCATAAGAAGAGTTTTTTTGAAAAACAGCAAAACCAGCTTGACCAGATACTTGGATAAATGTGGTACACGAATGCCACCATTGTGAAATTAATTGATGCATAAAAAGGAAAAAATAAATGAGTAATTATGCATAAAAGTTATACCCAAAAGATTATCATGGAAACTGAGATTATTTTAAGAACAGAATTTGCTTGTGGTCTTCCTGAGTTATTAATAGGTCTAGCTACAGAAAGAAAATGCAGTTCAGAAGTGGTGTAATTGGTTACATATGAGTAGTTACACAGTCAATAGCTGCAAACCCAAATCAGTTTTTCTTAGTAACCCAGAGTAATTAGGGTAATTAAGTATGTAATTTATTTATGAAAATGGGATCCAAGATGGTTGTTCCTAGTAGATTCTGAAGGAGAGGTTGTAAATGAGAAGGAAATATCCCAGGTTAGATTCATATCTAATTGTAATGCTCTATATTAATTTTTTTTTTTTTTTTTTTTTTTTTTTATCTGAGAAAGGATACTCTTGGGATGAATGACAGAGGTAACATTTTCTGTAATCAAGAGAAATGTGATCATTCTCATTAAGGTATCCATCATTCAGAAGAAATCACAAAATCTGGTCCTATTCTTTCACACAATCTACCTTATATGCCTAAGATTATGTCAAGGCTGGACAAAAGCTGTGCACTATAAACTTTTCAGTAAGGAAACTTGTATTGGTATTTAATTAGTACAAAATTTGACACAGCTTTCTGGTGCAGAGTATTGACTCATCACAACTTTTCTTCTCTTTTTTCAGTTGCCAGAGAGCTTTATTTTCAGTTCAATAATCACTTTTGTAATTGGCAACATCAGTGATTTCCACAGATTTTCCCCTCAGTACGTCCAGTTGCCCATACAAAGGGGTCAAACATGATTATGAGAGCAAGTTTCCAAGAAAAAATATTCCTATGAGCACTGGGGGCTAAAGTAAAAATAAATTAAGCATCCCTGTTGTAACACATTATAGGGATTAGATTACATTGATTAGATTTTCAGAAGTCCATATATATGGTAGACACGTCAGTGCCTGGGGCTTTTATAGACTCCTTTGCTCTAGAAAGCAAAATTAATTAAATAACGGAAAATCTAAACAGCTTTTGTTTATTTGTCTTTAGCAACATTATGCAACTTCAGCAACATTCACAGTTGGCTGGTAGAGAAGTACTGATTACCCTAGGTCATTGGGGACAATTTTTACTGCTAGTGAAGTACTCCCTGATGAATCATCCTTCAGCCTCTCACCTTTTTCAGACCAGGGTTTCCCTGAGCCTTTTGTAGCTTGTCTCTTTGGTCACCTGCAATCCAGTCTCCCTGAGAAGGCCTATAACCTTCTTGCCCACACATCTGTTGGCAGAGCTGCAACCTGTTGAATGAAAAAGCTTGTATTTTTTGGTTTTGAATCTTCTTCTGGGTGGATTCATGTGATGACCCCCAGTTCTACTGGAAAAGACAGGGAACAATTGACTCCTATCTTTCTTCTCCATGGCACTCATAATTTGGCAAACCTCTGTCATGTTCTCCTCAAATTTGTCCTCCTTTTCTTCCCAAATGACTCAATCATTTATCATGTGGAAAATGTTTAGTTCCTCTGATCATGCCTGCAGCCTTTCTCCAAAACTTGTCTAGTTCTTCTGTATCTTTTGAGAGATGAGGCGACCAGAGCTGCCTACTTTATCCATGATGTGAGAGAACCGTTGATTTATGCCATGGCAGAATGACATTTTCTTCTTTGTTCTCTAATTCTTTCCCAATAATTCCTAATACTTGAGTAACTTTTCAGACTGCTATTGAGCACTGACCCAATGTTGTCATCGATCAATTGATCCTAATTACCACAGATTTCAGCTCAGAGTCTTTTTGATCCCCCCTGAAGTTATGCCTGAGGCCTGCAAGGCTATCCTAACTGTTTCTGGACAACTGCTAACCCTTTCCTTTCTGGCAGATATTGCCTGAGGTCTATTGCATTGGAGCAAGAGAGATGGAGATTTTGCAATCATGTGACTATGAGTGGAAGTTTTTTGTACAGAATGGACTGTTCTGCCAGAAACTTGTATCTTCATGCTAATACAGAGAACTGAATTCCATATTTTTCTCACTGTTCTTTGTAAGTTGTTTCTTTTTTTATCAGCTATAAGATCGGCTATAATTATATGACTTCTATTCTCATTCCACTTTTACCTGCAATTTAAGGAAATGCCAAAGGAGCTAAGGAAATATCCTATCATTTGTCTTATATTACTCAGCCATCAGGACGTGAAGATCTAACTTCCTTACAAAAGGCCAATTTTCCCTCTAAGATACACAAGTTAAATCCTCATGAATACATCCTAGAGCAGAATCAGATGAAAGTATTTATATTGCCAAGAGCAGAAAGGGAAGGTACTGCGGTACTTGGCAGTCAATTTTAGTTTCATCCTCCAAACCACTTTAAGGCATCCCTATCTCTTCTCTCTAAAGAAATTTCATAGTGGTCAATGCAGGTAAAAACCACTATTCTTCATTTGCAATCATTAATAAATATATTGAAGCTGATTTAGTGATGGCATTTCTAGTTCATAATGTCTGTAAATTTCCCTTGTAGCGCTTCATGTGAAGAGTGTCCTTTTAGAAAGATGCAATGATCATTTATATTCCTTAAAGAATTAAGGCAAGATTAAAACCCTTCAACTTAAACATATATTTTATACTAAACTAATGTCCCATCATGCTTCTCAGAAGAAGAACGGTAGCAGCATCACTAATCTATGTGGATGGTGCTTTCTAAATAGCATGCAATAGCAATACATGCAATTTATGCCATGCTCATTACTAAGGATCTTTAACTCAAATCTTCACTTTTCAAGTAAACTAATTGATAAACTAGTTAAAAACAAAGAAAGATACACAATGTTTCCAACATCATCTACCAGCTGTGGCTACTTCAGATGTCTACTTTCAGCTGAAATATGAAGCAGACTGTATACTTGTTTTTGTTTCTGTGATGAGGTCTCCCATCTAAAATAAGTATATCCTGCTGGATCTCTTCATGCCAACAAATTACAGATATTTGTCAAAAAAATCAAGCTCTAAGAAGCTTTAGAGGTCAGCAGAAATGCCCTGAAATTTAATTCCTTCTTTCAAATGAAAACTCAGAACATTATTGTGGGCAAACTGGGTCACCTAGTACCAAAGCTCTCACCTAGTCTAATCCTCCCAGCCTGTTTGAAGCCCTGTGAAGAGATGAACTTCCAAAACATCAGTTTTGGTATTTTCACTGCCAATGGAGTCCCATTGTATCGAATATAAATAGCATCATCTTTCAGATTACTCAAAATTTAGCAAAGATTCATACGAACAGTACATCTAAGCTAGGCTTTAAACAGGCAAAATAGGAGAAATTCTGATAGGAAGGAAAACCTGTGGAAGATATGCATTGCTATCAAAACCTCATGATATCCATCGCTATCAAAACTGTCTGCCTGCATGGATACAGACCTTTCAAAATTATCAAAATTTATAGCTTAAACCGATTTCCATGAGTTATGTAATTAATAATTTAAATCAAAATCTCCGACTTCATTAGAATTTTTAGATTTAGTCTTTTCAGAAACAAACAACTGATTATCCCACTTCTTTAATTATCTTTGCAAGATAACAGAAACAAACTGTATTTCTCAACAAGACATACTAATTTTCAGCAGCCAGATGCTGACACACTGCTACAAGTGGCCAAAGCAACAGTCCATGCGTTTTCACTGCACCTAAGAAACCAGAAGAAACCATTGTGTCATCTACTCTGGCCACCTCGGCATCAAATCTCATTACATTTCACTCAGTCATCATTTTGCCAAACCTCATAATCAGTGTTTGTCTTAGCCTCTCTACCTGAGAGGCACTGAAACACCAATATAACTTCAACTTCTGACAAGTGATTCTTATTAAGCTTTTCCTCATTAAATAACATAAACCTCTGGCACCCACAATTTTCTCATGAGAGTAAACACTACTTCAGTCAAATTAGAGAGTTCTGTGTCTTTTATATTTCAATTCTTTTTCTCAAGGCAGCCTCGCTTGCCATTACAGGCTCTTGTAGCATGTTTGCTAGCTGTGCAACAGCAAGCTGTCCTTAAATTTCCTGTCCTAAAACTCGTACAAAACCAAGAGCTAAAAATACGTACTGCAGAGAAGGATTAGCAAACCATTCACTGCTTATCCCGATTCTTTTCCCATGCAGTCTGTCTCGGCCAGTGGAGGCATCTGAGGGAGCCATGCATGAGGGTGCTCATCTTGCATCCATAGAGTCAACGGAGCCACTGGTGAAGCTCAGTGGAAGAAACCCCACAGTGTTTTACACAGAAGCTTGTAAATCACATAAAGTCATGTTTTTCCATTGCAGCTAAATCATTATAAAACAGAATGGCAACTTTTCCTTGCAGTGAGGCTCCCTATTTGGCCGTGTCACAGCCAATGTCACCTTCTAGCAAGATAACTGTCTCCAACAATAAGATTCAGAAAAGAAACAGCTTTCAAGCACATTTCAGAATTAATGTGAGGCAAAAATGTCTCCTTCCACATGGGTTTTCAGAGTGATATGCTGATTAGCATGAGCATGCCTTTCTTTTAAGTGGGAAGCCTGATGTTTCCCTTATTCACAGAATTTGCATTAAATAGATGTGTCCAACAGGAGATAAAAAGGGGAAAAAACAGTCAGCTTAAGACATTTGCAGAATGTGGAACGAACAAATACTTGACAGATCCATTTGAAGGACAAGGAATGGAAAGGCAGCTTTATAGATAAATTTCTTGATGTGGTTTATTTTTGAAACAGTTTAGAAGGAAATATCATCGTCTGTAATTTATAACATTTCATTATGAAATATTTCTGAGTGCATAATGAGTATCTGCCATACCTAAATACCCTCAAAGTGTCACTCCACAGTCCTCCCACACATACCATTTCAAGTCAAAGCAATAGCTTGACAAAATTCCTATCAGCTCCAGTAGGAAAGTAGCTTGCATAAGAATGCAGGATTCGACCGTTGGAGTATAAGTATTGTGGAGATCCAAATGGTCTCTCTTATGTTCCTGGACACTGCAAGTAGTGTCTAAGGACAAATTCCCATTATTTGCACCAAGTCCACTACAAAACGGAGCAAAATTAATGCTAGAGATTATTTTATGCTGTGGTTTGCATTTTTTCTTTAGACATACTGAAATGAATTTTGGTACAGGACTCCAGTTTTGAACACTTTCCTCCATTTTGCAAAAGGGCCTCATATTTTGATGGCATTCAGGATTTTTCTTTTTGGTCTCCTTCTGTCAACACACACTGCAGGGGTGGGCTGACATGCAAATTATTGCAGGGAAAATGCACTCTTTAGGCACCACCAGAGGTGGTAAAGGAAACAAGGATGAGGGAAAACGAGATGGGGAGATAGGAGTAAAAATGAGGCTGTTTTTCTCTAAAGTGAGGTTGAGAGACAGTCAGTGTTGTGACCCTGAGATTTTTTTTCTTGTTTCTTCATCTGCAAAGACGGGGGAGATGCAGCATATTTGCCTTGTACCTGAAGATAAAAAATATACAATAATGCATGGTGGGGAAATGTGTAACATTCAGATAAAAGAAGATAAGGAAGGATGCAGGCTTCAAATCCCTTTGCCTACTTTTGCATAGTTTCAGATTATTTGGATTCAATAATTTCAGCTGTTTTGCCACAAGGTAAATTGAAAACAACCAGAAGTTCAGCACTTCTTGCACCTGCTGGTTTGGTTTTTGTTCCTTTCCAACATAGATGCACTGAAGACTAAAAAGCAAAGAACTTAAACATTGGTTTTTGCAATGCTCAGAAATAAAAGTTCACGTCAGCTGTAACGAACCATCAGCATGATACACACATACACGCAGATAGTGTGTCTTATGCTAATAATTGCACTCTAACAAGGGGTTTAGCATAATACAAGGCACAAATAAATAGTTTGATTTAAACAGTCTAGAATAAAACGTACAAATCATGGGACATGAAAGTTATTTCCAGTTAGAGGGAAAACCCTTCCATAAATGGGGGGCAAATGGTAAATTTTCCAGTTGCCTAAAATGCAGGTTCCTCAAAGCTTTTTAAACTCACAGCTGAAATCTACAGTGCCCTGTATCTTCAGTGACAGATGTGCTAGTTACATTATGAACTACAGAAAGTGGCAAAGAATAAAAATTTGAACAGGTTTGGTCCCATCCTAAAGCAACAGCAAGATTGTCTTGGGCACTATAAAAGAGATATATAACTGTCAACTGGAATTTCAAGGTTTTAACAGCAAAAAATATTGAAAACCACAGTCCTGGAAATGGCAAATACCTGAGGAGTAAGGCAGTAATTACAGAATAATGTAATTCCCATTCCTGAAAATCCTTGGCACACGGTATCCTATTTAACGCAGCCTGAGATTACGAGAGATGAAAACAAATACAGGTTTTGTTTCTCTCTAGAAAGGTTGTTTTTGTTACCACATAGATACATAACATTATTTAGAAAAACCCAACCAAACAAAAAAAACCCCAAACCACCAAGAAATACCAACAAAAAGTTTGATACCAGCTACTCACCCTGCGGTGAGTGGAAGTGACCACAGAGTAAATGCAACCTGAAGAAGATTTCCAAGACAAATAAAGAGAAGTCAGGATTCATGGCTACTCTCAGTTTTGTAAAAAATTGGCATGTTTTTGGCTAAAATATAGATTCAGGACCCTGTCAGTGTCCATACTGTTTCAGTTAAAGGTCTGCCTATAGCCTATTGTCAAAGGGACGATACTGAGCGAAGCGGCATGTGATTAGAGAAAGATGACAAGAACAGGCTGAATACGTAGTCATGGGTCCACCACTTCTAGCCCCTTGCTAGCCCCTGTTCAGAGGCTTCCAGAGTTGGAACATGTATCATGGTTATTGAGTTTAATAGCCTCTGACAAACTTCCTTCCATCAATTTGACTAATCACTTTTCTGAGCTCATTTAATCTCTTGGCTTCTAAGCCTCCTGTGCCAATGAGTTCAGCAATTGACTAACATCGTATGAAAAATATTTCCTTCTCTTTCTTTTAAATTGGCTTCTATTTAATTTAGTGCCTCTCTAACTTTGTGCTGTGATGAAAGGTGTATAGCTTCCTGCTCACATTCCTCATACCAATCTTGTTTTAATAAATCTCTGACCTATTCTCTCTCAGAGAAAATCTTTCTAAAATGAAGAGATTAAATCTCGGCATCCACAGAAGAAATTCCTTACCTCTAATCACCATTCTATCCTTCTCTATATTTTTTCTCCATCTTCTCAGAAATTGAAGTAACTACAATTGTATACAACACTCAAGATGTTAGAAATATATGGGATTTCTATACTGGCATAGAGTTATTTTCTATTTCTGCCTCTCTTCTTTTCCTAACAATTAATTGGACTGTGTTCGTCCTTTTGGCTCTTGCTGAGTGATGAGCTGATGTTTTCAGACACTTCTACAATGACGACAAGATCTCTTTTCTGACTGGTAACAGCTAACAAAGTCTGTCATCACAAATGCATCATTTCCCCCTCCATCTGTATCACTTTATGTTTCATCTGGCATTATTTTTACCCAGTCATTCAGTATTGCGTGACTTTTCTGAGACAGTTTACAATCAATTTTAGTTTGGATTACTCTAATTTTTCCATAGTCAAAAATATCATCATGTCTCTCTCTATTCACTCCCTCTTCAAGAGCATTTACAACACAGGTTGCAGCATATACCCATGGTAAACTCTTGAAGTTGTTATATTTTCTTCTATGCCCCTGCAAAAATCTATTCTTTATATTATTATGGTTTCATCTAACTTTGCCAGTATGGAAGTCAGACTTAATGGTCTCCACTTCCTTGGATTAGTGGCTGTTTTAAAATATTGTCATACTTGCCACCTTCCATTCCTTTCATACTTAAGCTTCTGGTACATTGGAACCAGTGGAATTGTGATACAGATTTGGGTATGAGCATGATCAGGATGTTAAATTCTTAATTTTTCATCTGTTAATTGACTGCTCTGTAGAGAATGCTGTGAGGTATAATTAATGTTTGTAAGTTCACAACAATTACCTATGGCTGAGAGTTGCTGAGAGTTGATTTTAGTGTTAACCTTTACATGACTGTCAATTAGCTGGAAAAAAATGTATCCTATGTTAATGTGTTTCCCATAGTAATTCTGTCTGGAGACTGCTCCATCATACCTGGTAGCCTTTATAAAGAAGGTCTGTGCCTGTTCCCACCTCTTGTTTGAACAACCGCAATGGAGCAAGCATGACCGTACTTAGTTTCTGACAATGATACCCTGATGCTGATACCGGTTGAGGATAATGATGCATTTGGGCTACAGCAGAGTGGATGTAATCTTGTAGTTTATCTTGTAATTCCTGAATTTTTTAGGAGGCAGTTTCCATCATCATTAACAAAAAGGAGGAAGGGAGTTTGTACAGCGAGCATCTTTTTTTTGGTGGTCTAGCTGCTATTTTTGTGACAAGAACCCCTCCAACATACAAAACTGTTTTGGAGTTTACACAAAGGCAGTTCACACATTTGATTTCCCATGTAAATGAGACGTAAATCAAATGTAAACAAGAAGCAAGTCACTGGAGAAAGTCACAGCCCAAGTATGCAAGATGAAATTTCATGCTCAGTGAACATCAAATGTTAGAAAGATTTCAAATTATTTTTTTTTTCATGGAAGATACTGCCAAATAACCATTGCCTTGAATGGCTGTCTGCTTTAAAGAGGAATGTGTCATTTTAATGAAAGCCCTCCTGCTGTTTCACTGTTTTGACTATTAAGGACAGTTTGTGCTATTAAGGTGGTKCTTGGCAAAGTGATTGCCTCAGCTTTTGTTTATGACCAAGTAAACCTGCTACTGCATGAGTGTGGTAGAGGAATACCTTTCAGCAATTTTGCTTTTGCTGAGTGAATAATTCTAATGGATATTTTTGTCTGGCTTTTGTTTTTAAAGTGTGACTTTTACAATATGTTGGTTACTTTTCATAGTGTCAGCAGTACGCAGTAAACTTAACCTCTTAAAGGCCTTTTTTTAAAGGTCATTTTTTCTTGACCTTTAAAATGTTTGCTGCTGACAGTGATATAGCCTACTGTGGTAAAACTGAAAAAATCAATTTCTGATAATATTTAGTAGCCAGACACAGGCACACCAGAAATGTACCCAGGAGTCATAACTTCATGTCTATATTTCAGTTATATGACTGTCTTTCTGACATGATATTTGTTATTGGTATTGTCAGTTACGGTGGACTATGTAAAAGCCACAAATGAATAAATGAATAAAGTGATTAACTACACTAAATCTCACCAAGACTGAGGAGCTCTTGCAAGAATGCTTTTCACTCACTTATTGCTTGTTAGAAGAATAACATGGATCTGATTGTTTTTATTTAGCCTCAAACATCTGTATTGTAAAAACTATAAGCTGCCGTGGGCGAGGTTCCAGCTTGCCAGGTACTGTACAAACAAGATGATAATGGCTGTTCCTATGGAGACTCATTTGGGCCTCTACTCAAAGAGATTATTTTCATTACTTTTGGACCATCTCTATTTTGAACTTAAGCAGTTCTGTGCAGATACAACTTTTCCTGGCCATGCATTTATCCGTCGGGGGGAAGTTCCCCCAACTTTCAAGTTCAGGATGTCAAAAACTGATTTCTCTGGTTTAACTTCCCATCCATCTTCTCACCCCCTCCTTAACTCTTTTCACCCATCACCGTGACATCTCTCCCTGCCCTTCCTTGAGCCTGTTAACTCCACTGTCTCATCTCTTCCAAATTCCAAATAGTTTTCTGGGACATCCAAAACAAAAAAACCTACTACCTAGCATGGGCTGGGGCACTGCCAGCAGCACTTACTATGCATTACATGGGCACCATCCTCCTGGACCTGTTATATTAACCCAGCAAGACACTCACTTACGTGCTGGTGCTAACTTCCAGTCACCACAGATAGGTTTAAATCATTGATGAAGAATAATTTCTGTCAGTAATAAACTCCCAGGCCGGCCTACTTCATTATCCCCACTAACATACTGTGATAGCAGCAATTTATAATTCCATTGCATCGCCCACGGCCTGAGGGGCATGGTGGTGAATTTGGCTCTTGTCTCAGAAAACAGAAGCAGTTTTTTTGGGCTCGGGAGGCCACATCTGTGGCGAATGTCCCAGGGATCTTCACTTGCCAGCCTTCAGTTCACGTTGCTGAGCAGCATGGGAGGGCAGGGACTGGACTCCTCCTGAACCAAAGCTACCTGTGAGGTGTGCTCCAGCCGCCATGGCTGCTCCTTCCACAGGGCAGACCCCAGCCCCAGCTCACACCCTCTGAAAGGTATGTGGGGTGCACACCGAGTCCTCAGCACCAACTCCTTTGCTCTCTATAAATGCGCTCCTATTTGACCTTACTACTTAATAGCGTAGACAAAGCCTTAATTCTAGAAATACAGGGAAATTAAATAAGGACACTGTTTTTCAGATGCCTGTTCCCTTTTTGTCACAAAAGTCTTTTCCACTCTGAAAACAGCTCCCTGTTTGAAAGGCTGGGACTAATTATTACTTTTTTTTTTTTTAACGGGGGCTTTAATGGGATTCAAAGACACACTACAAGGAGCATTGACAGAAGAAAAAAAAATCAGACAGAAAACCAGCTCTCAGTTCTGAATAAATAACCCCAGCAAGAAAAACCTTGTGCAGGGGGAAAGAGAAAAACAATATTTCAGTTCAAATCTGAAAGAAGGGAGAGGGAATGTAACCACAAATTAAATCAGTTCCTAGGGCACTTGACCTTTACTGGGTATTATTGACCAAGATGCGAAAGAACCTGGATAAATTCTAGGTCCAGTTCTTTCATTTTCTGTACTAGCAGTGGTTGTAAGTCAGTAAAATCATACACACACACACCCCCACACCCTGGAGCGAGTTTATTCCTTACATGGCTTTGCCATGCCCCTTCTAACCAAGCAGGCAATAATATTTACACTGGGGAGTTCCCCAGGATGATTCATGAAAATCTCTTTGTCCAGGAGAAACTCTTCGGTGGTGCCTGAACTAAGGCACTGGAAACAAGGCTTTGAGACTTCCTCCTCCTCGACTTCCAGCAAAAACCCTCCTAGGTAGGTACAGCAGATTCTTAGGTAGCAAATGTAAGAGGAGTACAGAACATCTGCCAGCAGAGCCAACGGCGACGGAGGGGACTTGCTGTGCACGTCCGAGTGCAGAAGCAGCATCCCAACGGGCATGCTCTGTGCTGAAAACGTACTAACATCTACAACAAGCAAAACGGCTATGGGATTTCTGCTCACTTGATGTCGTCCTTTCTGAGGACCACTGGGCTCGGTTATCACCGGCCACTTGGCCATGTTTTACAGCATCGTTTTCAAGGGCAGTTGTGTTATTTCTTAGTGCCACCAAGTGGCAAAATTTAATAGTACCATTTTCGATAGTCACTTCTGACCAATGAAGAAACCGGAGCAGACATCTCAGGTGCCAGCAGGAGAGCAAAAAAGCCCTCAAACAGGCTAAGGCACCAAGATTTTTGCAAATTAAATAAGAATACGTTACCTGTTTCAAATGCGAAATGATCCAAGTAGGGGACAAGTTCACAACAGAGCAAAACTTTAAATGTGTGTAAATCTGTAAGTCTCTATCCAGTGTAACATCAAGCACATGCTAAAAACTACTGAAAGGAGAAAGAGGGCTTAAGCGTATATTTAATTTTAAGACCATCTGCTTGCAATATCTTGCTAAACAGGTGTGGCTTGCTGAGCTGGAACCAACGATACTGGTAATTAACTCAGAGAATAAGTGGGTGGAAGCTGAAATTTCCAATAGGCTGATGCTGCTTTCTGTTATAATTTAATGGGAGGAAAAATATTCACCTCTTCCTGGTACAATGTAACTATGAAACAGTGCAAGTCTTAAACCATACTAAACTATGGCTGCAGTTTCATAAAGCACTGAATTCTTTTTGTAAGCACATGAACTTTACCAGGCCCCAGGAGGTCACCATGGGAGATACTGAAAAGCAACAGTGCGATGTATCCATCTGAAACAAGTATTTTCCCAACTTTTTCAGGTTTCTTTTAGATTTGCCTGTAAATGAAGGGACAGTAGTACATATCCTAGTGCTACATCAAATATTTTCTGGACTGATTTTCCTTCTGTTTTCCTCTAGATCTGTGGAGAAATAAACACAGATATATTTCTGGAACATGAATTTATATTTGGACTATTCTCCAGACAGAATTACCTAGAGTACAAAACAGTTGCTTGTATTCTTTAAAAAAAAATAAAATTGGTAGTGTTTCAGTGCAAATACACTACATCCATCAAGCTAACTGAAAATGTTGTTAGTACCAGAGAAGGAGTCTCCTATTATAAATATTGCAGTGATGTCTTTCTCCATTGGAAGTGCCTAAGCAGCCTTTGGGAACAGGAGGGCTTGTGTGTAATCTATTTTGAGAAAGAAAGAGCAGTGCAGTTAGGCCATCTGTAGCTGCAGTAAGGGCTGGGAATGTGGGTGCAAACAGGTAGCCTGTTCTCAGTGGAAAAAAAGCTCTTGCTCATTTCAGAAGAATCTGGGTAATAGTTTTCTCTCAAAACCATTCTTTACGTAAAGCATTGGAAAATTGCACACTCAGTCCTACTGTTTATTCAGAGAGCTTGCGGGCAGCTCACTCTTTATAAATAATGGTATAAAATGAACACTAAAAATAGGTTAACTATCTTCCTGTTTACTCACATGACAATAAAGTTTATCACCGTATAAAGCCAGCACATAAGCACCATTTAAGGATAGGTCACTGCGCTGAGAGCAACCCGAGCACTTGCCCATAGCTCCTGATGCTAGCCAGCATCTCAGGCTCCGAGTGGGATGCCCGTGGCTAACGGGTCCAGGGAGAGGGCACAGTCATCCCGTCCACTTCAAAGGTCAGTGACAAGTACTTCCCCTGGCTCCCCCTGCCTCTCTAGGCCATTTTTCTTCTCCCATTCCTAGAACACTATGCAAGATTTGTTCCCAGTGGATACCCCAGTTGCACTGCCAAGCTAGGGCACTGTGCAGGCATCAGCAATGACAGATTCTTGTGCTAGATACGGCCTTTAAAACAGCCGGTCATGTTGGAGACCAGTGAACAGCTGAGACCTCTCAAACTGAAGGTCCGCATCAATGCCACCACTTTTGTAAGGCTAGGCTTGAAGAGTGTTTAGATACACACTATTAAAAGATTAAACTATATGGTTATTATGATAACATGTTAAAGACATGTTTGGGAGAAAAAAAAAGATGTTTAACTTAAATAAGGGCATATTAACATTAGAAGCAGTTCATTATGTTCTCTAGGAATTTAGTCAAGAATTGCAAGACCAACACTGTGTTTATATATTCAGTCTAGCATTAGATATTTTTTCAGTAAGTTGATGGTAGAAACAAGCCTTCCCAGCTCTGAGCCATAGCAGCAAGACAAAACAGATGGAGAATGTGTCTTCTTTTGCCTGTTATACCTCTGTTACTTCAGTGGTGACACAAGAAACGAACCAACTCCCCTGTCTAGAGTGCAGAAGGGCTAAAGAGGAGCTGAAACAAGATGAAAAAGAAACCATGAAAGCCTCAATAACCTACAGGGAACTTATCTATTTAGTATTTTATCCATTCTAGATTAAAAGATCCATTGTAATTACATAGCAGCCTTACACATTTCCCAAACAGGTATTTTCCTACTCTCTTCCTTGTGCATCCATCATATGCCTTCATAAATTGTTCAAGCTTATCCTGAGGAAATTTTTCTACTGAATTGCAATCTATCCAGCTAAATCTCTGTTAACCTGACAGCTTCTTCCAATTAGTCCTTCCTATTTAAGCACATGCCCTGTGTGCTACTGCAGGCACATTCAATTAAGATGAAGAAAGAAGTGCAGTAGACAAGCTTGACATTAATATAAATAAATGAGTATTTTTTCTTGATGCACAAAGATATCACAGTTCAGCTTTCAATCGAGATTTCAGTTCAAGGGGATTTAAATACAGATAAACTTATACAGGTACAATGTGTGTTTGCAGCAAGTAGAAGAAAGGTGACATCATTAACAAAAAATTAAAAATGTCTTTGAACATCATGTGCCTTTATCTGGACCACTAGGATAATAAAATTAAGAGTGATTTCACTGTCTTCTAATGACACTGAATTTTTTATACTGACAACACTGTAAAAAGAGACAACTAATTTGATAACAAGCATGGGTTGCATTCTTGCTCAGAGAAACACAAAGCTGTAGTGAGCTTGGTCTTCTGCAAGATCAGAGAGGTGTAGCCTGCTCTCCTTCCCACCCAGAGAGCGCTTCACACCATCAATCTAGTGCTGTGTAAAACAATAAAACCAGTTTTATACACAAAAGTCTATTAGGATAGATTCTTCTCAGCCATCTACCATGAGCACCTCTGCCATTTATTTCTCTCTGTGCCAGTCTCTCACACTGTTCCATAGTATCAACTAGCTTCTCTCTCAGGAGGAACAAGAGGCAATGTACTCAAGCTGAAACTGCAGCAATTTGTCCTCAAATAGTATTTAAACAACCACCACCTCCATTTCCGATCTGGGAGAGGGCTTCTCTCACTAGCAGCTTTTCTAGTCTTTTGTTTGATGAAATGATGCAGCTGGGGAAAAAACCCCAAACATTTCTCTCACAAACTTCAGCTGCGATGTCTAAAACATGAGAGACTATACCAATAACAGAAATGTTAAAAACCATATTTTGTTATATAGAGTAGATTATCTCTAATTTACCTAAATATCGCAATGATTTGTCTGTTTAAAAAGCACGGATTTCCTCAGCTGAAATAGTGCTTCCCAATGTGAAGCATTTGTTTCACGTCAAAATCCTTGGCTGACTAGCACAGAGTTCAGCTGAGGGGCCAGTCCCTTCAGCAACAGTAATTATAATCATTTCTGAGAAGGCTAATTATGGTCCCTGTTAATTAGGATCTAGTCAGTGAGACATGCTCACAGGTGTTCCTCAAGGATAAGACACATAACATGAAATATTATTCCAATGATAGTAACAGACTATTAGAAGCGTGGTTGTTCAGACCTCGGTCTAGAAAATGGTATTTCTACTTTAAGATCATCAGGAACATCCAGGATATTAGAAGCTGTCCATGTACTTCCACACTTCACCATACGTGAACAAGACAGGAAAATAGTGGCTTTACACAAGTAAGAAAGAACATCCAACTTTCTTCACATGTTACTGTATTATAACCTAACGTACCAAAACCTGGAAAAAATTGAAGACACACGTAAGAAGCATTACAAGTCATGTAAACATAGGAGCCAAAACCGGTACGTTGAAAGTGTCCCAAAAAAGGCATTTTAATAGTTTCAGAGCAAATCATGTGTGTTCTGATTTAAATCAAGCATTGACCTGCTTTTTTTAAACACACACATCAGTTATGCTTTTTGCCATATGCTTACTTAGCTAATTATATCTAAATCTACTTATGCATTTATAAGGAAATGTGGACTGTTGAGTGCCATGATAACACAAAAAGCAAGAGTTAAATCCTGTTCTGTTTACCCACACAAGTAACGGAAAACATCTTGAAAATGGCAAAGCCAGAATAAAATTTAATTGGAGCCAGAAAAAAATCCAGAAAACCAAGGACACAGAGAGGCTCACAAGCTATCCATGGCTTGAAATATGCTAACATGGGATTTGGAAGGATTTCCGCCACACTGAAAAAGTAAAAAAATATGACAAACAACTGCCCTTAGGTGTTTGGGAGCAGAAAGGGAAGACCTGAATTCATGGCTGCAATTCACGGCTGCAATTCACATTTTGAGCCATTTGCCCTGCTCTCAGCAAAAATGGGAATTCAGCCAAGGACATGTGTTTGATCTCACTGCTAAGCATGCAGATAATCTGATTTTCACCAGGGTTTGTGTCTTAAAAGGTTTCAAGCACGCGTTGAGTGTTGGTAGTGCCTGAAACAACACTCCCTATAAGAACAGCGGTGGCCCCTTTGCAACAACCAGGCCAGGAGATGGATAGCTAGAGCAAAGCACACTTCCCAGCTTTATCAAGCTTTCATTTTCTGGTGCCTTTCTTCACTGAATTTCAGAGATAGATAAACTTGGCCACTTTGAAAGCTGTCTGAAAAACCACGAAGTTAAACACCACAACAGCAACCACAACCACCATCCCGTCTCTCGACATCTTGGTGTCTAGTGCTCTTGTAGCTTTCAGAAGTTTAATACAGACCAACTTTATTTAGACTTCTTCAGATTAGGATGTCATGTTAAAAAAACAAGAAAATTTGCTAGATTGTCATCTCAACATTTTTGCTTTGCTGGCTAGGTAAATATACACTGGAGTGAGCTAAAGGAGGTGTGATTTAAAGATAGAATTAACGCATTAGCAATTTGAATATTTTTCTTGGGAGAAAACTGTTGAGCATCACTTGGTTTGTGCAAAGTTTGCTTTAAAACTCAAGGCTTATTCAAAACCAACACACTGTGAGTGTAATTCCCCTCTTGACAGTAAAGCCACTGACTTGGGTGATTTCAGCTAACTGAAATCATGGCTGAGGCATACGCAGTCTGATATCACAGCTCAGCTGATATCGGGGAGGCAATTTTAACTCAGTCATTTACGACCCTGTGAAAGCGCTTGCCTCCTGCACTGGCTTAGACACACTGACATCTGGAAAAATGG
Source organism: Oceanodroma leucorhoa (assembly GCA_030449065.1). Lineage (NCBI taxonomy): Eukaryota > Metazoa > Chordata > Aves > Procellariiformes > Oceanodroma > Oceanodroma leucorhoa. The sequence goes on along the minus strand of JASVER010000029.1, from coordinate 4,838,958 downwards.
ACTGAAGTGCAATCTGTGCTGCCCAGTCTGAGCAGCGCTGCAGGTCACTTGGGGCAGAAGGTTGCAAATCACTGCAGATCTAGTTCAAAGCATAATGCAAATCTGTGTAAAGCAAAATAGCCAGGTTGGCTTCTTGGACAGCTACATGAATTCTAGCAGAATTACAGCCTGGACATTTTAACTACTGCAAATACCTCCCTGAGGATTTGAGCTTTGGCAGGTTCGGTCTGGGGGCATTTTTAACCTGGAGTTGGTTTCATGCATGGATCAGAGCTGAAATGGAGAAGTCATGTCACTCTGCCTCACCCCTCATGCAGGATTTTAACTAAGGTAACAGTGGGAGGAATAAAACTTTTTGTGCTTGCTTGAGCTGCCTTCCCACTGTGGCCACCATGTTCATCTGCATATGGACCCATAACTTGAAGCTACACTGGGAGCATTTTAGGTGGTTTTAAAAAGAGCTTGGAAAATATAAACTCTCTTGTTTGTGTTTTTCTCTGGCTGAGCTCCTGTCCAGACACCTGCACACACAGAAGTGGCTTAAATTGCATTTTTCTTCATGTCATTTAAATAATTTAGAAACACTGAGCAGAGGAAGTGAATATTAAGTATTTTAAAGGTCTCTCAAGGGTCCCTGAGAGAGAATTACAGGTTACTGCTTTCAATCAAAGTGGAGCTGGCACTTTTGTTTCTCAAAACTCAGAAGAGGTAGTGCTTGAGAACAAATGTTCCAGTAACAAAATATTTAAAATAACTGCACTCTTTCCTGAAAATGTGTTTCCTGTTTTCAGCAGGTACAAGTTTCTTTCTGTTTTCAAGTACAAACAGAAAGACCATATTTTCTTGGTATTGTATAATATAATGTTTTTCTGTGTTTCTTCTTCTATACCATTCACATATAAGACACTCCCTCCATGCTGTGGAGGTTTCTATAGCAACAGAATAAAATCTTTTACAGTAGTAGCTGTTCTTTTCCCAGGTATACTTATCAGCTGGTTATAGTTTAGTCTTTGAAATTAAGCTTCTTGTCTTTATGGAGCTGCACACCTAGAGTGAGAAACTGTATTTTCCGCTTAGCTTACATGAGTAAATAGTGATGCCTCAACTCTAATCAGAAAATGGAGAAGTGAATACAGGAATTTTAGTGGCAGAGAGCACATCATTACTGTGGCTGAGTGCTTCATAAGCTTTGAAGCATGTGTCCACATCTCCCTTTCCTACACTCAGGAATTTATTACCCTCATATCACAGGAGACAGGAAGAAGGCAGAAGCATGCGGAGAATGAGAGTCTTGCCAGAATCATACAAAAGGGCTGTGGCAAAGCAGACTGTGAGATGAAGGTTTACAATTATGAGGCTTTTGCCCTGTCTGGCATACCATCTTGTGCAACACCAATGAGATGGAAATGATTGTTTCTGTTCAGTTTAACCTTCCGTCCAAACTATGCTACAGTTAAAATGAACTTTTTTCCCTGCTCTTTCATTTGATGGCTCCTTGGACACTGTTTCTGAGCATCAAGCCTTTCCTTCAGCATTCATTTTGAACAATCAGGGTAATCCCATCCCCATCTCTGCTGTCACCACAGCTCATTTTCGAGTCCTTTCACTTTGTACTTCCTTGGACTCACTTCTCCGCCCAGGGTTCTGCAGGAAGGACAGTGCTGACCGTGCTAAGTGTGCTCAATCTCCATCTTCCAAAGACTTTGTAAGCAGCTACTTTTGCCTAAGATTTCACTCATCAATAAAGCTTATTTTTTATCTTTTACCTCAAACTGTTATTTTGTCCTGATTCACAGAGTATCTCTTCAGGACAAAGAGCGTTTCATGTTGCATTTGTTAACTGTAGCGTACATTTATGCTACTGGAACTGTACAAAAGCATAAAGGATCCAGATGTCATCATTCTTGTTTTGGGGAACGAATGCAAAAAGTCAAAAATCTCACAACTCAAAAAAAAAAAGAAAAAGTGCCTGTTCTTTGCCCTTGATCAATTTTTTTCTGAAGTCAGGCTATTACTTAAACTAAGACTTTTAATCATGCAAGAAAGCAATCTTTCTGTCGAATCAGTCCTTAGGAGGCAAGAGGCACAACTTCTGCTTGTTCTAAGACGTTGGTTTTCCAGGGCCTGGAAGGCTGAGTACAGACAAGCCCCACCACCTGGCACACAGCAGGCAGAGCTGGTCCAGCAAGAGGGAGGAGGACCGCCCGCCAGAGAGTGGTTGCACTATGGTTCTCCAGGAGGCTATCCTACAGAAGGCAACTCTGCTAGGACCCAGCCAACCTGGCCCAGGCAACTTAAACTGACATTTTGTTCCAATTTTAACTGGCTTCTCTGTTTAAAAGCACCTTTTCCAAAGCTGCTGTTGTAACATTCAGTGGAGGTGGTTTCAAAGCAGCCCACTCTCTGCCATGCAACATATTTGGTCCCTGAGCTTTAAGTCTCCAGGTTAGAGCTTCCTAGCCTCAGTCCAGCAGCTGAGCTGCAGCGCTCCTTTGCTTCCCTGAAAACCACAGCAAAATCAACCACAGACCCAGGAGAGGCATGATGAATCTGAAAGTATATTGGTTTTATTTTATGGGCTATCACAGCAGATACTTTCATGCTAATGTTTTCACCACAAATATTCACTCTAATTTAACTCCGTTATTCTTCTGTAATTCAACAGAAGATCAGTCGCTCGGCAGAACAAGGCACCAAAGCAGCGAGCAAATAAAGAAGACCGGTTCTGCTGCTGTCGTGTTACTCCTGTTTTGTCATGCTGCATGTGTCACCAGGGAGCAAGGATTACTTTAATTACCAACTGCTTTAATTTCAAATAGTTATTATGGAAAATTGTGAATCATGTTAATTTACTTTGGCAGCATGACAATGGGATCACTTTCAGTCCTTGGCAGTGGCTTGGGGAGGCCGGTGGGGAAGGAGGCAGGAATGGAAGGAAGGCACTTCCACAGATTTCAATTTCAGAGGGGGTGTTGTCATTCAAAAGAAATTATGCGATGGCTTTCAAAATGCTGTTAAGCTGCAAATGAGCTGGGTCCCCCGACGTAGTCTATCAGAATTTCTACACTGATAATCAGCAGTCCAGAAATGTTCATTATCTTCCATTTCAGCAGTTTATAACTGATGCAGCTGGCAGGAAAGGTTTGTTCCTTTGACTTCTGCTTTTCCAAATGCTACTGTAAACTTTCAAGATCCTCTGATGGGTTAATGTGGAAAACGTACCCTGCCCTAGCCCAGTCATCTGGGAATACCATGAAGAAGTATAACTAGATACAGTTAATGATTAGAGTCTTTTTGAGACTTCTGAGTTTGATACCCCTCAGGGACAAGATATTGAGCCTAGATGAGCTTAAAAAGTATGACTCAGTACTGCGGCACTACATTGTGTTTCATGCCTCTCTTCCCCTCCACCCTGGTGTCTCTCTTTAAAGGTCAAGGGAAGTTCTAAATTCAGGCAGTTTTATGTACCTTCTCTTTGGGTGCAAAACTTCCAGTCCCCTCTCTGCTCCTTGCTGCCCAAAGCTAAACACTAATTGTTCCACATCCATCATGCAGAAAACCAAAATAAAACTCATTTTTTATTTATTTAAACACAGATGATCCCAGCAATCCACTTTCCAGTTCAGTCTCATGAAGAGCTGAATTAGCTCAAGTGAGGAAACTGTGAATAAATGATTGAGGACAAAAACTTCTTTCTGTGCCCATGAGAGGTGTATGATAACCCATAAATTGCAAATTAATATCTCTTGAGATTACAGAGCATTCAGTGCCTTTCTTGATTGATACAAATAGCATTTATCCAGGCTAAAAATAATTCAAACAAGAGAAGTTGCTAGTAAGGATGTTTCTTATCTTTTGGACCTTGAAGAAATAAAGAAAGTCTAAATTTCATCCCCTATAACTCCTCTGAGTTAATGGTTATTTCCAACTAATTCAAACATACACTGAAACTGCTGGAGACTGGGGGAAGGTCAGCCACTAGAAACACTCTCTAGCTTTCTTTTTTGTTCCTGGCTGGAAATGGGAATACATGAGGGCACACGCTAATAGCTATTCCAGGACACTTCAGTCACACCCCCTGAGGTAAGAGCAGGACACTGACTGCCAGGTCCCCTTTGCCTGCAGCACCAGAAACACCTTTCTGTTCACCCAGGGCTCTGACGAAACACAGGTGAAGCGCTGGTGGCAGATGGTGTGTATTTTGGTTGTGTGTTCCCAGCTCTTCCTTTAGGAAGAGGAATGGTGTCATGTGAAATCCCCTGAGAGAAGGGGGTTGATCATCTTCCAAGAGGCAACTGAGCCGCGCAGGGGAAGACCTAACAGTGCCATAGAGAAGGGGGGTAGCGGTGAGGCAGCGAGACACATGGGTTTAGCAGGGAGGTTGCTGGGAGAGACAGAGATAAGATGTCACCTCACAGGTGATAGGACCAACCTTCCTAGGGACCACAGAGGACTGCACAGAATTTGCTACAATGAGAAATCCACTGAGCTGGCAGAAATGAAAGCAGAAAGCATCGGTTCTGCAGAGGGCAGGGAGAGAGTGGCTTATAAACCTTTTGTTTCTATTATCTCTTCCCAAGCCGCAGAGTTTTCTCTAAACAAAATGTTAACGATCATGGCTTGTTTTCTAATAGCACCTGGCTTGTTAAAGCTCGAAACCTTTTTCATCTTTTAGGGATGCTCACAGAACAGGGAGGTGCGGGCAGTTCCACTGCAAAGCACTGGCCAACCTCTCCCAGATCCGCTAAAAATTCAACCCCTTCAAGTGAATTATACCGGCAATATATATTGAATGCTGTCTTCACAACACTCAGCAGGTATTTTCACTCAAATACTTCAGTAAGGCAAAGCTGGCTATCCTCCCAGCCTCCTGTCTCCCTGGATGGATGCTCCGGGCAGCTGCAGGCACTTCACAGGACGGTACCCCAGTAGCAGGCCTGCATGGCAAAAACTAGGCAGGGGATACCGCCTTGCAGAGCTCCAGACCCACTCGTGCCTAGTGTGCTCCTGAAAAGGAGGTGCAATGTCAGTGCATGATAGCTAATCTGGTCCACAGACCCAGTCCCTGTCAGCTGGCCTTATTTTAGTATGGGAGCTGCTGTGGTTTTACAGCATATTTWAAAAAAAAGATCCATATCTCTTAAAGGTCTCCAAAATGTTCCATTTCTGAAGAGCTACTATGACAAATACTTCAACTCCACAGTCACAAAAAGATTTTCTGGTTGGTTGGTCTGTTTCTTCCTTTCTTAAACTGTTGCTGCAAGGGGAATGAATGTGTTTTCTGTTGGGTTTTTTTTGTTTTTCAAAGGAGAAATAAAAAAAAAAGATCAAAAGTATTTCAGAAATGATAACAAAATACATTTCAGAAAACACATTTACATTTTAAGGCACCATTTTTCAGAGAAAATGTTCCCCTGAGATTTCAAATCCAGAGGCAATATATGTTTGATAATAACAAACGACACAAGTGCAGGCCACAGGTATGCTTAACATTTTCTGTGTCGTTTCTGAGACAGCTTTGAAAGCTGGCTATTCTTTTATTTGGATTCCTCAAAATAGCTTCAGGCAGTCATAAATGTAAATTGAACCCTGACTTCCAAGAAAACTAGTTGGCATCGGTAACTTAAAATATTACTCTTGCTTCAAGCAAGGGTGGATTGCAAGGAGATGTTGTGCCACATATGCTGTGTTCATTCTCTACATCTACTGTCTTCTGAAGATTTTTCAAGATTATATTAACCAGAAATACATCCCTGGAAAGCATTTATCTTTTAATAAGCACTGCAATGTCTGAGCAATCTTCATTTTCCCTTTTTTTCACCCAAATATCCAGATGCTTTTGTATGTAAGAGTCCTAGAAATAATTTAATTTCAAGAATGCCTTTTTATGCTCTGGCTTCCAGATACCACAGGGAAAACTGGATTACAAACAGACTGAGCAGCTGTCTGTATTTAATCCAAGAGCAGCTTTTTTCTAGCTCTGAGATTTATGCTAATTTAATAATTAATTCTCAAAACTTGTTTAGAAGGTTGACATCTTAGGTTTGTGGAGTAGCTGTGGTTGCACTGTGTTATCTTGAAAATAAGTCTTGAAAAGAAGGAAAGCGGTTTGAGACAGAGTTGTACCGTGACTATGCCTGACGTCATTCTGCTGAGAGGAACAGCGACAGTAAGGGCACTGGACTGGCCTAATGGGGTCAGACCCCTTAGACTCTTTAATGGCAACAGGAGTTTCTCTACCCCTGCACGTGCTTGTGCCTTGACCCAAATTTAGGGACTATGGCTAGGAAATGTACAAACTGTTCATTCAGTCCTTCTTGTTGGGTCAGCACACAAGACTACTGACAAACACCTGGTTCACAATTGTTTTTTTAATAGAAAGCCCAGCCAGAGAGGCCCTCTGTGGAAATGTCCCCTTCCAGATATCAGTACTATCATCTCCTGATCAAAGAACAGGTTTTGCATTACTTTGGGACTGCATTTGATCACATACATACACATGGTAAATTGCCCGACTCACCCCAGCACTAAGATGTCAATGTGCTAATGCTGCTCTGAGAATTTATTTAAAGCATAAAAGCAATTATTAAAGCTTTCTAAATTGCTCTAGACATTATGACCTGTTTGCCCAGAAGTACTAAAAGAAAATTTGCAAGGAAACTATAACGCTATTTAATCCTTTTAGTATTTCCTATACTCTTTAACATTGACAAATCACATAACCCCCTGGAGCCACCATACCCAACAGCATGCCTGGAAGACATATTACGTGCACTCTTACGCATGGAAAACTTGGCAAGTCAGAGCACAAACACATTGGAAATACACAGCAGCTTTTTAAAGACAGGGCCCTACATTCTCTGTGGAAAAAACTAGAGTTATTCTCACCAGTTCAAGTGTCCATTGCTATTTTTGGCACTCACTAGTGACAGCAGCAGAATAAATTCCCCTTCCTCAATTTTCAGAGCACAGCGTGAGACTCATCTCTTTGCTGATGGATTTTTAAGGTCACTCGGACTCCTCTCGGGGTCTGATCCTTCTGAGCAAGAGCTTCTGAAAGAAAGCAGAGAGTTATTGCTCGCATATTGCCCCCCACACACACCGTGCCATGCAGCATCTCTGGTTCATAAAGAGACCACAGAGATCACAGAGATGAGCTGTCCCATTTTTTGTGGCAGTAAATATGTCGAGATCTCCTACCCTCACACATACAGCACAGCTATCTGCTGTACAGAAACGTATCTTAAAAGCTGAGAGCTGCTGGGGGAACTGAAGTGAAACAAATGGGTAAATTAAGAGCAGCTTTTCCTCCAGGCAATTAAGATGCCAAGAGGAGGAGAGCCAAGGAAGGGGACGCGAGGGAATCTCCAGGAGCGCAGCTGCCATTGAGGCGGCAGGTGACGGGTCCATTTGTATGGTGCCGTGTCGGATATGTTGGCTTTGCTTTCAGTTTTCAGCTTGGGCCTGGAAACAGCTAAGGAAAGCACCGTCTCAGGGATCTCCCTGTGAGACGAACAGGTACGAAATTAGGGCAGGGTGAGAGGGAAACTTTGCCATAAGAGCCATGGATTCAGAGCAGGGTCAAGCGTGGGCGGTGGAGGACCAGAGATCTCTTTGCCTCCAGCTCCCAGGCACTGCCGTCTCAGGCTGAAAACATTTCCCCCAGCTGCTCTCAAGGGCTGATTTCCCAGACCCTGTGCCACGTTTCCCCTGTACACTGTCATATTAAGATGCAGACAAGATGGGCAGGGGCACAAAGAGGGTACACGAGGCAAGCAAGGCCTTAGGTGATATTAGGTAAGGTGGAATTAACACACGGGAAATCATATCTCCTGTGCAACAAAACCTCCTCACTTCAGCCCTGTATTTCTCAGTACATTTAGCAGGCTAAGTAAGAACAATCAACACCACTTTGAGTTTTGATAGATACCTGAAACACATTCAAAGGATAACACGAACATATTTCATTACTCTGATCTAAATATGAAATTCTGCGCAGCATTCCTAGCTTATAACTTGTTAAGGAAACTTGCTCTGTGATAGTATTTCAATGGTTCATTAAGTTGGAATTGCCTTTCACATAATTATCCCGACTTCTTGTCAGCCTGCATTTCTAATACTGATGCAAATCCCAAAAAATTAAATAGAAGGTGGAGCAACATTTAATAAGAAATTATTGCTGCGGATATGGACATAATAAACTACTCACTAACAATAAATATAGTTTCAGGGGCTTTATCATACAGTCTTGCCAAGGCATGTGATTTCAAAGACTAACTTTCCAAGTAGTTCAACTGACAACTGTTAGCTTAGAGGATGGAGAAAGGAGCTTCCCTCTTGGATAGGGTGACAGATAGCTGGGGGCAGAGCTCCTCTTAGGAGGCTGACACTCTAATTGCAGATTTTTTAGTAGAGCAGATCTCTGCAGGCCTACGATTTATCTAGGGTTGATGAGCTTCAGCTTTCACTGCAGTCATGAAAAAATCAAAGTGATTTTTAACTGATTCAAGAAGCATCTGTCTAACAGCAACTTATTAAGCAAAATAAATCTCTTTTATAAGACAAACTCTAGTTCTTGACTACTTAGTTGTCTTTGAATAACCTTGCTTGTTCTTCAAGAGATATACTAGAAGAATGAGATGATCTAATAGCGTAATGGCTAATACCTGTCTGAGGCAAAGAATATTAATTAAGCACTGAAAATACTTTTTTTTTTCTTTACATGTGAAAAATGGAAAGGTGATAGAGGTGAGAAAAGTTCTGCAGCTGTTACATTATTGCTAGAGTGTTGTATTTCCCTTTAAACAGTCATCTACAAATATTTACACAGTGTTAATGGCACGAATTTATGGTTTTCTTAATTTAAAAGTACTTGTATTACAGTAACCCATGGGGCCTGGACCACAGACCAAAAGCGTTTAACACCCCACAAGTCTGTACCCAGAAATGTGACTGTGAAGTAAATAAGATATTTCAGAGACAATAAAAGGAGATCTTGGCATTCAAAGGACAGAAAAGGTAAGGCAGTTGTAGAAAGGCATGATGATAAGGGCAAAGATATGAGACACTTTTCACGCAAGTCTTGATGTTAGTGTTAAGGCCAATGCCCAGCATCGATAGTAAAGACAAAGCAACCAGTAGAACACATCTCAATTTTAGACCCTCAAAGGCTTTGTGGAGGAAAGTTCTTGTTCTGCACATATAGAAACCATACCTGACCAAGGCACTTTCCCTAAGATAGGCCTGCAGACAAAAAAAACCCCTCAGAGTCTCATCCCTACCCAGGAAACCACACAGCTTTCCACTAGCTATCACATAAAATGATGCAAAAAGCGAGGAGTCATTAAAGAGGAAGAGATCTATAAAAACTGGATGAAACCTGGAAGAAGACAGGAAAGTTTCAGGGCTAATGTTACCCAAAAAACAGAGTGATATCCAGTTCTTCTTGAAGTTTGGCTGTGAGAGAAAGAATGCAATGCTGTCATGCTCCCTCCCTTAGGGAAGTCCTGCCAGGAACAGCTCAGCAGGAAAGGATCAACGGGAATGGCAAATGAATGGCTAATATTGGGCAGTAGCCTTTCACACAGATGCTGCTCTCAAAAATACCAACTCATCTGTACCTCTCCCTCATAATTGGCTTTTTGTTCTTTATCTTGTCCCTCTGGAAAAGCAGTCTGCCTCGGAATTACGTTCCAGAACTTGCTGTGGCATTTCTGATGCCTAACAAGAGGGGTGAGGATGTTTTGAGACAAAGTAGGAAAGCTGAGCTTGAAACCTGCCAATGAGCTAGGAGCTTTGGCTTTGTCCTGGAACAGCACAAAACAGGTTCAGTAAATAAAGGTCTCTGGTTGCTGCATCCTGCAGCAGGATCTGATTGCTAGCTCATGCTGGCCTGAAACTGAGACTTTATTGGGGTGAAATAACCTCTCCTCCCTCAAACTGTCAGGACGTCTTGGACAACAGCAGTCACTACTTCTTTACAAGCCAAGGAGAGCAACAGCTCACCAAAGAGGTTCTGGGCTAAGGGAAGTGCTCAAGATTTTGGCTGGGATGTCATCTCCTTTAGGGAAAAGGATTGGATGAGAGAGTCACACAGCCCACCATTTGACCTTACTTGAGGACTGAAAGGGTTTCAAGAGGCAGAGCAGAGTCTCAATTTCTCTGTGCAGAATCCTCTTTCTCTGCTTTGCCACTGCTTTGTGGGTACACATGGGGGAGAACCTGAGCACACACGCCATAAAACACAGAAATTGAGGCTTACTTAAAGGATTTGCCCAGCACCAGGGCAAATGTGCTGGTGCACCAGCCTCTGTAGCACAAAAAATATTTTCCAGATGAACTTGAACTGGCATAAGATCTTCCTCTAATATATGCATGCCTTTTCTGTGTGTGATGTGAAGATGTATCCTTTGAAGCCCCAACAGTTTTTGCAGTTATCCAAACTGTTTCATGTCAAAGGTCCAGAAACATTTAAAAGCTTCTAGCTGCTCTAACTTCTGAAGAAGAAAGCCTAATTAAATCTCACTGGGGCTCTCACTCATTCTTCTTATGTTGCCATAACCCCAGTCCTTGGAGGCCAAGGCCAAGAAAGGGGGGAGTTAGTAGCACAGACACCCAGAGATGTCTAACATTTTAGTCCTTTCAAAAATCTCAAAAATATTTTAAAAAATTTAAAAATTACAACATAGAGCAGATTTTCTGCAGAGCTTCTACAAATTTCCCCCCCCCTCCCCCTTCACAAGGTCTCTGATATTACTTTCTGATGCTGAATTCATAAATCTAAGTTGTGGACAAATGTTTGCCACCATTTAGAAATCAGCAATCACTAACCACATGGAAGCATCCAAGACCCCCCAGCAACAGCTTTTCCTTACACTATGTAATGATTATGACAAATATTTAATGCCATTTGACAGATAATCTCAACACCTTTTTTTATAGAGGAACATTGACCAATTCATTGCCTTAGATAACTATAATGGTAACTTTCCTTAAATTTTTAGTCAAGTTTATAAGTGCAAGGAAATTGCACTTACAGACTTCCAACAAGAGATTGTTGCAAGTACTAATGAAGCTATAATTAGGATCAAATCAACATAAATTTAAGTTGGACCACACTAGATGTCAGTACCCAACAATAGTCCTATATATACACACATAACACACACACACATGCACACAGAGGTTGTCATAACTGAGGAGAGAATCTGGATCTGCTGAAATTATGGATTTATGTTCTGCTCAGAATTGCTCTTGAATAAGTCCAGATTTACTCCACCTAAATAAATGGGACTACTTTGGATTCCCATGAACTTAATTCAAGAGCCAAACGGCTGAAATTATTTTATCATCTGTGTTAACTTTCCAGGGGAAGAGAAACACTTAAACTCTATTTTACTGCAGGAGATGATAGGGTTTTAGTTAATGAGAGCAGTGTAACAAACAATTTTTTGGGGGAGGGAATGCAGAGAGAAAACAGAAGCAGACAACTAACTAAATTAAAAGCATTGAGGAGGAAATTCTTGGCATGGTCTGAATAGTGGATTATTTGCAGCTCTAGTAAGAAAGTACTGGCAAGAGCTGTTGTGAATATAATTCCCTAAATCTTGGTTTGACAGTAAAATATTCTGCAAAAATAAAAAAAATGCAATTGTAAAACCTTTTGTATCGATAAAAATACTGCTTGAAAGTCTGACAGTTTCCCCAGTTAAACTATTAAGGTGCATTTAAATACCGTATGCACTACAAAAGAATAATTTTGTAACATGCTTGGACAGAGTAAAACTATTATTATTAAGGTGGAAAGAATGCCTGAACTGGTTCACGGTAATAGAAAGATGCCAGAAGCCTTGAAAGCACCTTAAAAACCTGGCTAATTGCCCCTTAAAGTCCGTTTAGTTCAGAAATTAGATTGGTCTGCTGTGTGGTCTAATTTACCAGTAAATAACAATTTATCTCAAATTTTATTATTTTTTAATTTTTTACTGTTATTTTTTGAATTTTTTTCACAACTTGAAAAAAATTATATAGATGTCCTTACTCTCGGCTATGACGCAATTTGCATTAATGTATTATATGCATAGGCTTGGCACATGAACCTACATTTAAAAAATAATGTGTATATATTGCTTTTGTTTTGAAGTACAACATGTTTGCCCCAAGAGAAATTCTAAGATCAAGAAGTACCTTTGCACTGTTTTTACCAAGCTCAGAAAGATTCAGAATTGTAGTAATTAAAGATTATTATAATGGACACACAGGGATTAATTAAAATTCCATGCATCTTCATTCTTGCACTTTGGATTTTGTAACTTTTGTATTCTATGTACGGGCTGTACATTCATGTGGGGGAGCTAAATGTTATCCCCAATTTTAAAAAATGAACTGAATTGAGGAGCTGCAATCTAACTTCCAAGTGGTCATCATATGGACAGGTTACCAGGCGCAGAACCCTTTCTGGTACTTGAACTAATGGAGAGTCTAATGAGACCAGACATTTAGCCTCTCAGAGGGATGGATATTAAGCCAGGTCATGGCTCAAATAGCTGTGGACTGGGAATTTCAGGTTTCATTCCAGCTGTGGGAGAGGACAGCTCAGGTGGGCAGAAGTTCTCCACTCGTTCTTCAGAAGTCCAACTCTTGCTGCCTGGCCCTCTCCAGATCTCTTGAAGATTTTTATTCTCTCCATATCCTATTCCATTTGAGACTGACATCTATGGCCCAAACCATTTCAAGTTTGTGAAGTTCAAGCAAGTGAAAACAAGGTCTATGTAATGGGAAGTTCTCAGTGACGTCAGCGTTGAAAGATAGCACCAACCTCTTACAACTTATCATGGAGACAGATTGCAAATACCTGCACTGAACCTCTAAGCATATCCAGTATAAAATAAATCTTCCCAGAAGCCAGAGCCAAATCAGACTGAACAAAGCTTCTATGCTGCTAATGAAACTGCTGTGTCTTTTCTACTGCCAAACCCAGCCTCACTACTTATTAAACATTACACATGATTTACTATATCTATTATCATAAACATACCATTTTAAATGTTTTTATAACATATTCACAAACAAGCACTTTAGTCGCTTCAGAGATTATGGGGACTGGAGCTCTTTGCCAGCATTTTTTTAGGCACACAGTCCATGCAAAACATTTCCTTTCTGATTGTTTCAATTCTAGTGCACATGGAAATAATTGAATTTGTTTTTTTTTCCAATGCAAGGGGGAGTGAAAAAGAGGAACCAGAGTGACTTTCACCAAAACCAGACAGATCAAATCACATTGGGATTTGCAAGTTGATTTATTTGCTTCATGTTATCTTTCATTTTCATCCTTCTTAGTGCTTGCTTCCAACTAGATTTTAAAATACAGAAACATATTCAAAAAAAAGTTCTTGTAAGATATCCATTTTGCAGGCTCAGAGGAGTCAGAGAGTTTGAACTAGGCTGAGATAAGCACTCAGAAGAATGAATGCTTATCTGACCAAACTTTCTGAGGTTTTTCATGTTATAAACAAGCACCTTAGCTGCAATCAGGGATGTAAGAGAGCAGGGCTGGTCTTGGGACTAAGTGCTCCAGCCATCATGTTTCTATTCCTGACTCTAACAAAGTTCATCCATCTGACCTTTGGCCAGTAATTTAGCCTCCCTCCACCAGTCCACTGCATGTAAAATGGAGATAGCAACACTTCCTTCAAATACTGGCCTCTGCTGTCTCTTCTTAACGCAGCCAGAATGGGGACAGCAGTTAACTGCTTTATATAGAGAATTCCCTAACTCTGTTGGACCCCAAGACATTGTTGTAACATTAAAAACATAATTAGTTAGTAGTGTGGGATATTGGAAACCCATTCCCTTCCTTGGGAATTTCCTTCATTTCCTTCCCAGGTTTGTTTACAAAATGCTTTTAAATGACAAACCGTACTTAATAAAGCCATTCAGTAGAGACTTTAGAAAGATGTATTTAATTAAAAAGCTTTGGTGGAAAGACATTGTTGACAGTTTTAAGCACTGATGTTTTGCAAAGGAAAACATCACATATGCTAAGGAAAGATACTAGATTGTGTAATATCTTTTCAATTCGTCTGATCATTTCATATATGCAAGCTCATGTGTCAATCAAAATGGTGGTTGCCAAAAATTTAGAAAATTCCAAAGATTGGCCTGAATGCCTGACCTGGGAGAGCATCAATTAGAAGAGATGTGTGCTGAATTTCCTTCTCTTATTGAATTCCTACCAAGGTTTACTGAAAATTTTTTGTTCTAAATATTTTAAGTGCTTTGGAAGCCAATGCAAAGTAACTAGCAGTTCAAGCGAAATGGAGCTTAAAAGAAAGTTTTCACACTGCCTCTTGGTTTGCCAGATGTTACAATACTCATTAGAGGAGAGACTGATATTAAGTCCTTTAAGACTGATGTGACAATGGTGGGAGTAGTTACTGTTCCAACACATGTATTAAAGATTTTGGTGTAGGGATACCATGAAGTAAAGTCATGAATTTCAGCTCCTAATACATGTTTTATACTGTATCCAGGTCAATAATCCGAGACAGAATATCTATCCATTCAAAAATGCATAGCTGGAAAAATTAAGTCCATGCAGAACTTCAGAGAGGTGTTTTAAAGGCAAGACCTTAAAAAAGAAAAATAATCAGAAAAAAAAAAAGCTGCTCCTGTTACCAATTACATGCATCAATATGAATTTCTGTATTAACTGTGGTACATTTTCCACTTAGAGGTAGTAAAGTAGGTTGATGCCACTGGGATAAAGAAAAAAAGCACATTGTCAGAGATCTATAATTTACTGCCAGCTTCTTTGCACAGCAATGGAAAGCGCTGCTGGTGGTTGAAAGCAATATGCACATCATGTGGGAGCTGACAAAATTACCCAAATAAAAACAAGAGAACAAGAATTTAAATAGAAGTTCTATTTAACATCAAATTTCCTTTAGTTCTCGAGTTTTCATTCCCAAAGTATTGTAAAGAGAGGTTTTGTTTTCACAGACGAGGCAGCTTCAATGAGCAGACAGAGAGGGAGTGCTCTGTTCTCTGTTCCCTCCTACCTTACGGCATCGTAGTTGGTGAATTTTCATGGGACAAGTGCAATGAGGAATTAACCCCTCTCATTCCGGGGGGGTGGGGTGGGTGAGGGTGGGGAACCCCATCTTGTCACTAGACGACATCCAGAAAGCTTTGTACCTTCTGGGGAAAACTAAGTCTGTAACACAGAAAGCTAGTGTAAACTTCGCAATTTGCTTTGCAGAACAATTTAGATATTGCACATAATTTACAGTTTTTCAAGAGATATTTTCTTCGTGAATCCCTTAGGATTAAGGCTAAAGTCTAAAATATCCCAATATGAAATCTCAACTTGTTTATGATTTAACAGTAAAGTGTAAACCTAACATTGTGAGCTCTTCTTGGCCTTAATGGTCTCTCTGGCGACAGTGATTTAATCTATGAAAGATTACTGAGACAGCTGAAGCCTGCACTTTAAGCCATGAAAATCTAACAAGGCTGTTGTGAGTGTGCGTGCAGGATTGGAGTGAGAGGCTTTCACCTCCATGTCTCTTTCTGCAACCTCCTCCTCCCTGGCTCAGCCAGGCACAACCGTGCCCTCTCCCCCATCTGCTCTCATCCGTTCAGAGCACACCTGCAAAGAGTGTTTTTCTAGACAATCGATTTGGTATCTCATCTTGCAATCTAGCCATGCTGCTTCTTCTATATGCTATGGCGCATCCACTCTTGGCTACTTCTTTTCTCTTCCAAGGTATCCCATATTCTGTCCCGTCTCATTGACCTATTTTCTGAACAATGCCAAGAAACTGATAGGGTCATGGTGCCAGTTTGCATCACATACCCATGGAGTTTCAAGTTACTACATTTTTACGTATTGGAAGGTGAAAGTAGCCCCTTATAAATTGCCTCAGTAACTGCATTCAGATTATTTCTTAAAATTTTCCTTGCTGTGACGACTACCAAAAGTGCTAAGTCTGTTGCTTAATACATTGACTAATGTGGTCTTTTGTTTCTTTGTCTACACCTAACTATTGGTTGTTTGCTGTGTACTTGGGTTCTACAGTCTCTGAGGCTTTTTTAATTAGCTCTATTTAAAGCTTCCATAACAATGTATGTATACTCCATGATGGGCAGTAGATTAATGCAACAGCAAAATGTTTTCAACTAACATTGCATGTGTGTTATAGGTGTTGGTGTAAAAAAAGCCTAGTGTATTAGGAAAAAAGCCTTCTGACTTTCTGATGATGCATTTAAATGAATAAAGGGAGCCATGGGTGATAGCTGGAGGCCTCAAAACTAGAGCACACTCTATGCTTTTGTGCATACTCACATTTAATTAAAGAGCACCATATGCCATCAAAAGTATTGTTGGCTGGGTAACATCCCTTCTAACAGATGTGATTACAGGCAAAGGGTAAATATTATGCAGGAAGACATAATAGTAGCACAGCCCATTGGGAAAGGAGAAACCTAGTAATACAAAAGCAGTGTGCTATTTGGCAAGAACATAGGCTTGCTCTGGAAAATACCTGCTTTTCAGTCTTGCATAGAAAAGTTCACGAGCTATCCAAGCTTTATCCCTTAGACTTATCTTGAAAATACACATTGTTGCCCTCCAAAGCACACAAACACACACTGTGGGCTTTATAGTTTACCTCAGAATGAGGTTGGGTAGAAGTACAATTGACTTTTAGTGCAAAACGACCTGTATCAGATAATTCCAATCCACTCATTCACCCTTGCAACACAGACCCCTGCCTACCTGGCTCCCACATCCCTCAGCAATGAGAAAGCCCCTGCTGGGAGCCAGCCCCTGCACCAGGAACAGGCAGAAAAACTTGCAGTCACCAGCTTCTTCAGAGCAGTCGGCACCCCAGCAGCATGTAAAAGAGCATTTGGGCTCTTCCATACTCTGCTGAGTGTAGTATAAAACCTGCTACCTCACTGTCTGGCGAGCCGTTCCTCCAGCTCCTGGTACTTCTTTCCTTCCACTGTGCCAGACTGGGAATGGAACACAGCCAAACTTTTTAGCTGAAAACCAAGAGGATGAGAAAACAGCAGAATGGAAGTGAAACAAAAAAAAAAAAAAAAAGAAAAAGGTGAATGGAAAAGAAATGAGAAACGAAACATTTTGGGAAATTATGTAAAAGCTGCCTGTCTTGCCATGCAAACTGGACAGCGAGTGCTGTTGTGTGTATGTGTTAATGGAAAACAGTAAAGGCATGTAAAGATGCTTTAATTCTTTGCTTACTTGTTTTTATTGCTAGAATATCTATAATATAAAAAAATCTTTTCAGCTCATTTGTATTATTTATGCAGTTTAATATCAAGGACAAAATAGCTTTATAACCACCTTAGTTACTCTAAGATAAAGTAACCGTTAACTGAATCAATATAGGCTAAAACAGACTTTTCTACAGGGTTCAGAGATTGTCAGCTGCAACTGCCAGGATGTAATATTTGCTAAGCGTAATTATTCTTTCCTGCTGGCACGGAAACATGCTTTCAGCTGCTTTTGGCTGCAGTCAGTTAGGGCCCTGGCCAATTAAGGCAATAGAAAATCCCCCATTAATGTCAATGGGCTAGCTAACATATTCAGAAAACGGTTGTAGTTCAGCTAGTATACGTTTGACAAGAAATTAACCTGAAAGAGGATGTCAAAACCACATCTGTCCAAAGATATGAGTGGAAAAAAGCTACTAACTTTTTATCAGGAAAGCTGATGCTCTACCATTTTGACTGATGTCATTGCAGAGTTTCCAACCCTGAAAGCAGGTCCTTCCTCAACAACACCGTATTTGTCAGGAACAAGCTGTAAGAAATCTTTTCATCTCTTTCTCTGAAAAGATGACTAGTCTCATGTAGGGGAAGAAACTACAGATGCAGCACGTCTTGATGTTAGTAAGCCTTTGATCAGTCCAATTTCTGTTCTCAGAAAAGAGCTTGAAAGAAAGCATACAAGATAGATGCAAATTAATATATTAGCCTACCTGCTTCAAATGAGAAGGTCATTCAAGTCAGGTCACAGAGTCTGTCCCAAGACTAATCTATTTCATATCTTCATCAATTAAGAAGGTGATGGGTGATAGGTTAGTGTGTAGGCCATGCCAAGATGAGAAGATTAGCATTTAAAATTAATTTGAACAATTGGAGGAATAATCTGAAAATTATAAAATTCAAAGTACAAAGGACCATGCTAGAAGCAAAACTGAAAGGCACACACTCAGAATGGGGAATCGTCAAGATATATTTCAGCATTGGGGGTTTTTGTGGCTCAAAAACTGAAAGTGAAGAGATACTGTTGCAAAGAAGGATCTACTGAAAGTCACCAGAACCACCCTTCCTTCCCTCAGTTATGGGGGTAGTGACAATGTGCTTGGCTCTTCTTCCACCCTTTCCCACCTTTTATTTCCTCTCCAACCCATTCTGTAGGTATAACTCTATGAGTTTTCCCCCAGGCAACAATTCTCCAATTGTTCCTTTCCATAGGAAATCTTCTAGAAGAGCTTCTTCTCCAAGGGTTGTAGGGAAACCCAGACCTACCAAACCCAACAAGACTCCTCCCAGGAACTTATACAAGTCTGGCTTTCTGTAAGACTCCCACTACTTCCTTAGGCTGTCTTCTACTTGACCTCTTCTTGAAGATGCTGTCTTTCCATTTTGCATGGGATGATCCCAGTTACCAAGACACTTCCCCTTTCTGAGCCTTCAAGACCTCCTTTTCTGAAGACAGAGCCACTGTCTTTTGTTGCCCCATGACTTACTTCCCAGACAGTTTAAGGCCCTCTAGCAGTTCCTTAGTATCCAGGCCACTTCCCTCGTATAGGGTCCCTCTTGATCCTCCTTGTAGGATCAACCTACATGTTCCCCTCCTTAGCCAGTTTTCTACTGCCAGGCTCATTCTTTTTGACAGCCAATACCAGACATGGCAGGCACACCTGAATGAACAGCTCTGGCCAGGCTAGAATCATAGAATCATAGAATCATTAAGGTCGGAAAAGACCTCTAAGATCATCGTGTCCAACCATCAACCCGGTACCCATGCCCACTAAACCATGTCCTGAAGCGCCACATACACACATTTTTTGAACGCCTCCAGTGATGGTGACTCCACCACTTCCCTGGGCAGCCTGTTCCAATGCCTGACTACCCTTTCAGTGAAGAAATTTTTCCTTATATCCAATCTAAACCTCCCTTGGTGCAACTTGAGGCCATTTTCTCTCATCCTATCGTTTGTTACTTGGGAGAAGAGACCGACACCCGCCTCTCTACAGCCTCCTTTCAGGTAGTTGTAGAGAGCAAKAAGGTCTCCCCTCAGCCTCCTTTTCTCCAGGCTAAACAACCCCAGCTCCCTCAGCCGCTCCTCATAAGACCTGTTCTCCAGACCCTTCACCAGCGTCATTGCCTTTCTCTGGACACGCTCCAGCACCTCAGTGTCCTTCTTGTAGTGAGGGGCCCAAAACTGAACACAGTATTCGAGGTGCGGCCTCACCAGTGCCAAGTACAGGGGCACAATCACCTCCCTCTGCCTACTGGCCACACTATTCCTGACACAGGCCAGGATGCCGTTGGCCTTCTTGGCCACCTGGGCACACTGCCGGCTCATGTTCAGYYGGCYGTYGRCCAGCACCCCCAGGTCCTTTTCCGCCGGGCAGCTTTCCAGCCACTCTTCCCCAAGCCTGTAGCGTTGCCTGCGGTTGTTGTGACCCAAGTGCAGGACCCGGCACTTGGCCTTGTTGAACCTCATGCAGTTGGCCTCGGCCCATCGATCCAGCCTGTCCAGATCCCTCTGCAGAGACTTCCTACCCTCAGGCAGATCAACACTCCCGCCCAACTTGGTGTCGTCTGCGAACTTGCTGAGGGTGCACTCAATCCCCTCATCCAGATCATTGATAAAGATGTTAAACAAGACTGGCCCCAAAACTGAGCCCTGGGGAACACCGCTCGTGACCGGCTGCCAATCAGATTTGACTCCATTCACCACAACTCTCTGGGCTCGGCCGTCCAGCCAGTTTTTTACCCAGCGAAGAGTACACCCGTCCAAGCCATGAGCCGCCAGCTTCTCTAGGAGAATGCTGTGGGAGACAGCTAAGGCCTATATGAGCAAAAAACGTTGCAAGACAGAGAAAATTATTATACTCTGGAGAGTACTTAAGGTCTCCAGTGGGAGTTTGAGCAGCTCATTCTCAGAAAGGTATAGAAAGGCTGGTCATAATTCAGAGAAGAATAGCCACAATTATAAAGTTTCCAAAAATGAGGTATACAAATAGACCAAAAAAAATTGGCTTTTTCTAAAACTGGAATGAAAGGATGCATAAAGCAGACTGCAATGTTATAGTGTGTGTCAAATAAAGATGATGATAGACTGTTGTTGAAAGATAGAACAATAATTTACTTCATTTACGGTAAGGGACATTTAGGCTAGGTAGTAGGGAAGTCTCAGCATACCACTTATTACATGGTACCCCAGGGAGGCAGTACCTCAGGAGGTTACTGGAACCTTGGTCTCAGAGGGTTTTAAGGGTAGGTTATTTTGACATGTTCAGGTAACACAGGTGCTCCTGACCCTGTCTCAGAGGAGGGGTATTGGTTAGATAGCTTCTTGAAAACTTTTCCGGTGCCATTTCTTTAATTTCTTAATATAACTCTCAAACACGGGCAACAATACTTAGGGTGAGAATTATAGCTGTCCAGAGATTGTACCTAAGTGATCATCAAAGCACAGTGACAGTGAGTGACAAAGGCCATAAGGCCTTGGGGGGAAGAGGAGGAGTTAAAGGAAAAAATGTTTTTAGGCAGAAAAAATAGTAATTCACCGAGTAAAAAGAGCAGACCTCCAAATGGTTACCAGAGAAACTGAATGTCCGTCCAGCCTCCCTTCAGCAGGTACCTGCATAAAATGGTCTATGCAATAGGGGAAGGAATCCTTCCTCTTGACTTCAGCACAAATGATGAATTTATAAACAGAAAAGAGTATTTCATGTTCACTGAGACAACAAGCCAGCAAGAAGGTCCTAGTATCACCTTTTAAGAGTGTTTTAAAATAAGGCTAAATTTTCTGAGTAAAATTTTCCTATAAGGTACACTTCTAGCCAAAAAGCTTCTCAATACACTGTGAACTTTTATAAAGGTATAGCAAATTACTTCAATTAAGTCTTTTTTTAGCCTCACAATGCTAAGTTGGTTTTGTAAAACACAATCAACAGTGACAGAAGACTTGGTATTTAGGTAAATTTCCCTAAATTGTACTGGAATACTGGTAATATCTGAGATAGAGTAGTCCACCCACATTATTTTCAATATTACTTCTCTCAGTAACGTCAAATTATGTCTATAGCAGTAAGCTAAGCACTTAAGATTTGCTTTCGCAATTAAATCCTTGTAATCTTGACTACTAGTGTTTAAACTTAGTTTTCTTGCTCCCAGCAAGCAGAGAGTTAGCTTAATGGAAGCAGCATATGTGCTCCTCACCTACACACAGTAGGTTGTAGGAGCCATTCTTTTGCCCCCTTTCCACTTCAGCTGGCAGCAAACACATCCAACCTATATTATTATTTAGAGAAGTGAATTAGGAAGAGGAGTGTCTATTTATTTCTGAGAAACATGACTCTGTTTAGTAATCAAAAAATAGGAGGTCATTTCTTTGCTTTTCCAACTTCTCAGTAGCCAACAGTGCCATTAACACAATTTCTCTCAGGCCTGAGTCACCAAGACTTCTTCTACGCCATCTCTCTGGATTGTCTTCCATCTTCTGCTTCTTCCTCGCTCAGACAGACAGGCCCGTTAAACTACAGCCATTGCCTTCCCTTGTGTTCAGAGCCCAGAGGAAGCCCCTGTTATCTCCTGTCAGTGTGCCATCCCACCTTTTCCACACCAATTTGTGACATGGGAGATGTTTCTTAGTTCTTTGGGTATGACCAAATAAATATACGCTAAGTTACTTTGCCACTCTGATTAAATGAGATTTATCTCTGCCTCCAATCAGCTCCAGGGAAATCTGCCAGCTACAGGCAGCCTGTGTGTCCTCCATCAAGGGAAACTGAGGAAATGCTTAGAAGATAAAGAAGCAGTTTTCTTACTATGAATTTGTTAAGACAAGGTAAAATCCTAGTTTTGTGGCTGTAAAATAGAAATCACTAATCCCAGCATTCCCAGGAGGTGCTGAAGTCTCCAGTGCATCTAAGAGAGCGAATCTATCAGGACTTTGCATAGTGCTTGGGGACCCTTAGATGTAAAGCCCTATTACAGCTTCAAATGTCGGTATTATGACTCTCTGCCAAATGCACAAATAAGCACTACAGAAATATAGGAGAACACATCTCTGTAATGTTGTTGATTGTAACCCATTATCTGAGTATCCCTGAGTGCACAGTGTTTCTGCGATCCACTGATTGAAGAAAAGTGCTAGATAATAAATGCTGTTGGAAACCATTGAAAAATCAGCAGGTTGCTGTCACACGACTAACTAGAAGTGAAAACAGATAATGCTACCAAGACAAAAACAGCACGAATGGAAGAAACAGTGTGTGGGAGAGAGATCTGTGTAGGTGGTGGAGGAAGAAAATGAATACGAAAACTTAAAAATGTGTATTTTCGCTAATTTCTTTCTAGCCTTTCAATCTACCATAGGAGAAGCATGCTGCAACAATAATTATAGATGATTGTAGCTCTGCAGATGCCATGTCGTTTCTGTTTTTGTAAACAATAAAACACTCAAGACTGATAAATCATAGTCTTCAGATCCATGCATGCGTATACACATACACAAAAATATGTCACCAGGTAGAATAGGCTATGAATTCACAGCTACTCTCTGATTACTACCCAGGCATATACTTACCAGGAGAGTGATTAGCCACCACATTCTGACAGGACAGGTAAAAATCTGCCTGGGGGCACATACCCACCAAGTAGCCAGAATGCTACTCTGTGTTCATACCCTTTTCAATCCATATGAACTAAAGTCTGCTTGATAGAACACTGTGAGTTAGGGTCCTCGATGCATTTAGTACTTTAAACACATCCACAGCTCTTCCTGCCCATCCTTTTTGTTTGATCTTCTTGACATTTGTGACTTCTATTCCTCTGAGGAGTCAAAGTACTTAAGGTACGTTTTCAATAGGCTGCCGTCTACGAGGGCAGCCCCTGGGCAAGCCACTGCAAGGAATCTAAATGAATTCCTTTGGTAAGTACCCACTCTGGAAGAAATTGAGGAGACTCCCATGCTGGAACTCCTTGGTGGAGAATAAGGGGGCAGCAAATATCTGAAATTTTAAGTGGCTGTAGAAGTTGTTACTGAAGAAGTTGTGAAGATGAACACTAACACATCCCCATTATTCCCTGAGGAGTTCTAAGAGAAAACAAGGATGAAATAGGTGAGGTACCAACAGTGGTGGGTAACTGGTTAAAACTGCCTTGGTATGTCAGGGCTTGATGGTGCAAAAAAACSACTGAGTTTTAAGAGAGACCTTGGGAACTCCAAGGTAAAAGAACTGGTAAAGCTGATGTCTGTATTTGGCAAATTAGTAGAATCACTAATAAAGGAATAAAAGGACAGGATTACTCAACTCTTGGATAAATACAACCTGATTTGGAAGAGCCAGGATGGCTTCTGCAAACGGTCATACCCTCTTACAAACTTCTGAAGTGGCCAAACAAATGTCGTAAGCACAGTTTTTGTGGTTTCTGCTTGGCCTCTAAGCCGTGTCTCTGAGCCTCTCGCTTGGCAACAGTAGGAGGTCATGAAGGGAATGAAGAAGGACCAAAATAGGGGTGGACTGCAATTTTTTAGTCAAAACATTATTTTATGGAAAAATGTCAATTTGCCAAAGCCAATTGCAATTCAATGGAAGGTTTTTACAATAGGTTCTGAAGCCCCATAAGTTGAGTTTCTGGTCAACCCAAAATGCCTCGCCATTTTATCACAAATGAATGCTCATATCACCATTCGGTTATTGCATAGTTCTAGTCTAAAATTGACATTAAAAAGAGAGGAAAAAAGACCATTTATGAGCTTCTGATTTTACAAGGTAAGAAAACTATGTCCTCACCATCCCGTAGTCCTGAGTCATTAAGCATTTTATTGCAATTTAAAGCAAAAGAGATCTCATTTCCTCTCACTCTCATCCTTCAGGATCAACTATTCAATCAATGTCTTGAAGTACATGTACAAATCAGCTAAATAGTCTTGCCCCCCCCCCCCCCCCTTACTGATATATTTGCTATTATATCAATCAGGTCTTACAGGGCCTATCAGCATTTTCCATATAAATAGGGCCCACAACCTGAAAAGTCAGCAAATTGGGGCAATAGATCCTCAGAGCAGCCGTACCCTTTTCAAACAGGAAATATTTGTCTTAATTATTTCCCCTTCTTTCTATTTTATCAGTTCGCAGCTCCTTTATCCTACTGCCAGAGCTCTACGTGGTTTAACATTCATGCTAGAGAAGCTGCTGCCTATAGGGCAGTTTTCTGATGAGGGTGGAGTATAGAATCATAGAATCATTAAGGTTGGAAAAGACCTCTAAGAGCATCGAGTCCAACCATCAACCCAGTACMMATGCCCACTAAACCATGTCCTGAAGCACCTCATCCACACGTTTTTTGAACACCTCCAGGGATGGTGACTCCACCACTTCCCTGGGCAGCCTGTTCCAATGCCTGACTACCCTTTCGGTGAAGAAATTTTTCCTAATATCCAATCTAAACCTCCCCTGGCGCAACTTGAGGCCATTTCCTCTCGTCCTATCGCTTGTTACTTGGGAGAAGAGACCAGCACCCATCTCTCTACAGCCTCCTTTCAGATAGTTGTAGAGAGCGATAAGGTCTCCCCTCAGCCTCCTCTATTTCCCTTATCACTCTATATATATTTCCCTTATCACTCTAATGAGTAAAAGACCTTAGGGTGCATTCCTCCTTCAGGGAAAAAATGCAGATGTTGCTCTCTTAAAACACTCCATGAAGCTTCCCAAAGCAAAACATTCACAGTAACTATTTTAAATCATCGAACAATGTAGGGTTAAAAACTCTTACATAGTTGCATGTGTAAATTAGCATTTGTTGATGCCAGTGTCAGGGTTAAGCATAAGGTTTTCTGGATATGTTACAGTATAAGGAAAACCATGAAGGGCTGTCTGCCTTTCTCCTTTCTGAGGAGGAAAAAAAAAAAAAAGTTTATTTCATGCCAGCAGATGGCTACAACTCATTACTGTGTAAATGTACAACATGGAAAGTGGAATGACAAATTAATTAGCATTCGTCAGGAATACATAACAGAGAATGATACGTGCTCATGCCATTATATTTCATGTCACATTAACCGAGTACTAGATAACTGACAAAATGCGTTAAACTAACCATAGCTTTTGCTAGCAGTAGCAGATAAGCCAAAAATTACTCTCACGCTATTTCCTTACAGGCATTGTGGCAGAGGAGGAAGCTGTGCACACACACGCACCTCTCCAGCATTATTTACTAACTTGCCGCACTGTTCATTTCACTGTAAATTATTTTCACCCAAGGTTAGATACGGTAGCTCAGCCCTATTTAACCAGCAGCTTGTCTCCCTGGAGTTTGGCTGCACAGAGGAGCCCCCTTTCTCCAGGGAGGCAATCTGTGCAGTGGGAGGGGGTCACGGTTCAGCTTGCTATGAGGGAATCTCACAGGGAAAAACCTACATACAATGTCTGCCAGACCTTTAATGAATCACTTTAAAAGGCTTAGGTTACTGGCAACAGTGACAAAGACACTTTTAATGTGGATCTTGAGCTTTCTACAGCTCTATCAACTCTATGAAAACCTGGGCTTTTTTCCAAGTCTCTCTAATAAGGACCCTGAAACTGAGATACTGCATAATCCTCAGCCGTCCTGAAAAGCAGCTGAGGCATCCTGGCTGAAATCACTTTTATGGCACAAAAGTAAGCACAAATAAGCTGACATGTCTTAAAAAGCACTCTGATTTGGAAGTTACCTCTTTTTTTTACTTTGCAGAGCCGTGCCTCAAATCTAATACAGCTAAAAACCCGTTAGCCACTGAAGAAAATGCAGCTTTTGCATTAGTGCCATCCAGTGTAGCTTGTTCACAGGGGCTAAAACTAGCCTGTGGCGCTGGGCAGCCCCCCCATCCGTGCTGCGTCTGCCCCAGGCAGGGGTCACTGCAGCAGCTCAGCCCCGCGCTGGATTAGCCGGGGCTGGGGTCAGGCTGCCGAGGAGAGGCTCAGGAGGTGGTGGCTGGCCCAAATCCTGTTCAGCCTCTTGAGCTAGCAGGGCACAACTGTAAGTCTTGCCCCTGTAGCCTGCTCTCCATCCTCTTTTACTGCGGGGAAGTGGGAAGAGAAAATACGCATTGAACTCCAGCTATATGGTGACTCAAAACTGTCTGAGACATGGGAGGGTAGCAACACTGGAGTGGCGGTGATGTTGCAAAGTAATATCAAGAAGGATTAGATAACCAAGAGGCAATAAATGGCATAAAATCGGGCCAGCTAAAAAAAGTCAGCTTAGTTTTTACAATTGCTCCGATCACTTCTGTGGACCTTTACATAGGGGTTTCAGGATCAGTTACAAATTGGGGCACCAGATGAATGTTGAAGCTGTCCCAGTTTCTAGAAGCACATCTTGTTGCTTTGTTTGTTGCTGGGTGAAAAATGACCTGTCAGTGAGCAAACGCTAATACAGCAAACTGCCATCACAGCCAGGGCTGTGGGTTACGGGTAAGATAGAGGGACAGCGCTGTGCTACCACCACATAACTATTCCCACTTCAACCTTGCTCTGCCTTTCTGGGATATCAGAGCAGCACGGTTTTTCACCACTCACTTATCTACACTGTCTAAATGTTACATTGACTTGCTCTTTACTAATCAAGGAGAAAAGCACACCGGGAGGCAGCTGTGAGCCATCCAAGAGATGGGATGGAAAGAGATTGGGTTTGTTTTGCAGTGTTTATTTAAAAAGATAAAGATACCCTTCCATTTAATACACTGATGCTTAAAGTCCCATGCAGGGAGCATACATCTTATGGCTTCTAAAGATCTATGATCTTCTAACAGAAATGGGATTCAGCGGTAGGAGGGACCCTGTAGGACTGGGTTGCGCCAGGTACAGGTGGAACAATCCCTGCACTGGGACTGGTGAAGAGCAGCTGTTTGCAGAGCAGTCATTGGGAACCCATCTTATTAGATACAGGTGGAACAGTGGGCAACTCTAACAAGAAACTACACACACACACTAAAATGGGTATTAGAAATTAACTTATTTCCAAAATTTTTAGCAAAATTGCTTGATGGAAAAGAATAAATATTTATTAACTTAATAAAACTTCCAACATACTTAATAAACTTGTATTTAACAGCAACACAAATAAGAACTCTTAAAGAAATATTTAGTGACTTTCTGTAGTGTCTTATTTCCAGTCAAGGACAAGCATGACTTTGAATAAAATTCCCTATTGGTTAAATGGGAAAGGCAGTAGCTGGAAATAATTTTTCCCCACAAGCAGCAGAAGTAGCAAAGCCTAGTTTTCTATGAGCTTGTACCCTTTGCTACTAGATCTCTTGTCATTGTAATAACTCCACAGTTGGACCCATGCCCCTTGTGATACTGTTATGGGGTGAGTGGCTACACATGCTGGCGTGGTGTGGCTGACGGGTACGGAGACAGTGGCTGATGTCCTCCTCCCAACGTGACACGCAGGAGCTGAGCTCTGCTCCCCTTCCCCTCCATTTGGGCCCTAACTGCAGTTTTTCTTCTACTGAGCCACTAATTTTCACACTACTGGTGAGTAACTTGCTTTGAGTTTTCTATGCTTCTTAACTTTTTTTAGAAGTTGGTTAAGAGTTATCAAGGAGGACAAACATTGTGATTCCATAAACTTACTTTCTTGGGAAAAAGGAAAAAAAAAAAAAGAGTAGGATTGCAATCAACACATCTGAAGCCATGAATACAGAAAACAGACACGATCAGCTCCTTTCACCATGGAAAATGCTGTGGTTAAAAGACTAGGAACAATTGGATTTTTTTTTTTTTTCATTCTTCTAAAATTATACTGGAAGCAAGAGAGCTCTTCACAGAAGCCCATATCAAGATGGTTTAAATGATAATGTATAGGAAGTATTACTGCTCAATAGATATTTTGGTCTGTACTCGAAAAGAAGGCTCATCCACTGGTACCACTGCCAGATGCTTCTGCGCAGGTAGATTAATATTCACTTCTACAGGTGATTAGTAACAAAGCTGAAATCTAAATAACCTGTCCTGAACAGAAACACTTTGAAAATCAAGAAGCCTGGAAGAGGTATAGAAGTTGGCCAAGCAGGTTTTTATTTCACCTATAATAATTTTTCATAAATCTTAAGCATAATATCGAGGAGACTAGAAACCTGTTATTTTCATGCCAACGCTCAAATGATCTGGCCTAGTTACAGGTAAGAAAAATAAATGCAAGGCAGGAAGAATACAAAGATTGTTCAAAGAGATAGAGAATTGGAATAGAAATAAGCTACTTAGCATGGTTTATGCAAAATAGCTGTTACTTTGTTAATGAGATTACAAGTTTGTTTGATAAAGGCAACCACAGCTTCAATACACTTAAATGTCCTAAGGCACTTGAATTAGTAACACACAATGTGCTCATTAAAAAGTAATCACTTTTCTATATCAATAAAGCACACGAGTAATGAATTAGGAACTGCTGCAGGGATCTCCAAAGTCATACCCACGGGGGAGTCGCTGCACGCAGTGTTTCTGCTGAGGCGATAGTCAGGCGTTTGGCAGCAGAGCCATTTCCATCTGCTGCATCACTTTGGGGAAGGGGCTCCTTCCTACACGGCCGCTCATCACCACCTCTGTACGACTTACAGGCTGTGCCAGCATCCCCTTGTGGAGGCCCACACAATAAACTCGATCAGAAAATGGATCCAGCTTAAAAATAATCTAGTTAATACCTTTCCCTCAAAGCCCAGAAACAGCTTATGCGGCTTTTCAGCTGGATCAATAACTCAAACCAATTTACCATGTGAAGACACAAATGCTTCTACTAGAAGAGCCTCAAAGAAAACAGGCAAAGTAGGAGAGGAAAAAAACCAAAGTAGAAACTGATATAAAATCACCACTCCTAAAAAGTGCAGATGATGCTAAGTAATAAGGAGAACACAGCGGTTAGGCTGTATGATCTGGATCATTTGTGTGAGGCTGGGTTTATTACAAGCACAAGCACTGCAACGTTTCCAAAGCAAAGTTTTACACCTAGAAACAAAATTAACAGGTCATCCCTAAAGATTGTCCTGGGAAACCACAATCCTGAAGAGGRCTGAGACCCAGAGAGGTGTGCAATGCAGCAAGTGCCTCCAAATGCTCTAGCAGTCATGGCTGCTAAACCCTTCTGATGAGTGAACAGCAGAGTAGCAAGTGCGAATAAAGACACAATTTTACCTTTAGGAGTGTCACAGGTGACACTGTTATGAGATTGCAGTCTGTGGTATGCCCATATTTCAAAAGGTATCTTTAAAAATTAGAGCACACACAGAAAATCTGCAAGGATGTTTCAAGGATGGGCAAAAAAAGTTCCTACTGTAAGGAATTAAAAGACCAATCTGTGTGGTTTAACAAGAAAGCGATTGAGCACCGACATTGCAAGGCATAAGTACTTTCACAGGGGAAAAATACCAGGTCCCCAAAGTCTCCCCGACCCACTGAGGAAGGGGCAAGCAGAACGAGTGGCTAGAAACAGAAGCGTGGCAAGATCTAAACCAGACACGAGGAGAGCATTTTACATCACAAACAAGCCAAGGAAAGGGACAGATGATTCTCCATCTCCTCATGTTTTCAAACCAAGGCTAAATGCTTTTTGGCAAAACAAGCCTTAAACAATCAATTTATTGGATTCTACAAAGGACATGGAAGGAAATGGAATTGCCTGTAATAATAAAAATAGCAAACTACCTGACCTAATAGCCTTTATCAAATTTAGGCTGAACAGGAGAATAAAAGATTTTGGTGTTCTAGCAGAACATCCAGGAGAAAGATGAAATCTAAATGCTCATTTAACAATTAAATTTAATAAAATTAATACACTTTTCAGGAAGCCTTTTAGCTTGATAGCCCACGAAACTAAAGCCCTTTCTCCATTTAAATTTTGCCTCCTGAGCAGTGGACCCAGCTTACCAACACCCCTCCTGGGCCAGGGAACACCTGTGGGAATATCCATCCCCGTGGGGCCAGTTTTGACCCTGGCCCAGGGAGAAACAGGAGTCTGCGCCCGACCCGCTGGTCTGCGCTGGAAGGCTCTGTCCTTACTGAGCCCAGACCGAACCACCGCCTCCTCTTTCCACCATAATTACAGAAATATTGATTTTTTTAAAAAATGTGTCAGTGTCACAGCAACCTTTTAAGTGTTATCCCTGAGAAAGAGCAACCTCAGCTCTGTCAGTTCAGCTGCCATGCACGTTGGCAATTTGCCTTTATGGAATGTATACAACTTGGTTACTGCCCGAAAAGCTCTCAAACACCTGCAATAACTAGGGKTTTTTTTGTTTGCTGTGGCTGAGTCTTCACAGGCAGATCTCACTCTTTCCCTTCAGCACCAATGGGTATTCCATTGTCTTTTTATATTCCCTAGTAAAGCTAGCTRGAAATTTTAAGAAAAGTTTCCCTTTGGAAGCTGTAATTAAATAAAAATATTCAGCAAGAATGTGTTGYTTACCACACACAAAGATGAGAAGTTAAAGTAATTCCTTCCAATAAGGTAGGCGTGATGTTCAACGTTTCTAATGTTACTTGGCAGTTTTTGGAAATAGAAGTAATTTGAAGTTTGAATGAATTCATTTGTGTTCATATTTTATGTAAATAATCAAAATGATACAGCTGAAATAAGAGTTTTAGTGGCTCTAAAATTAATGTTCCTTAAATTCCATTTCACAGGAAATTAAGTTTCTGATTCAAGCCAAAAGGATWATTTTGAAATGGCGGAATTTCCCCTGAGCCAGAAAGGGAGCTTTCGGCTGGTCTGCCCTGTACTGCAGGGCTGGCAGCACGGGGGGGCGGGGGGACGAGCAACCGGTTGCTTCTTTCCAACTGGTGAGAAGTCCGCGACACTTTCGCCAAGCTYGTGAATCCATCTATTTTCCCAAATACACCCAAGCCTGACGGATCATCTGGGAAACCGTATGTTCCTGYGTTACTAATCCGTGCCTGGCCCACATTTCCCAGTTTTCCTTTGGCCGTGGCAGAGGTGACGGCGCGGGAGAGGCAGGTGGGGGCTCGCCCAACGCCGCRGCCTCCCCCCGCCTTAACGCACCCCCGCCGCCATCCCAGCCAACCCAGGTAGAAAATGACTGCCTTCATGGTAAAAATATGTTTAACCTTCTTTCCRCCTGCATTTGTCCTGCTTCAGTACAAAGACTTGCTTTACCTGTCTGTCACACTGAACAGCCGTTAGCCAGCTTTTGTTCCTCGCATACCTGCTGTGATCAGAGCTGACACCTGCCATTTCACAAGAAGTTTATACAAATGTGGAGGGTTGAGAATTTTCTTATTCCTCCTGGGCAGAAGCTAACCACTTCCAAGCTGTCTGCT
This sequence comes from Oceanodroma leucorhoa, assembly GCA_030449065.1. Lineage (NCBI taxonomy): Eukaryota > Metazoa > Chordata > Aves > Procellariiformes > Oceanodroma > Oceanodroma leucorhoa. The sequence continues at coordinate 4,807,372 of JASVER010000029.1, read as the reverse complement.
CTGCCCCCATCAGCCGTCTGGCCCCACGACAGCCAGGTGTGACCAGCAAGGCAGCTACATACTTCACCTTCTCCCCTGACTCCCATCTGGCAGAAAGAACTACTATCTCAAGCGCACAAGGAAAACCGATTTAAAAATCCAAGTGACTGTTTCGCCCTTGTGTGCAGGTATTTAGTTCCCATTAACATCATTGTGAGCCATGCACATGTATCAAAGAAAAATACCCCCCTGGCTCATTTCGTAATGTCACAGCACTTAGAATTTGGTCACAGACTTGACTCTCACAGACTGAGCTCTCTGATTGCACAAGACACTTTTTTTTATTTTTTTATTTTTTTTTAAGAACACCAGTTAGGAATTAATTTTTAAAAGGATCCAGAAGAGGGTTCATCAAAATATTGCAACTGTTTTGCAGACCAGAACACTAACATTCATGATGGCCTAAAAAAAATCTAAATTAACTTTTTATGTGCAAAAAAAAAATTCAAGGAATTTATTGCTCACAGCTGACAGGTATCTATGCAAGGAAGGAATTACCTGGCAACAGAYGGGCCAATAATAATATTAATATCCTCACCACCTGGCTTTTAATCCATGCTTTTCATCAATAGATCATAAAGCACTTCATGAATGAGGTCAAACCTCTAGTGGGAAAAGACAGAATGAGATGTTATGGTTAGAAGCCAAAGCCAAACAAATACAAGCAAGAAACAAGGCAGGCTCCATTTGTTCTTTTATCAATCACAACAGCAGGTGATCAACAAAACCTGGAATTTGCCTGCAAACATGTTATTTTCCATCACTTCTTGTCACAAAGGGAGGATCTCATGCCAAATATGTTAGAGTTCAAATAAAATTACAAATTTAAAATAATTATTAGGTGAGGCTCTTTGGCTTTTAAACACAGAAGGTGAAGAAAGCAAGGTGAACATAGAAATACCTCTTTCCCCTGAAAATCTACACTGCATTTCCCATTAGCTCCAGCCTACCCACCTACCCAATTAGTCAAACAAATCTTGTAGTCCATCCTTTCTGGATGCCCAGATAGAACGGCTGTCAAAATGGTAGTTTTCACTTTGAGCTCATGGTCYAGTTTCAGGTTTGGTAGGTATTAAACAAATAAAATCCTTACCATCTCTCAAATGCACATGAAATGAGCCAGATATTTTGTCCATGTCATAACAAGCTGCTGAAGCCACAAACCTGCAGTGCTTAATGTTACCTGATGCCTTCATTAAGCATCAGATTTGATAAGCCAAAGACTGAATGTTCAGGCAAACTAACTTGATCACCAACAACCTGAAGCATGTCTCTGCTGGAATTCAAGCACATGGGCAGGTCAAAGAGTGAGATTCTGCCTTGCCCCCAAGTGAAGTCAATGCAACCTGTGTGCAATAGCACTTCCAAGACGTCAAGTCTACTGACCAGATGTTTTTAGAAACCTGAAGGTGTAGGGAAGAGCTATAAAATGACTAATCATCTTTTTAAACCCATCAATGCATCCTAGACACAGTTCTGCCATAGGCTGGTGACTAGATGGGAAAAACTGAACACACTGAACACCTCAAACCCACTTACTTGAACGTTTAAAAGGTTCTTGAATTCTTTGGCACATCTAGCCCCCCAAAATCACATATTTTCAACTTTGCTAAAAAAGAAACCTTCCTGAGTGTCACTGTTCTGCAGCTGCTCTTTGGAAAAAATGCTGTTGGTACAGCATCCACTCGGCCACTTGCTGCTTGCCTCAATGGTCTGGTCTGAAAACTCTTCAGAGCAGAGACCACATGTATGCCTGTGTGGTATGTATAAAGGGTCTTCACCCTGTGTGAGCGTTTGAGATCTGTTGTAAAATTAATAATATATCTAGAAAGAGGGTGCTTAATATTTAGTCTGGCCTGTACAACACTAGCAGACGACAGAACCCATATTGCTCAGAAGGTATCAGCCTTACATACCGAGCCCTGCCCAGCAAAACATATCCAAAAGCCCTACATTACTTCAATATGCACTTTTGAACTTTGTGGTTGAGTAATTTTGCAAGTGAACTCCAATCCTACTAGGAATCACAGGCCTATACAAACAAAGCAAAGTCCAAAAAGAGATAATAGCATGAGCAAAGGGCAGAATGTGGATGCAGGGGAAAAAGGAAGAAAACAGGATAAATAAGGTCCACACTTGGAGATCTGACGGATCTTGCTCAGCACAGCTGCCGCAGAGGAAAATGAGCATGAGTTACCTACTTTCGGTGTTTGTGAAGGAGCTGCCCGGCTGCATTCTCTTTGCTGGGATCTTTATGCCCGTGACTTTACTCCTGCTGCTAATTGCCTACTTCAGGATCAAACTGTTAGAAGGTGAGTGAGGGCTCGGGGGCAATGAGTGGGTAGGCAGGCAAAACTTCTCATACAACAGACTACTGTTAAGCTTGTACCATTAACTAAACTGAAGAGAACTATGATCATAAAAAATTTTCTGAAGTTGTACTGCATTTTAGACCATTTTCTATCTGAAAAATGTTACAAGAATTTGTTTAGAACTTGGATTGAACCCTCACTTAAAACTCCACRGTTTTACATACCACACTATAGAAGATTTTACTATACTACGCTATAGAAGAGGCAACCAAAATGGAGAAAAAGAATAGGGTGGATAAAGTACAGATCATTTTCCTCTGTGCTTTCACCGTGCAAGTCCCCAGTGAGACAGTTAACAGCAGTTACACCCTGTAACTAGTTGGTTATTGAGTACACGTCTGTGTTCTTTCAAAGGCATATTTTTGCTTTTACTTTGTAGCTAAATGCACATTTGCCATGTTGCCTTTTCTATTTTAAAATCAGCTTGTACTCACTTCAAAACTCCAAATTCAGAGTAAAACCAAAACAAGAAACACCCCTACCCAACTAAATGCACAGTCAGTGCGGCACACCTGGGTACTGCAAACCGAGGCTGCTCTCACAGCTGGACTGGTCCTGCATGGAAAAGACACTGGGCTACGACGGTGGCAGGCAGGGAGTTTGTTTTAGAAGGGAAACTCCTGTACATCAGACCGTCATTTTAATGGGATGATCTTCGTGCCTTCCAGGTTTGGGTTCCAGCCGCAGCAGCAGATTCACACATGTGCTGCTCTTGTTTTATGCTTCCAGCTGCCAAGGCCAGCCCCGGCACACGTTCAGATCAGCGTCCTCATTCTTTCTTTCCTTCTGCCCTTCTAAAACATGTTCTTGCAGACACTGGGCTAAGCTTGTTCCTCAAATTAGCTGCCTTTTGAACCTTTTCTCCACAGGGAGTGTCGGGGAGCTAAGATGATATCCTAGATTTCCTCCATAAACTTCAGATGTTTCTTGGTCCAGCTTGGCGAGAACCCTGCCTGGACAATGGTCCACAATGCACGTACTACAGGTTTCAGCTCTAGCAGCTCACCCATGATCTCAAAAGCAGAGACTKAGCTAGGGCAGGCAGGACAATCCTGACCACAGGGCTCTGCAGATAAGCTGACACGTTCATTCCAAGGTGCATCAGCCCAACAGGAGAAGGCTAGATTTACCCACCAGTGCAAGGCTAGGGAAGAACCCTTACCTAGGTGCCGGATTAAGCACCGTAATTTGTACATTCATTAAGTTTGCTCTATCCTGCAGTCTTCTGAAATCCTGGAAATTGGGCAATTTAACACAGTTCTAAAAATAAGAAAGGACACACATACCCAGAAATGTGAATGAATTCCCTTCCTATTTTGTATAACAACTCCAGGCATTTAGACCCGAGGCTTTAACAGAGAGGAAGGGTGTTTCTTTGCATCCAAGYGTACACCACAAGTTACCTTCAGGCTGCTAAAACTCAAACATTTCCTGTTCAAGATGTGATTTCAGATGCTGAGTTAATCAACTAGGGAAGCCTGTTCCACCTGTCTAGCCCAGCTCTGCCTTTGGTTATAAATTATCCTTAGAGCAAGGTGCCGACAGTTTTGCACACACTAATAAACAACAACCAAAAGATGGTGTGGTGCCAAAACATTGTACAATTCAATATCTATGAGGGAATAGCAAGGCTAAGTATTGAGAGCTCTTTCTTGAAAATGGAAGCTAATGAAATGAAAGTATTAGACTTTGGATAAAAGGAGGGATTCTCCCTTTCAGCAAATAATCATCTATGTGTCCATCTGTGACAGTTAGACATTAGTTATTATGAAATAATACTGAGATACTACTGAACTCCTCCTTACCTGGTGATGCTCTTGCTTTTCTATTCCAGATAGGGTCAAGCAAAASAGGAAAAACAGGTGGGTTACAGATCCCATCAGTTCAGGTATTTTGCTGAGGCTCAGACAATACTTTCATTAAGCCAAAAGAGCCCATCTGAAAAAACCCACAGACGTTCACATTCACATTCACGCTGCATGATCAGCTGCTGAAACAAACTGGCCTGCTCTCTTTCACAGTGCCCATATCTTCCTTAGCTGCACTTTCTGCAGGTCTGTAAATAATCTGCAGAACCAGATGTTAAATCCTGCTTCTCTTAAAGCACAGAATTTTTAGCTTTCAATTTGTARTGACCTTACGTAAGTAATGATTTCCTAAATTTTCTGAGATTAGCAATCAAAGCTTTAAGAGAGAGAGGTGAAGGAGGTAGTTGGCAGACTAATTTGCCTAAGGAATATTGCTTCTGTGCTTCTCTCTTTCATAACTGAGAATGATGCTTGAAGGGAATTATCTGGCTGCTCAGCGCCTCAGGGAAGGAGCCTCTCGGTTTGCAGATCACAGGTATTCTGGCTGGGACTCTCAAGAGGATGCGAGATGAAGCCCTGTCTATATAATCCCTTGGGCATCGCAGTCTCAGCTCTACTTCCGAGCCCCTCTTTTGCTTGATCTGAGACTGCCAGAGTCCAACCTACCACTTAGGCCTCCAGCCGACTCACACCAATCACCCCGAGCAGCCCTCCCTGTACGGGCAAGCCGAGCCAGCTTCAGCTTAAAACCGTCAGGTGAGCAAAACGACTAACCACAGATAAGCCCAAGAACAGACCCCTTTAAACGCCAACCCTTCCTCTCTGACAAAACCTCAGAAATTCAGCAYGCTTTAGGTGCCTATTTCCTTAGATCTCTTTAAAAAAAAATAAAATTCAAATTTGCATTACTAAAAGCAAGGCTGCCTTGTTTCATTGTCAAATAAGCATTTCATTTTTCTCTGTGCAGCAAGAGAGAGGCTCCATGTAAATCTATCAAAACCCACCTTAGTATCATCCCTTCAAGATTCCTTGAAAATAAGACCAAAAACCAACAAACAAAACAGCACACATTTCTCCTGAACAACTGGCAATGACAAGGGAAGCTAATATCCYGTGACAAAGTGTTTTATGCTAAGTGGGCTTTTTTTTTAATTTTATTTTTGTATTTTGTTCTTTTTTTTTTTTTTCTCCTTTCTCCTCTGTTTCTCCATCCCTCTCCAAATATTCTCCAAGCCTCTGACGACATTGTCCTGCTCTGAAGATGCCAGGTTACGGGGGCAGAGATCATTTTTCTGTTCTGTTTGTACCGCAGGCAGCATCGGGAGGATCAGGCCAATTTGAGGCTSTCATGGCACTGCCACAGTAAAGCAGAACACGAATTGCCAGTACAAACTAACTGCTCTCCTTGCTGTTGTTTAAGGATCTTATTCTGATTGAAAGCTGGTGGAAGCAAACGAGAAGAGAGTATTTCTGTTGATGTCAACAGAGTTTGTGTCAGTCCTTCACTGGGCATAGGCACAGTCCCAATCTCCCACTCGGAAGACTTTCTTCTAGGAGCATGGGCAAACGGATACTAACGCGCTACTTAGGCACCTTCAATTTAACAAGATTAGTTCTTACTAATATATTCCAGCTCCTTTTCCTTATAAAAATTCACCATAGGAAATCAGCACATTCTTATGGAATTTTGTGTTGTTTGGTTTATTTTTCAGTTAATGAGGAACTGGCCATGGCACAAGACCCCAGAAAGGTCCTCCTGAATTACCACGGCCAGTGGCAGAAACCCAGGAGATCTGGACAAAAAGAGAACAAATGCCAGAACCAAAGGAAATTTAAGGGAGTCTCACACCTCAGGAAGCAAGCTTAAACCCAGTACTCTGCAGATTTAAAAATAACCAGCTGTAGAGAAATACCACGGAGGAAAACAAAACGGAGAGAATAAATTAGTGCTGTGCCGTATAAATGAAACAGCTGCTGCTGTTCAAAAAGGACTTGTAACAGTTTTGCTTTCTCGCACRAGGCCAGTAAGCAGTACTTTATGCAACTCATCAGACACCAGAGACCCCCTGCAACGTACTGTATCCGTTCCCTTACATGACACAGGATCTGCGGGGAGGGAAGGCACCTTGCTCCCTAGCCCGTCCCCAGCCTACTGAGAAGAAAGGTATAGAACAAGCTCCTGAGAGAGCTGTGCTGGCGTACACAAGGAAGGCAGACTTTTTAAATTGAAGATGCATAAATAGCAAGTTCATATCAAGTGCTGACATCTAGGAAATTGAGAAGGGTGATGAAGGGGAACTGACTTTTTTTTATTAGCTTGTACACTTTGTGAAAGATTGTAGGTTTTGTAAAGTATGCTTTCCATAGAATTTGGAAGCAAAATACAACAGTGATGGGAAACAAAAGGACTTCTCTCTGCTGACTGACCATGCCAAATTTTGAAACAATGAAAGATTTAGTCAGTATTCTGTAAACCAGTTATTATTCTAGTTTAAGGACAAATGGATGATTTTTTTAAATAAAAAAAAMCATAAGTATGGAGTTTTCTTTTTTTGCTTGTTGTCACACATGAGAAAATCTTCCCCCCCAGTTTTTAGTGCATCTCAGATTGGCTGTGGCAGATGGCCCACAAAAACACAACTCAAACTGTTTGAAAGTACTATTGCGTTTTGGCTTCTCTGTTTCTGACTCTCAAGTTTAAACGCAAACTGATGAAGAATGAAAAGTGATTATCTTTACTGTCCCTATCTGCTAGCAATTGCTGTCTGCAATTACCTTTCGTTACAGCTGTTTGTCATTACCCACCCTGCAAGAACAGAGTGGATAATACCTTGGCRGAGATTATATGTGGTTTTGCACAATTTCAGTTCTCATAGGCTTTTAAGAACTCATTTGAATCATTTTATAAAAAACACTAATGAGGCCATGACCACAGGTTTAAGAAACACTGTAATTTATCAAAGTCTACAAGAAGAAAACAGGACTCAAACAGCAAGTACCTTTACTATATGTAACAGTCCTCTATCACATTTTAATACTATCCTATTTTTAAAAATACATAATTCATCACACTGGTTTATGTCTATGCAAATAATATAGAATACATTGCATTGAACAGGTGAAGAGCCAATCGTTTGTTACTTGGAAAGAGCCACCTGTACATTTGTATAGTAAAGGTTAGAATGCTTAAATGCAAGTACCTCTAATTAGACCGAGTAGTCTCTATTTAGGTTCCCAAAAGAATTACCTATGTTTGAAAGTGCAAAGTACTCTGTAGTTCCATTTGAAATCAGCAGAAGGTGCTGGGTGGAAAAAGCCAGGATTTATGCAGAAGTCACAGCATTAACATGAACAGCCAAAGTTAAATACAAGCTAGACATACAGACTTTGACTTCAAAGGAAGCAACCCTGTAAGAGAACCACAGCAAAACCTGGAAGAGCAAAGATAGTAAAAACAAGTTTCTCTCAGTCAGCTGGCAGAGGAATCTGCAGTTCAATGGCAGGGCTCCCCACCTCCAGCTGGCAATTTGCTCCAGATGCCCATTAACAGGTTCTCAGTGTGTTTCAAGATGCCCCACCTGCGATCATGCCAGAAGTGCTTTCCCAGTATTTTGCAATCAAAAGGCTGAAGACACTTTTCTTCTGATTTTACTCTCTGTATAAGCTTGTCCTTCCCAGTAAAAGAAACGCGTGCAGTCCTTTGGTTCTCAAACTTCACACCAGAAATTTCATTTGACTAGCARCAATCATGACGTGTTTCAGAGAGCAAAAGGAAAAGAAGCACTCCAAAGGCAGCTCCCAGACAGGAAATGACAAGAGCTCCCCATCACCCAGCTGTTGAGGGGACCTTACATTCGTAGCTACTGGGGACACTGGGGAGCACCTGTTCCCTGACCTCTCATGGCTGGACTTTTACATTGCCTGGCAGGCCTGGTACRACATAGTCCAAAGCAGTGCACACTTTCTGTATACCTAGTACATCCAGACTTGACTGTAAAGGCAGAGTCTCAAAAGGTCTTAATACTGGCCTACTCCTATCTCTAGTGAACTCCGCTCTTGTACTTTAAGTGCTGGCAATAAGCAAAGAAAATAATGCTGCTCTCATTGAAAGATCCATCGTGATCCCGTGAAAGCAGTGATGATAGAATAGAATATGATGCTTTGTTTCATTTTTAATGCTTTTAAGCTTAGATTTATGTCATTATGTGAAGTATTTAAGGTTCACTAAAAAAATAACGAGACAGTTATTACCCAGTGTCAGAAKTGTATTTGTGAATAGTTATGTGACACAGAGATTGAGAGACCAAGATGTAATACATAAAGATTCTTAAGAAAAGTGGTCGTAACTCATCCAGCTATTATTAACAGAGATAAAAAGGTCTGTTCTCCTGGTTACACAGGCAATGGTTTCTTCAGTGTCAATGTTCCTGTAGGCTGTAATGTTAAAGGCCAAACACACCGCAGATAGTAGAGATCCAGAAGTTAAAGCCAGGTGTAACGTGGTGTCTAAGGAGAGAAATCTGAAAGTTTGATTCTAATGATCCACTTCTGCTTACAGCTGTCTCACCTAGAAAACCCATGGTACATAATCAATGAGCCTGACCTACTGGCCTCCTGCTATGACTCYGCTCTGTACCTCTCCAGAGGTATGTTATTTCATCATTTGGTATTTAAGTGTCCGACAGTTTCCTCAGAAGCAGCTGGTATAGATCCTYGCAATACGCAGGACATACTGCCAACTGATTCAGTATCCTGTTCTGTGGAACAGTTCCTGTTTTCCTACATAATCCTTAAATAACACATCTTTGCTTTCTAAGTAATCAGCAGCTTTGAAGTGAAAGAGAGTCCATTCTTCAGCCCCGCCAGTGAAACTGTTGTTTGCCTGAAGACATAAACTTATGTGATATTGGTACCTTTCAAGAAAACCTTTAACTCTGCTCTCTGTAATATATTCTTTCCTCTTTTATTAACTACAATCTACACAATCCTTTGCAGGGAAGTTGAGACAGCTGCTGCAAAGAATTGACTTTCTACATTGAAGAAAGATGCTGCCAATAGAAAAGCAGTGACCTTGGATACTGATCAGAGGTTAAAGGAATTGCAACACTCACCCCCCCTCCAATTCCAAACACCCATTCCCCCACCACTCAAGAAAAGATTGGCCTGGACCAAACAGAAAGATACAGAATTGAAGTTTAGCAAGCCCTACCACAACATAAAATCGATTTTGTTGATTTCAAAAAATGACTGAGAATAGAGAGATTTAAAATGTTGAGAAGTGAGATCACTCTTTAACAGCACTTGACTGTAAAATGGTGGTACGGATACTGAAAAGAACACTATATAGCTATCAGGTAAGCATTATAACAGAAAGACACTGGATGCCTTTGACACAACTGCTTATTGAGCTGTAATTGCTAACATGTAGGAGGATCTGACATTCAAGACTCAGTAACATGTCATGAAAATCCTCAGGCCTTGCTGTTTTCAGTTCCATTACTGAATAGTGTCAAGAAATATCTCTGTTTTCATGCTACTGGCATGAAACACATCATGGTATCTTACACAATTCATTTGAAACGGAAAAACATGTATTTAAATAACACCATAGAACTAAGCCTTTGTCTAGATAAATTATAAAAGCATTCTCTAAACATATCTGAAAACTGTGATTGCAAGGAAATAATGTCTTCAATTATCGTTATCTCTGAGGAGTCCTGTGTCTTCCTCTCATTAGCAATAATGTGAGCTAGGATTCCACTCCATCTACAGCCAGTAAGCATGTTTAAAACCTTCCTGCCTATCTGTGATTGCTTCCTATTCCTGTCCCAGAACAGAATTTAAAGTCTCAACATTTAAGTAGGAAAGGCACAGAGAAAGGTGATAAGAATGATAAAGAATTGTGGAATAGCTTTTGGCTGGGGAACGACTGAAGAGAGGATGACTGTTAGGTGTCTCTTCTAGTACCTGCAGTGGTGCTATCAAACGAAGCTAGCAGAGGCAGGTTCAAAAGAAATGAAAGGTGGCTTTCTTCTTAAGACACACGGAATGGTGAAAATGCCTGCCAGGCGAACTTTTTAAAAAACAATTAGCCAAAAATCCACAGAGGCAGATAAATATGAAAGACTGATAGATCAGTAAGTCTTTGAAAATTACTGAAAGCTGGAAGAATATTTGGGAAAGTACTACTTTCTAGTACAGTACTTATTCTTACACACACCTCTCCTTGAGGCAACTACCGGTAGCCTCAGAGACAGGAATCTGGGAGTGTTAGTCATTTAGCCTGGCCCAGCCCAGTCATTCATATATACTTACCTCCAAAAACTCTTGTAGGATTTGATTCATGCCAAACAGAGTAATTTAACACTACAGGTATTAGCAGCATTTCTAATGCTTGTAATTTGTACTAATATTACTAATCCAAGTATCTTTTTTTCAAGTGCAGTATAAAAAACCCAAACAACTGAGCAGCCTGAAAATCAGAACAGTTTCACATCTTCCAGAGGTGTAGTCAGGTCAACCGTGCGGGACACCAGCTGCTCCAAGCAGCCCACTTCCATAGTTAACATGCCTAAAAGCTGAGAAGCTCCCACTGCATCCTGGTCAAGGGTAGAGTTAGTTGTCCTTCTGATCGCTATCAAATCTCACAAACTCTGACCTCTGTCATAGTATTTATTTTATTCCATCTAGTTGATTTCTTCTGTGGCCAAACTAAAAGTTGCCATTCAGCTTGAGTTGTCAAATAGAAGAATACTTCAAGAAACATTTTGTATTGTGGTTGCTCATCGTTTTGAGCAATAAATCTTTCTTTTTTTTTTTTTAAACAGCCTGTCACCAGAGTTGCTTGCTTGTCCTTTATGAAACCTTAATCTAGGAAACAATCTGTAGAACAATTCCAACACTTATTATGACCCCTTAGGTGATCATGATTAAAAAGAAAGATGTGTTAAGTATTTTTATGTAGGATCCACATGACTCACTTTTCTCAGTATTTAGGCAGAATTAATTACTGAAATATCTTCTCATTAAATGGGCCTGTAATTGTATTTGCAATTGCCTATGTATTATAAAACCATCTTGTGAAGTGCCTCGAGAACAATTTCTTTTGTTGCATGTTGCAGTTTTTGCTACAGAGATTATATAAAAAAAAGTAACAATGAAAACTCATCAGACTTGCACAATATTCCAGAACATTTGAATGATTACATACAACCAGAATCTGTAGAATTTAGGATTGATCACACTCGGGGCTTAAGTTTTTCTGCATGACAATGGTTGTTTAATTAGCACATGTTTAATCAATGGAAGTGATAGGTATGCACAAGCCATGCTGACCTGAAAGCACTATTAATTTTTCCCTGACAAAAGGTTCTGATTACTATTTGAAGAAATACAGCTCTCAGTGAAAGTAATATTGTTTTCAAGAATGTTATATTTGCAGTTTTAAGGATTAAATACAATTGCAATAAAAACCAATATTGGTCTAGTGTCTAACAAACCAGAAAGATCCAAATCAATAAAGAATTGAAGTAATATGCTTTCTGCCCACCAAACGAGTTCTGCAACTAATGCTACACCATATCAGAAATACCTCAAAGATTTTATAAAGCTTTTTCTTACACACTTTTTTCAGAAAAATCCATTAAGACATCCCCTTAAATGCATATCTCCATTTTGACCTCCACTTACATATCCCAAACTTGCCACTTCCTTGACAACCTCCCTACTCATGCACAGTGCTGTGGTAGTGTTCTTATGTTATGAGGCTGGGTGGGGTTCCCTTCCCCGTTTTGAAAGGCAGAATGTCTCCGTTTTTGAAGAAAAGCAGGTCAGAATGTCATCTGCTATTCTTCAGGATAATGTGGGATGTAATTGAGAACACCTATATGCATATATAAATCAACATCTTGGTTACTGTTGTCTTATGTTATCCAGATTGTATGAAGCCAAAACTAATAGGAATTTCTGTTAAGCAAGCACGCTGACAGATGGCAGCAATCTAAACTGAGAATAGCACCAAAAATACATTGCTCAGAAGTGAAAAAGAACGTACTGAGAAGTATTATGATTTGTTTTGTCACTCAAAAATCATAGCGCATCCTAACTCCATGAACTCAGTAGAACCACTTGCAGACTGAGGGGCATTTTAACGTGCACTGTGCTGTCCAAATCTCGCCTTTTTTGGCATCTGAAGACTTCTTCTCTGAACCACAGAAACCAGGATGCTTATTGGAAGATGTTTAAAAAACACTGATACTTTAGTATCAGCATTAGGAGCCAGACAATTGTGCCACACTTCTGGTAACCCTGGAGACTACTTGTACTAATCCTTGCTTTTAAAGGTTCTGTGGCCTCTAGAATTGCAGTTCTCATAACTGACATGCTCACTTTAAATATCTTCCAAGTTTATGTCTGAGTGCCAAAAGTCATACAGAGAATAAACAACTTTATTTCATAACAGAATTACAGAAAGCAAAATATCACTTAATACAACTTCAAGCTGCTATAAATCTAATTTGGCATTTTAACTATACACAGAGTCAACAGCAAAAAAAAAACCCAACCAACCAACCCCCTTGCAAGAACAAAATAAAAATAAAATCCAAAATAATTAACAGGTTTTCTCAATGGCAGTCTCAAATGATGGTACTGTCTTATTACTTTATGAATGMAGTCCATCATACACTTTTACCCAGTATCCTAAAAACCTGCATTAACCATTAGACGAAGTATCTGAAACGTATACCTTCTCAATAACAGAAATGTCAGTTCTAACATGGAGACAGTGAGGTTTAATAGAAAGCGAGCGTTCTATACGTATTCAAATAATGGAAGTGTTGAAGTTTGGACACAGTAAGAAAAAAAGCACTAAGGTTTTAAGCTGCCTAGATCATCTCTTGTTGGAAGAAGAGAAAGATATTTTGTTCCTCCTTCTTTCTTTATCTGGAATGCTGCAGACAGCAAAACATCTGCAGAAAGTTGAGCATTGGCACCAAAGTGCAAAAAGAACACAGTGCTCAGTCAGAAGAAATGTGTCTGCAACTCCTTCTCCTCTATAGACTGCCAGACCATCTCTGCTCCACAGAGAGGAGAACCTTAGAACAGAAAGAGTTACAGAGATATCAGTATAAAATTTATCCAAAGAAATATATTTTTTCAATTTTAGGAAATGCTGTATTTTTATAAAAGTCTTTGTTATGTCATACCATATATTTACCTGAATAATCTGGAAAAAAAATCTGTAAATTACTCCAGTAAGAGATTTCACTTGAAATATTTGGAAAAAACTATCTCTAAATTAGTTAAGATCCCCCTTCCTGCACAACTACCACCTGCTCCAGTGAACAATGCTTTCCAGACTTCTTTTTTGTTCACTTTCATATAATTAAGAATCAGCTTCAAAAATACAAGTATTTGTGCAAAAGAAGATCATACCCTCTAAAACGTCATTTAAAAAAATCTAAGATTGTTAAGAAGTGGTTATAAAAAATAAACAAGAAAGATTGTAAGGGAATATAGACCGAAGATGTTAAAATGGAGTTTGGTATTGGCATTTAAGTCTTGAACGTCTGGTCATCATTGCTAGGCTTGGTGAATTCGGTAGAGTAGTGATGACTTGGAATGATTACAGTTCTTCATGGTCATGATCACAGTCAGTATGATTTTTACTTCTGCAAGAAAAAGGAGGGGGAAGATTACATAAGCATTCATAATGGATACTAAGTGAATGTCACGTGATCAGAGTCAAAAAGTAATTTTTCCTATATAGGTTATTTTGGGGGAAGGTTATTTCATTAAAAAATGTTGCATTAACTAAAGCCCCCTTCAATCATGAGGTAAACAGTAATTCAGTTTCTATCAATGTTTTTCTTGCTTTAGTGTATTTTTCCCCTCCCCAAAATTCTCACGGTCACCTCTTGCACAGTTTACTGAAAATTTTAATCCACAATCTAATCTAGTGCATAAATAAAAAATGAAGATACTTGTTCAATTAATAATCCCTCAGAATCTGAGTGTATATCTCTCACTTTTATTAGAGAAAACAAGTCTACACAAACAATACTGCCATAGTCATCAGGGCAGAGCTTTCATCACCTTAGAAACAACTCAGCAAGATTCGTGGCTTGACTCCATTGCCTAAACACAGCTGTCTACAGCCATTTCTGCAGTCCCACCTGCCCTTCAGTTGCTGCTACAGGAGGGCATAGGTCTTGACGGTGCAAGCTGCAGGCCACCTGAAGTGCTTTGAATATCTGTCTGCAGCTTGGACAATCAAGAGACCTATGCCCTCCTGTAGCAGCAACTGAATTTTTTCCTTMATGTTTAACTGAAAGGCATCATCAGTCAAACAAGTCACCAGGTCTCACATACAAGGGCAGCATGGTGAAATGTCTTCGTATKAGTCCTCTTTTACTCTCTCACAAGCATTTCAGACCAAGAGCTGTAAAGCAATTGGCAAACTCAGACAAGAACATCTGACGTTTTCTGATACACTGCAAACACCATTCCACAATGTACGTATTTCTCAAAAAAGCAAAAAACACCCTCAGCAGATGGAATTCTTTGAATGTTTTTTCTGAATAAAATTTTTACAAAGTAGTTAAATATTTGATGAAGGAACAGAATCAACTTTGCAGTTAGTCACTAATGTAGAAATGTGTTGCAAACCTGCCAAGATTGTTTCTTCCTCCCATGACACAGTCCCTTCAAGAAAGGTGTTTTAATTACTTATATGGGACAGATTATGTTGAACACTGATTTGAAAGATACTTTTCTGGATTAAGGTAGCATGAAGAAACTTGCACATTCTGCACAAATGTAACAGAAGAGGCAATGCCTGCTCCCAAGACCTTTAAATTCACACTGATTAATAGTAAATGAAAAATGCGATGGTAACACATATTATAATAGTAAATCCTTGCAAATCAAAATGATCTGTTCTGCTGTCTCAGTGTATCTTTCTACCTCAGACACTGCTATGTAAACGCCGAAAAYACAAGAAGGATGGTTTGAGCACGCATGCTTAATGTTCCTGTGTACCAAGGGAACACAGTGAAATTACCTAAACCACAGGCATTCTCCTTGCTGCAAACTAATAGCACTCTCAAAAGTGATGTGAATTTTTCCAAGCCCTTCTGGAGTTGCCTATAACCAGTGCAACAGCAGTTTTATTCAGTGTTCATTCTGATCTTTCTATTGAATACATCAAGTAGAGGAGKTTTTTTTTTTTGTTTTTCCTTTTTTTATTCCTAGAAACGAGGGCCTAATAAACTGACATCCCTTCAAATACCTCTTTGAACTGATAAGAGCTTTAAAACTTGAGTTTGCAATGCATTTACCTCCTTGCCTGGGAAAATGATAAAAGGTTAAATATTTCAGTGTGCTTAGGAATAAGAATTAGCTGACTAAATTAAAATGTCCAAGTGTGCCCTTTCACTATTGGGAACTGCACATAGCCTTCCCACTAAACAAGCAAGACATAAGGCAAGGACTGTGATTGTACAGGTAAACAGAAAAATGTGACACATCCTTCATGTTTTGCAGAAATCGCCCAAACTCACTTCAATATAAACTACAACAACTTGACCAAACATTGTAGGAAATGCCATGAGAGTACTGTGACAATACTGGGAGACATATACAAGAAAATCTGCAATTAAAATTAATGTCAGATTGGACTTAAGATAAAAATTCTTACACTAACAGTCTACTATGAGTGCCTGTTTCAAGTCACCATTTTGTGATAGCATATATCAAAGATGCCCCATATTTTTCAAGCCTTTTATCACAGAACACAACAGAAAACTGATGCTACATTTTCCTATGTTAATTATATACATAAGCTTACCTGAAGGGCATTGAGGGCATTTTTTATTTTACTCTTCACCTTCCTCAGCAAGTTCAGTTTCTTTGTGCACCACCACTCTTGTGACAGACATGTCAGGGTGCTGTTCTTTGGCTTCTTTGATTGCCTGTGCCAGGGCCTGCAAATGTATTTGAAATATACATATGTTGTAACTATATGTATATTTAGTTATATAAATATATATAACAAATATAACTATATTTGAAATATATATGTTGTAACTCAACAACAGCAAAAGGACATTCATGTGGGGACAGAGAATGGGAGAGTAGCATCASAAATTTTGGTKATAATTGTTCAGAACTCTAAATTCCTGAACTTGAGAGGGCTCAGGGGTAAAAAAAAAAAAAMMAACAAACAACCAAAACCAAAAAACAAAACTAACCAACCCCCAAAACACAAAACCCAACCCCCCAAAAAAMCCAAAACAACCCAAAACCCACTATGCTAAAAGTTTACCAAAATTTTCAGGAAGTAACAAGTACCCATGAAGTTATCCTGTAACTTTTCTAACTCTTTCCAGGAGACAAAAAGTATTCTTATACCCCAGAAGTTTTTGAACTTCTGCAACAGATCTAGCAAATAAATACTTAACAAGAATGTACACAGTACAGAAAAATAAGAGTAYCCTTCAGTTTCCTGAGCAAAATGGAAAGATAATTTGGAATGTGTACTAAGTAAGTATGGTACTGAAACTCTGGAAGAAGATCATAACAGAAATTTCTTTCTCAGCACAAGAATCTCCTTTTTCTCCTTTTACTAGTTTAAGAGAACTTTCTCTAGTTTAACTCAGGAAAGTGTAAATATAAGTATTACTCAGTTTCTTATAATCCCTCCTCCACATTTTAAGAAATTTTATTTTCTTAAGAGACGTACCAATATACACAGCTGGCAGTTGGACTAGATGATCATTGTAGGTCCCTTCCACCTGAAATATTCTATTCTATTCTACACAAGGCTTTACAGTCACCCACACAAGAGCACACACTGAGGCAGAAGAGGCGAAAGAGCACTTGGGACCTTCTGTTCCTTCCCCTGATCTGAATCCTATTTCAGTGAGCTGTATAACTGTTGGAACSCAACACAAGAAAAAAAAAGAAGAAACTGGAAGGCATTCTGAGGCAACAGTAAGCTCACTGTTCACCTTAGTATCAACCACAACTGAAAAAACCCAAATACACTGGAAGGAGCAAGAAAAATATAAAGCAACTGAAAGGTTTATCTTAATTTAGAAAAGTGACATTTTCCTGAGCCATAGATAGTAAGTGGGAGAAGAAATAATTAACTCTGAAGAGAGATTGGAAACACCAACGTTAGCCACCTGAACTATCATATGATAATGAATTTGAAGTCCTATTAAGGAAATATGTACAGAAGAAAACACAGTGTGCATTGGTACAATACTGATGTTTGCTGATGTATTAATCCTAACAATTTTTTATTAGTTTGTCTTTTACAATATGCCAAGTGTAATCTCTGTAGTACAAATTAGGATTTAAAAGAAGGCGGCTGTTGAGATTTAAGAATCAGTGTTTATAAATCAAACCATAAGCAATGAAAAAACCTTATGTCTCTAATTGTTAAATTACAAGTAATACAAGCATTTGTATTCTGAAACTCCAAATTAAAATATTATTTTCCTATTKAAAACTGTTTTAGTGATGTAGGGAGGTAAAAGACAAAAGAATGTAGTTTGTGTATCAAAAGAGCTACATATCCACTGAAGAAAAAGTGGTAGAGATTCCTCAAATCTGTTAGAAGCTGCTCACTGCTGCTTTAAACCTTAGTGATTAAAATAATATTTTGTACTTCCTTTTTTATAATTTCATTTTTTCCTTCATTACCCACTTATCTCAAAACAAAGAAGGGCTTAGAGAACGGTTTTACTAAAGTGTTATCTGGTATACTAAAGGTATTGTGTGACCTTTCCAGATATCTGAAGTTCACTGAATGTCTATCAAGGCAAACAAGAGCCATGCCTGATGCTGAACAGCCCTGTCATTTAATTACAAGTTTCAAGAACAGATTCAATTTGTCAAGAGCCACTTTCTGGAGGCAAATCAAAATGTGAAATTAAATTCCCCAAGAGCTCTTTAAATTAAATCCTGTTATGTTGATTTGTGTAGCTTTCATAAAGTTAGAATTGGATTCACTGCAACTTTATGTAGAAGGTAGGCTTTTCCATTCGTATTAGCCAGTGACTGTTGATCGAATTTGTTACAATAGTTTCTTACATGAAAAACAATACAAATTGTGTAATCATCACTACAAAGAATAGATAATTGCACTTGCTCAATTATTTCTCTGTGTACTTCTTAAATTCAGCCTTCATAATTGGACCAGTAGAAGTGATTTTAACCTTAGTTTCTAAGACATCTAAGACAGTAAAATACTGCTTTGGTACTGATAGAGATGAAAAGTACTTACATAGGATTCCAGCAGATGAACAATGACTTTTGTTATAGAGAATTTTATAAATACAAGCCAAAAACTATGTTTTAAATTCGAGCAGTTTATGCTTTAATGTATTTCAAAGCTTTCAATCAAAATGTGTGCTGCATTCAGATGTTGCTGACACAACGCAGTAGAGACTCCCATCTATCCAGATTAACGCATCAAAATAAGGTTATTTTAGTAATGCTTTTCCTCCCAAATGGAAAAAGCAGCAATAAACAAATTTCTTCCAAAAGAAGYAGTCCCTTTAAAAATAGTAAGAAATCATTCACACGAGCAGCTCATCTTGAGGGCGCTTACAAGGCAGGCGCAGGACAACCAGGGGATTGGGCCCAGCCAGCATGGGTTCATGAAGGCCAGGTCCTGCTTGACCAACCTGATCTCCTTCTACGACTGGGTGACCCGCCTAGTGGATCAGGGRAAGGCTGTGGATGTGGTCTACCTGGACTTTAGCAAAGCCTTTGACACTGTCTCCCACAGCATTCTCCTGGAGAAGCTGGCGGCTCATGGCTTGGACGGGCGTACTCTTCGCTGGGTGAAAAACTGGCTGGACGGCCGAGCCCAGAGAGTTGTGGTGAATGGAGTTAAATCTGGTTGGCGGCCGGTCACGAGCGGTGYTCCCCAGGGCTCAGTTTTGGGGCCAGTCTTGTTTAACATCTTTATCAATGATCTGGACGAGGGAGTTGAGTGCTCCCTCAGTAAGTTCGCGGATGACACCAAGCTGGGTGGCAGTGTTGATCTGCCTGAGGGTAGGAAGGCTCTGCAGAGGGATCTGGACAGGCTGGATCAATGGGCCGAGGACAGTTGTATGAGGTTCAACAAGACCAAGTGCCGGGTCCTGCACTTGGGTCACAACAACCGCAGGCAACGCTACAGGCTTGGGGAAGAGTGGCTGGAAAGCTGCCCGGTGGAAAAGGACCTGGGGGTGCTGGTCGACAGCCGGCTGAACATGAGCCAGCAGTGTGCCCAGGTGGCCAAGAAGGCCAACGGCATCCTGGCCTGTATCAGGAATAGTGTGGTCAGTAGGCAGAGGGAGGTCATTGTGCCCCTGTACTCGGCACTGGTGAGGCCACACCTCGAATACTGTGTTCAGTTTTGGGCCCCTCACTAMAAGAAGGACACTGAGGTGCTGGAGCGTGTCCAGAGAAGGGCAATGAAGCTGGTGAAGGGTCTGGAGAACAGGTCTTATGAGGAGCGGCTGAGGGAACTGGGGTTTAGCCTRGAGAAGAGGAGGCTGAGGGGAGACCTTATGGCTCTCCACAACTACCTGARAGGAGGCTGTAGAGAGGYGGGTGTTGGTCTCTTCTCACAAGTAACTAGCGATMGGAYGAGAGGAAATGGCCTCAAGTTGCGCCAGGGGAGGTTTAGATTGGAYAYWAGGAAAAATTTCTTCACCGAAAGGGTAGTCAAGCATTGSTACAGGGAAGTGGTGGAGTCACCATCACTGGAGGCGTTCAAAAAAACGTGTAGATGTGGCACTTTGGGACATGGTGTAGTGGGTATGGTGGTGTTGGGTCGACGGTTGGACTTGATGATCMTAGAGGTCTTTTCCAACCTTAATGATTCTATGATTTTATGATGATCTGTGAYGGAAAATTACAAATGCTGTTTTTCTTCCAGTTATATCCTAAAGGCTCCTTGTTCAYAAAACACGATCGCTTAACAACTTTGCCACAATTAACAGTCTCAGGGTCCCTCTATGTCCTCTTATTCAACTTCTCTACCTTTCTCTTATTTCAGGTTTCTGAAATATCATCTAGATCTCACTGGACTACAAAAAGCACACTGTAAGCGTTAACAGCTTACATACTCACCTCATCATGGTCAATATCTGCATCTCCAGTAATGACAATGCGCTTCTCAATTCTTGTTTCTGATACCCCACCTTTTACCATCTACAAATGGCACAAAAAAAGAAGAAAACATCCTTGTAATTATTCCATATTACTACAAAGCACTCCTTTCTGTTGCACTGAAGCAAATAAATTTCTGTGACTGAGTTGCAATTAGTAGTAAATATTCTCGGTGCTAAATCATCCTTTCCTTTTTCAGTTACGCAGTTAGTCACGTTCTAGCAATTGCTAAACTTGATAAAAACCAAATAGAGAATTCATTCTGTTACTGGAGCCCAAGTCTGAACTGATCTAGATATGCAGACAAACTGGAATTCCAGCTTCTTCACCATATAAATCTGGCAAGAAGGAAATTCCAGGAGTCTTTGATTTCAACCTATCTATCATGGGCCTCTTAGTCTCTGAAGAATCCGATGACATTAAATACAACGGTAACCTGGTTTTCAGTTATGCAGTTMATGGACCTTAGTGAGATACTTCCAACACATTTCACATTGCTGATGGAAATAATTTTGTTCTTTGTTTCTTCATTTGTTACGCTGATGATTAAAACATTTTAGCTTATAGAAAAAGTCTCACAGAAATAACATTCTATGTTTGTTTTTTGGTTTTGTTTTTGTTTGTTTTTTTTTTTTTTTAAATCAGCCTGTATAAGAGAAAAGAATAAACTACTACTTAAGATACACTGACCATATTAGAAAAGATCCAAGATGATACTGTTAAGAACACCATTAGAATATTAAAACTATTTTGACAGGTCCCTTTATCAATAACAAACATTTGGGATGTAAAATAGAAAGTTAGTTTAGAAAATTCAGTCTTCTGAATTGACAATAAGCAGTCTGTAAGAAAAGATACGGATTTGCTGCATTATGGTAATCCCAGTAATTCTTTAGTAGAAGACAAGACTGAAACCATTTTCTTTAATGGCTCCTCCCAAAAAGCAGCATCATTTGACATCTGAACTTGATAAGTAAATGTCCACTTTTTCCACCGCCCCTCCAGCTGCGGTAGCACAATTTATTGAATAAAGACTTTTTCCTAAAATGGTCGTCGCTTAATTCCAAAAGGGAGCAGGAGACTGAAAAGGACCTGTTGACTAGTCTGTATAATAAGACATACACATTTTAAATTGAGCTTACTTTATTTTATGTGACTTATCTGAAAACTTTCCAACATCATCCTTCCACTGTCAGTCTGTGAATACAACTTTCAATCTTACGAATATATACATTGAATATATATCCAGCGAGTAGTGAATTATCGTTCCATTCTGCGATGATGTCAAACTTCTTGTCTCGGGGGAGAGAAAAATCCCAAACTCACACCTTATGTTTCCTTCTTCCCTTTTGCTCACCCTAAACAATGCTTTCTGTAATTTTCTTGGAAAACTATGTTAAGAGTTCAATGACAAGRGCTCAAAACTGTGTTGTTGGGGCACGCCTAAAATTTGATAAATATTTACATAAATTAAGAAGAACAACAACAATCATCATCACCACCACCATCACCCACCACCACACTTTGGTAGTTCTAACATACTCTGGCATGAAACATTACATGTCCTGTTAACGCTGAGTTTTCCTTTCCTTTTCAAGCATGGAATGCAGAGCACATAATTCAGCACCAAAGTAACCTAGTGGTATGGTCTGTTTTTAAATATGCTCTAAACCTAGCAGCACAACTATCATCAACACTAAGGCTGAGAAAACATTGTTTCAGTTCATCCTTGTAACAGATGCCATTAGCAGAGCTCCCACAGACCTCAGACAAATCAGTTACATTAACAAAGATACTGTAAGATACCAGTAAGTGATGACAGGTCTGAAACTGTAAAAATTCAGGTACATACTCATTTGTCAAACACAGAAATAAGACCTATATGAAGTACTAAAAAAAGGAATCATATTTTTCTCCCTTTCTCTGTACTGTTCCCAGATATTCTTGCTTATTCATTAGGGCTTCTCTGTTCAAAATCTGTGTACAGAAAGATTAACTCTCACACATGCCTGGAATGAATCCAATCCATTTCAAGTCAGCTTGCTTCAATAAACTAGCAGATATATGAYAAATTTCATGTAAGACTTTATTTTGAGGGTTTGTGGTTGKTTTTTTTTAGTTCAGAGAGACATTATTATATTTTACCTTTGTGATGTGTGTAGTTGTGGTAGTAGAAATCGACTCTGATGTAATTGTCTGTGCACTCAGCAGCACACCAGCATTGCCACCAGCACTGCCATCAAACTGTCAGGGAACAAAACCAGTATTTTTGTATTTTGACATTTAAAAGTTTTGTTTTCTTAGGACAAAAGGATGGTTTTCTTACTAAACACATTCTTTATTCAGTTAGAACTGAAATCTAAACAGAAGCCATCTAAGTTTACCGAGTCATGTAAGACTGCTGTTATGGTTCATTCTTGTGGAAAATTTACGATCAAAGYTACATGTTCCTTTCAGGAGCAATGAGATATTTTAATCAAGTTTCCTAAATTAAAAATGAGCTGTACATTTGCAGACAGCAACTAAGTCCTTATATAAAAAAAAAAAACAACAAACACTTAGAACTTTGGGAGCAACACTGCTTTGTCTACACACATTTCACTTACCTAATTCATAGCCAAAGTATAATCTTAGCTGCTAGAAAAATGTATATGATTTTGAAAAGCATTTTTTTGGACATWATCTATTTTGATCTACAAGTAACTGGAATAAAAACCAGCTTGCAAACAATATAATAACCCAGCCACCATACCTGTGGAGACTCATATGTGATAGTTTTAGTTTCTGTTTGAACAATTGGAACTTCTTTAGTGGAGATTTCAGTTCTCTGTGTGGCATCCGAAATGGTTACCATCTCTGTTTTCACTACTGGAGGCTGTGGTGCAAGAAATAATCAATCAATTCAAAAGACAGAAGAAGGTTTGTAAAGTGGACCAAGAAAACAACCAAAAACTCAAGAAAAGCATAACAGTAAGATAGGTATTTGTCTTCCCAATCAAAAAGCATGCAATAAATAAGCAAAGTGAAATGAAGACTAATACACCAGCCCTCTAATATCTACATAACATGGTAGGAAAATTTAAACTCCTAATAACCTTGCCAAAGTTCTGTGTTTCAGCCAACAGTGCATATCACAGAAGGCAACTGCTAAAACCAAGGTGCAACACAGGTATTGAAAATGTGTAAAAGAGCATCACTAGGAAAAAAAAAAAATCTTAGTTTGCATAAGGAAGCTGATAGCTAGCTCAGATGGATAAGCTTCATATTAGAATTAATCTGGGAAAATACCTATCATTGCTCAGTCAAACTGCAAATAAGGACTAGAGATTCCAAGGAAATTACAAAGAAGTTTAACTTTGTAATATGCAGTACTTCTGGAACAGAAAAAAAACTTTGACAATTGGATTTCAGGCAGTCTACATTCAATGTAATAGGTTCTGGAAATCAATGGCTTCTTTTGATAACAATCCTAAAAAGCCATTTTAACCATTTAGAGTTAGCTAGTGGTGTTCTCTGCAATATCACAAAGAAAGCAATTAAGCAGGGGTCTGTAAGCCAGTGAACTTGTGACTTATCTTACTGGCGCAGATTTTCAATATATTTAAGTACTTAAAAGAAAAAAATATCCAGTARAGCCTTTTGATATTTTTCTAGATGCATCAGTTGCTATCTCCCATTGATTTTGGATGCACATGGGGAGAAATCCCAGAAAACAAAGAAAATCCTTTCTTTCCCTCACACACACTTGCACACTCAGCAGCCCTTCTCCCCTTCCTCCAAACTAGCTACGTTTTTAGAAAGTGTGGGTGCCTGTAACTTCTAAAGGTCTTATAAACTAATTCTTTCACATCATTAGTTAGAACACCTGTGTATGCAAAAGACAATAAAAGAAAAAGTTGTCTGGATTTACGTGCAACAAAAAAAATTTGCCACCATTACAAGAACAAACAGGTAGACAACTAGGAAAAAGCCCACCCAGTTGTTGAAAAACTCAGCAGAAGATCATGCCAGCTTTACAGAGAGATGCATCCCTGCACTTCATTCTTCCCCCTTCTGCTTCTTTATAAAGTTTGCCCAGTAATGAACCCTTCAAGCTTGTTTGGCTTAAAACAACAGATTGTGACTGGAACCCATGCATGCCTTCCTAAATATCTACTGCACTAGAAGACTTCATAGTAAGATTGTGATATATGCCTCATCCCTTTACAATGCAGTGCTCTCACCTATGCAGTTTCTAGCCATACTTACTCTAGTCTATAAATTCATAACATTTTTTAAAAGGAAAAAAAAAAGGGCAAGAAAACCAGTGAGTAAAGAGGGGAAAAAAAAAAGGAACAAAAATTTATGACGGGTGTTTTCTAATTTCAATTGCCAATAGTTTTCCAATCACAATTACATGTCATGGACGTGTCAAAAACAATTGACAAGTAGACAAGACGAGACTTAAAACATTGCAAACACATAAATAATAAATATATGTTATGTATGTGCATATAAAACAAGGGGGAGATAAAAAGGAGATGGCAGTCTTCGGAAGGTTTGCCTTACTGGTGATTCTCACTCAGTTCTAGCAAAAAGTCAGAAACCATAACTGAAGGAGACAGAATTTCACTGCTCATCAATGGTTTCCCCTTCCAAATGATCTGAATCTTGTTGGACGCTGAAGAGCTGGAGGAATAGGAGAAGAAGAAAGGCAGGTATATTTCCACCCCAAGAAATATCTCTGCTTAATCTAGTTGTCAAACCATTCTACCATTTACCTCAGAACAACAAATTATTTGTGGTGCAACATCAATGTCAACATGAGACACATCTCCATTGAGTTTGAGTTGTTCTTCCTCTTTTTCTTCACCTAAATCTTGCTTAATTTCCTCTGACAAATTCTTCTCTTCTGTAGCTATGGTAACTGCATTTTCCTGGACTAAATCTTCATCTGTAACCTGTGTGTGCTCAACCGGTACATTTAGTTTACTGCCTTCTGGTGTGGCTTCCACATGCTGTATGTTTTCTTCATGTTCCTTCCTTTTCACACCTTCCTCTTCTTCCTGTTCTTCCCTGATGACTTCCTCAATTGCCCTATGATGTGGCTGGTATTCTCCCACCTCTTCATCCTCACTCTCACTACTACTGCTGCTGCTGCTACTATCTGATGGCAATGATGAAGAGTCCTTTTTTGACAGATGCTCCACCTTACATGTTTCCCCAGCATCAGTGGCAACTTGCATTTTCCCTTTGTTGGTTTCGTCTACGACTAGTGTTTCTTCTATCCCAACCTCTGCCTGCTTCTTCTCCTCCACTATGTCCAGAGTCTCATGTGAACTCTGCACAAAAAACATGGATGAGGAAAAACAAAAGTAGAGTATGTGAATAAATTAAAATGATGGAAACAAGATTAGCTGATGGCTGGTTCATGTCATGTAGAAGACAAAAGATGGTTGTGAAGGTTAACTGAAAAAGGAAGGAAAGAAAGAATGAAGATGGATTGGAAGAGTTAGAGCCAAATTTAACTATGGAAAAAATCAGTAGAACCTTATCAGCATCGCTGACTCCAGTACAAGGCCCTTCTGCTCTGGAAGCATGTCTCTGTGAAACAAAAAGCAATCAGAGGACAAAAATCAATGCATAACCCTTTTCAACAGTGTAACATCCTCCAATCAAGCTTTAAGAATGTGTATACATGATACTAGACAGATATTGTGTATTCACGGTAAGACTTACATAGAACTATGCTCCTTTACCTCTACTTCACTGAAATATTCCATTCAAAAGTAGGTAAGAATTATGGACATTATTAATTGAGATAAGAATTTAATTATGAAAGACTGAAAATAAAAGCATGAATGCGCTGGCCAGTGATGCTACTGAGATAATTATTTCTCTCAGTTAAATCATGAATTAAGAATAAATAATATTAAGTAAAAAAAACAAACAAACAAACACCTATTTAGCACTCCACTATCAGTTTGTCATCATACAAGATAAAAAAAGAATTTATTGTAAGATTTTATTAGTTGTTCTTCTTTGGTCTGTTACTTTATGAACCTTAATAGGTAACAAGAGGGAGACTGTTTAGGGTGGTATGTTGTCAGAATAGCAATACATGATTACCAAGATAATCCCATTAGGATTCAGCATGGAGCCAAAATGATGAGATTAAAGCAGTTATATTAGTATTTGTTCCGTAACAAAAYGATCTGTGATGGATATCCCAGAAAGCCCACCGCAAATTATGTATTAGGTAGTTTTTTGATCTAATGTATTTTTAGCCAATGGCTTGCAGCAAAATTTGAGTTCAAACGATAAGAATATGAAAATCAACACATCATCTGTGACTTAATCCTAGCTTTTATTGCTGTTTACGAAGCAAAGCACTTACAGAGTGTAAGCCAGCATTCCTGGTGCAGCTTAAACAAGCACCACCGAATATTTCTTGGGCATTGCAAATAGCGAATTAAGCTCTCTAGCTGGATCTCTCTCCCGTCTGATACGAGCAACCAGCTTACCGGCTCTGATACAGGAGAAGTAAGCTGCAGGCCACCTTTCTGGCACTTTTAAGGCGTTGGGGGTCGGCGATTAGCCTTTAGACGGGATGGGGCCCTAACGCCCGTGACCACGCCCCCGCCCAGCCCCTACCGTTCCAGAGCCCGCAGGGCAGGCGGGAGCAGGGGCGGAGCAGGGGCGGGGCGGGGAAGCACCTGGGGGGGCGGCGCGGCGGCGGCGGCGGCGGCGGCGGTCTCTTCCCCCGCAGCGCCCTCTGCTGGCCCCACGCTGGCGGCGGCGAAGGGCCCTCTCGTGCTCGCGCAAAAGCCCTCCTTACTAAACAAAATGGACGTTATCTCTTCTTCTAGGCTCTAGACGAGTCAGGAAAGGGAAAGGAAAGAATTAAACAGTGAGAGACGGAGCGGCAGCGACCTACAAAGGAAAGGTTTGGCAAGAGAGACAGGTGACAAAGAAAAGGATTCGGCTGGGAGAGCGCTGCAGGAGCCAGGGGGGCCCGGGCCCCCGTAAGGTGACATGAGGACAGACGGGACAAAAAACTGCTGTCACCACAACACACAGTCGTGCTCTAATACTGTGTCTCTCCACAATGCATATCACACTATAAAAACTGAAAACATTAACATTTCCATGGATTTTCCAAACAGAACAGTTTGCTTAGGCAGCGATTCCGTATCTCCTATTGGAATATCCATTTTGGATATATTCCAGTATGGAATATCCATCCTTGTAAATACCCGTTTTTAACACCTTCTAATGCCTAACTGGCTCAGAGCTTCAGGGTAGTCAAATACATTTGCTTTGAACGATACATACCCACAATGCYGAAACGAGGTTTTCTTTATAATATATGTTATATATATATGTTTTTCAAATGCTTAAATAACCTAAGAAAATTCATTTCTATTAAAGAATCTGTTTTCAAAAAGCCTTTCCCATTCTACTGGGAAAACATGTTTTATTCAAACACAAGTAAAAGGGTACGTTGCTTTAAAGCACAAAATGTGTTCATAGTCTGGTCTATTTTTTGCAGTACTATGAATCTGTATGGTAAAGCAAACTTAAAATTCACGTGGGTACAAGCCTCTGAAAAGGCTGAAATTACTCCAGTTTTCCTTCCATGAGCTCTTGTATTAAGTTACAAGTAAAAACAGTTAAAATAAAGCCAATAATGTAACAAATACCTAACATGGATATAACACACATTTTGACAACAGTCGGTAAGATACATTTCTGTCTTAGAAAATGGTACTACAGAGAATCACGGCAGAAGCACACACCAGAGGAAAGCCAAGGTGCCATGCAGACAACTGCAGTCCATGTGGACTCACCGTGTGAGTAGCAATGTAGTATCTGAACTGACATAAGTTACACCATGCTACTGGGCATATACTACAACACATATGGCATGCAAAAGAACAGAGAAGGAAAAGAAAAAGAGCCCCTATATTTTTTTCCCTACGATAAAATTTAAAGTATATTTCAAAGGTGGCTAAGAAAATTTAATGTGAATGCAAGTTATTAAATCTGCCCTCATGCAACATTCTATATCCATCAGGGCAAYGTGTTCCTCACCCTCACTTTCTCTCCCTAGTTTACCGTGCCCAATAAACATTCATCTATTAATAGATTACATCAAAAGGCAAAAATGTTTATGATACTCCTTCTACCGTACTCTGGTACCACATGTTTTCTAACCACTCAAAGCAGTAAAAAAAAGGCAGGGGGAAAAAAAAAATCTTTATGTGGTATGTGGTCAGACTCTGTGCATCTCTTTCTCCCCACATACGTATATAGTTAGACAGGCACATACCACCCATCTTTTTGCATTTTACCACCTTCAAAGTTTTAGCTCTTCTAATCTTTTAAAAGGAAAACCCCAATCCCACAATTTGTTTGATAATGTAACCCCTGTTCCCTGAGGAGGCATTCAGTAAAATGGTTAAATGTATAGATAGATTGGCACTTTTCATCAAATTACTGATACAATAACGTATCAGCCTGTGARGATGTTTAAATTCCTGGCAAATTCCTTCTGGTACATAGTCATATACACTAACATGAAATACCGTTTACAAGCAGTGGGGGTGGGGGGGCGTGGATAAAGAAAAATAATATATTGTGGGTATCCATAACATGACAACATTTCACATATTTATTTGTGACATACGTAYCAACATGTCACAATTTCTGTTATAATTAAGTCACAGATGCTGTGCATTTGTGGGAGTACGGTGATACAGAAGTGTAGTGGCACAAACAAAATATACCCAAAATAACATCTCATACACAGAAAATTACTTATTTGCAAGTATTTTTCACTGGAGCAAAAGAAGGAAGAAAAGAAAGAATATTAGCAGTGGWAACCCTGCTTTATGCTCATCTATTGTCCATCTATCCTAAAAGGCAAGGAAACATACAGTCCAGGAATAGGATTGAGCAATGCATTAGGCTACTAATACCAGCAAGTTTACAAATTGTGGGTAGCAAAACACTTCAACACAACTTCTCTACATCCATCAACAAATAATTCAGGATGGAAATACACTGTTTCCCAAACCTCGTATTTATATATGTTACTGAAATAGGACTGACAGCTTTACATTAATCTACTTTTGTCCCAGTTCCTAAGTGGTGGAAAATAGTCCGAAAGTGATGTAAAAAGCAACATCACAATTGCTACCCATCATCACTGTCACACTGCTAGTAGTCCCACTGGTTATACAGTGTTTTTCACTGCAGAGATGTTAAACCAACTTATGGGGGAGAAAATCTCCCTCTTTTCCTGGATGAAAAGAGAGGTACAGAAGCGTGGAGGTACTCAGAACCAGGCTGCATTTGAAATGAAGCTGCTTCTACAGCATTATTGATTTGAATAATGATTACATAGTGAACACGTAAAGCAAAAGTTCTTGTGTGAAGTGTCAAATAACTGCAGACAATTATTTCCATATAGAATGGAAATACATGTTTTGCTGTCATCCTAATCACATAAAACACAGTAATTTTCCGGTGAAAAATCGGTTTTCTTTTCAACTAGTAGCCGTTCAGAACTTCATAGCTAGTTTGGTGTTTAAGCAGAATGTTGCTGGCATTCATATGTGTGTATATACATACACACACACAGATCCTGGTTTACAACTCAACCTTCTCCTTTCAGTACTGGCTTAAAAAAGGTATCTCCATCAGGGAGAAAAAAAGGAAAAAGAAAGAAGTGCCCAAGCTAGCCCACAGCAGATGCAGCAAAAAGGCAGTAGATTTCAGGGCAGCCACCTTATTGGTTTCCTCTGGTTTTGCTCCAGCAATCCATGGCATTGCAGTCCATTGCTTCTCCTTCCCAGGCAGCGCTTTCACTTGGAAAATGTGGTCTCCTTTTTTCTATTTAGTTTTCATTTTATAAAACCAGTGTAAATCAACAAGCAATGAGACAGAAACACACTATACATAAACATAAAGCCAAACCACCTGAAAGTGACAAAACATACTAGATGAGGAAAAAAAATACAGAGATAAAAACTTGGAGGGGCCTCAACTTCAACACAAAGAAATCAACACAGAAAATACACACAACCATATAACAAAAATTAAGTTACACTTTTATATAAATTTCTATTTTAACCAAAAAGATATTTATAGCTGTTAAATGAGCCAATGTGTTATGGACATTTGAAAATTTGACTAGCATTTGTACCTAGGCGTATACCACTATGCATAGAAATATTTAGGTACTACTCAGAAATTTGAGGAATAATTTCTTGACAGTAACCATAAATTAACAAAATATTCATTAAAGAAGTGATCCATTCAGTCAGTGACTGTATTACCTGTATGCACATACAGTTCAGATTGCTTAAGAATCTTAGTGAAATAATGTCCTATTAACAAAAATCATTTGGTAGCATCAAGCAAGCTTAATTGAAAGTTCAAAGCAAGCTTAATTGAAAGTTCACCTCTCTGGGGACTGAAGAGAATACTTAAGAATTTAATGAGATAGCACAACAATACTTTTAGGAGGGAATGGTAGGAACAATGGTGGAAGAAAAGGATAACAACAGAAGATAAACTGCTTTCGAACACTGATTTGCTCTTCTACTCTATGAAAGAAGCAGCAAATAACTCCTCATAAAACTAAAAGTTTCACAACAGCAAGAGAAATTTATTTGGGTAGTTTTCTTGCCGCAAGCATTCAGGATGATATTTATAGAAAATTGTTTTCCAAACTGCTGTTTTAAGGTTCAGTCAGGAAAGAGGTATAGAGAAAAAGTAGGTAAATGCATTTTACAGACTTTTGGAGATTAAGGTGAGTAAATTTTAACAACCACATTAAACATGTCCTGAAGAAGTTAACACTGTAAATTAACTGATCATGTAAGGTCCTTCTGAAMCAACACACAGACTGTGTGTGTGTTTATGCACAAGCTGTCTATGAAGAGTTAAAGAGAAGGAAAAGGAGGGAAAAGTTATCCCTATCAATCTTTGTAAACCAGAGTGAAATTTAAGCTGTCCTTAACACACAGGAAAATACTCCCATCACCTCAATTTTTTTCTAGTGATTCTAATTCAGTTGTTCTTGCAGAAGAATAATACTTCACACATTATTTAAAGTCAGGTCCAATGATAAGTGGTAAAAAGTTAATGTATACTTAGTATAAACAAATATTACATTAGCCAAAGAAAGTGTTAATCTAAAGGACAAACTGCATTTACTATATTACATACAGGGTTGTACAGAAACGCATGCGGACAAGTGTCTGCAGTGACATACCCCTTGTGTCTGTAGGGACAGAGGTGTGATACGCCGCTTTTCCCACTCATTTGGGCGTGGTTCAGGTGTGGATTCCATGAAATTGCGCTTGAGCTCACTAATGCTAGCCTGGTGTTTCAGTAAGTCGTCCTGGGTCTTATCCAGGTCCTAGCAACCCGCAACGTAAAACAAAGTAGGACAAAACACGACAACAAAAGCAAACTTAACTGGGAAAAAAAAAAAAAGAAAAAAAGAAACCAAACCAAGGAAAGTGCCTTGCGTCTGAAGAGCTATTCTTTGGAGTGCCTTAAAATAAAAAAGTTTAAGACTATAAGGGAACAAAGATTTTTTTGGTTTTATTTTTGGAATGAAGGGCCACTCGTACACTGTTTCTTCCATATTTTAAGGCAAAGGAAAAATAATGCTGTGCATGGTTATTTAACAGAGGGCTATTTTCATCCAAAACATGAAACTACTAGCCCTATGAAACAATAATAATTTCCAGTAGTTGCTTGCTTTCAACTGAAATTTRTAAGCACAGAAGCAAGTGTTTTGGGATACTGCACAACTAACATTACTGAAGGCAGCTGTAAGAAAGAATAGTCTAACCCAAGAAACATTACAAAAATGCATCTTTCTTGATATGACAAGCTCCACGAAAATACTTACTTCTGTGAAGACAATACTACAGGGCCAAATATGCAAGCAACTAACATCTGCTTAACTTCAGAGGGACTGCTCATTGTGCCTGTCATGTAGGCTTAAACTAACTGGAAGAATCAGATTTAAAGACTTAAAGCCTGATATCTGCCAATTCCACATTTAAGAACCTGAGAGCAGACACAGCACTCAAGTAGGGATACTTTTTGTGCAAAGCAATACCAAAGAGATGTTCTCTCTAAATTGCACCTACATAGGCAAGTGCCAAAGGGGACACCACAGCGTGAATATTGAATCAGATTTTGTGATGACCCATTGAGGCTAAGCTGCAGCACCTTGGATCAAATAACTACAAGCTACTCTTTCACTTTATACCAGATACAGGAGCAGACATAAGGATCAGGAGCTACGCAGAAACGTAACTGTTCTGGTAACTAGGCAAAAATCTATCTGCTTAGCTCTCTTGAAAATTCATTATCCTTTAAATACAACGCTGGGCTTTGGTGGGAAGAGCAGATTTCACTCTGCTTTCATAATCTGTCCTCCTTCCAGCATGCCAGGTCTTGAGAAAAGCCTACATTGGTTATGCACATTCTAACACAAGAATATTTTTTCAGTATTCTGTGGTGAAATTCAAGTTTAAGATCCATTTTTAGTACAGAATTAAAAGACTGAACTTTAAAATGGAATAATTTCAATGTAGACATAATTATTAATGAAGTTTTATCAAAATAATGTAATCAGATACAATAATTCAGGTAAAGCATCTGGKTTTTGTATGAAGATTTTATATGCTTTGTAAGAGAGCATTTTTTGAAATTTTAACATTTTGGTTAGGATTTTTATAGTCAGTGCTCACAATACAAAGACACCCCGTCTTCAGTCATGAAGAATCCAAACCCAATACAAACTCATTAGTTTCTAATTTCTTTTCACTTGCATGTTCAGCACCAGTAACAGTTTGGTGCTGCACATCTACTTCCTAATTCTGCGAATATTCACACATGCACTTCGAACACTAAGAACCTCTCCCCTTCTGGCAACTCAGTAGGTTCTTATTGTCACAGAACCAATGCTTCACTTTTAATCTAGGGCTGGCTAACRAGTGAGACATTAAGTATGTATTTTCTGAGTGAAGTAAAACCTTATGCCAAAGGCATTCTGTTACCCAACTGAAGCTCATTACAATCATGTCATAATTTTAAAACCTGTCTTGGCCTGACACAAGGCACGTTTCTTGGACTTGATCAAAGCACAATTACGCAATGCACACTTTCAGTGCTTTAGTAAGTTATACACAAGCAAAGTTTCAATAGTGATCAAAAGCTGCAAAAAGCCRAAAAATGTATTAGTTGGGTTACTGCGATCCATACATCTCCTTATTACTGAACAAAACCAATGATTTTTAAAAAGACAGTTTTTGTGACAAAGGGAATTATTTATAGCCCCATCTGGTTGTCTAAAATAAAGACAGCAGTAGGATTTTCTAAAATTTCTTCAGTTACTAGTTTATGTTATTAACCACAAGTTAAGTGACACTGATTATAACTACAGTCTTTGATAAAATAACCCAGATTAGCAGACTATATGGAAATTCTTATAATAAAAATCTCTACTTTGGTGACAAAGCACTACACATTAACATACTGTTCAAAGCTCTTTGTTGTTGCTCATCTTCAATGAAAACCAACCTTTAGGAAGCAAGAATTACTTCCATTTGAAAAGTGAAAAAATAAGGCAAAGATTTCAGAAGCATATCTAAATATTCTCTTTAAAAATCTGATCCTCACATACATTTCTCAAAACTCCTAAAATCAATGAGCATCAGAACCAGAATTAGTTTTTCCATACTTCTATCACTGCTTGTGCCTTACTAACTCCATTTATTCAGATAATGTATTTGATAAAGGTTGATTAAACTAGAAAACTAGAAACCCTGCTCAACAGAAGATGCACACATTGAGAAGCAATGTATAAAAATCCCATTTAGGATTATGAATTGGACCCATGTGTTTCCTTTATCTAAACAGGGCTATTATTCCCAGTTGCCACCTTGAAAACATCTAGTAAAAATATACAAAATGTACATTCAACATTAAAGCTGAGGGTTTTTTCGTTTTGTTTGGATTTTTTGGTGTTTTTTTTTTTTGTACTTTTTTTAAAATTTAAACTCAGAAACTAGAACGATAACATGCAACATTTCCCCCCATGCACTTCATGCACTGTGTCTGTAACAGCCTGCAAGTGACCTCCCATCCCATGCAGCCTGGCAGCCCGTGAGAAGGGAAAGTGTTTCTTATATTATATACAAACCTCCAACATTAAATTGCTATGTCTGACATAAATATTTTCCCCGTCTATTCTCAAGGAATTGCTCTGTGAAATTAAGCCACACACAAAATAAAAAAAATAAAAAAAAAACAAAAAAAACCCAAAATGAACATAAAATGTACAGCAAATAAATAAAAAAAGA
Source organism: Oceanodroma leucorhoa (assembly GCA_030449065.1). Taxonomy (NCBI): domain Eukaryota; kingdom Metazoa; phylum Chordata; class Aves; order Procellariiformes; genus Oceanodroma; species Oceanodroma leucorhoa. The sequence goes on along the minus strand of JASVER010000029.1, from coordinate 4,772,605 downwards.
CCCTTAGAATCAGACAGTTAAATAAGGAAATAAAATGGTAAGGTGAAAAGGCACTATTCAGACTAAATCCACAGAAAGTTTAAGGTGCTAACAAGGCAGGCAGCTACAGCCAGATGTAATTGTAAAAAAACAACCATGCACCTTCTGCTGTGCTTCCTTCTCTTCAGATTCCACCTATGTGAGCACGTGGCAAATTATCAAGAAAAGGAACCATTAACATATGYTTACAGACTAACACAGAGGCTTCATCTATTTGTAAATGCTGCAAAGTGTGCTGTATTTACAGACCTTTATTGTTTCGGCCCCAGGTGCTGTCAAAATTATTAAGCGACTTTGGTCTTCCTTCACCTACATTGTTGTAGAATGGATGAAGTAGCATTTGGCRTAAGTGGCATGAAAAATGGAAGTTTCACACTATGTCCCTTTCTTGCTGTACTTTTCAGTGTTTTCCCAGATRGAAATGTAAGAATGAGTAAAGAAAAAAAAATGATATGTGTAATTTCTGTGGTAAGCGCCTTAAACTCTGCAACAAGTTGATGGGAAAATGGAATCTAACGCATGAGTTCTTTTGGTAAGAGAGTCTGGGTTTCAAGTCAAACACTTAAATACTGTATTTACAAACTGTCTTAATTATTTTAAGAACGTTGCTGTCTTGGGATGAGTTATTTGCACCCCACCCCCCTTTTTAGGTGAATATATTCTTCCTCAAACTGCAATATACTCTGTTGGAAATGATACCTTACCTACAAGTATTCTGAATGCCTTAAGGAACAGCATTCGTTAAAAAGCAAACCACTTCCCAGTCTTCCCATAGGTATGAATATCAACTGCTACTCTTCGAAAAGGATGCATTTAGAAGTCAACACCATGCAAGTACATAAATTTGAAGAGGGGTTTACTTATTGCACATACTGTTGCATTTTGGATTCTGTGTGAATGCACACATAATGCGGTACATAGYGCATATTTATTCATTTCTCACTTATCTGGGGTTCTATTTTCTGCAATTTTATGTTACAAATGACGGATTGAATTAGGTTACAGAAAAATTGAGAAAGTTTTTAAAGTCATGTTTTTCATTATTTTAAACTTAGATTGGTGTTTTTAATGGCATCACATCATATTTAGCATGTTTTTAATATGTACATTGTATTGATTTAGTCAGTTTAACAGACTTTGTTAAATATAACATTGAACAGGCCCTCCCCCTGTTTTGATTCTATAATATTTGGTTTCACATTTCCTTTGAAGATCAAAATAAACCCCCTTTTCTAGTGGTATTGCTGTAACATGCACAGCAGACATAAGGAAAGGAGGCATTTTGTCAACCACTCCAGGTGATCAGAGCAACGTATTAGTGTGACTGAGGCTTCTGTACAGCAATTTTAGCAGTGTATTTCAAAGAATGTTCAGACTCCAGTGATTAAAATCTGACACAACCTGCGATCCCAGCTAATGAACGAAATCAGTCTCCACCTTAACTGCTGCTAGAGATTAATCAAAGCACTTAACAAAACAAAAAAAGTGCCTTGGACAGACTCAACTTTGCACACACCCTTGTAGAGCAGAAACATCTGAAATCTGGAATAACAAAAAGCTGTTTTTAAAGCATTCACAGTTTTCTGAATTCAGCTTTTAGGAATTTCACTTTTCAGATCTAAACAGAACTTTGGAGAGGTGCGTTCTAGTCAATACACGCAGGAGACGTGCATTTGAACACAAACTCATAGTGCAAGTAGCACAACTTGCAAATAGTATCAAGTAATAATATATCTGTTATTACACAGCGCTTTCAGTATTCAGATTTATGTGCTTGTAAACATTTTGAACTACAAAGCAACCCTAACTGCAGCTCAGTATCTGTGGAATCTAATGAAATTAAGCATGCTGTAGGAATTCAGGCAGAAAAACCGTCAGCTATCTATTGACTAAAAATCCTGCAATGGCAATTTTTCACAAATGAGAAAAGTTAAAAAGATACAGATATACGTGTGTGTGTGTTTATATATATATATACACACACAGGCATGTACACAGACATATCCCTATACTAGGAAGTGTGCAAAACTGAGCAAGCCTCTGGGAGAACAAGCATAAGAGCTATGTGCAGGTGTCAACATTTAAGCAACAAAATTACACACCTCCTCTTCCTCTGCTTTGTCATTCAGGTCATTGTCATTAGAGGCACTAAAGAAAGTCAACTTAGGCTCCAGGTAGCAGAGGGACAGAGCCAGAGGAAGGGAAAATGTGAGTGAAAAAGGAATAGACTGGAAAGCAGACAGAAGCAGCACAAAGATAAGGAGGAAAGAGGGGATGRAGGAAGGAGAGGTAATAGGAATATAGTGCTGAAGGCCAGGTGGAAGGAAAGACATGCAAACATCAGGAAGGCTAGGAAAAGTAATATAACCATCCTCATTAAGCAGCGAACGGAAACTGAAAGAAAAGCATCTGATAAAGCTGAATGAGACACATAACTCTGTGCTTTTGTAGTCATTTGTATGGATTTTTCTCTCCACAGCAGGGGAGCCTTCACTAGATAGGGGTCTCATAGATTCAAAGATATTATTCAGTGAAGCTATTTGGTTTTTATTATRATCTGTTGTTTCTTTCATGGACTTGCACTCTGAGATGTCTGGGATGGCAAGGAGGGGCTCCCCAAAAGGATCTTCCTCTGAAATATCTGAAAGCATGTCCACCTCAGGGACAGGTGACAGGTTTGTGAGATGGGATGACACAGGATGTATGGGTAGTGATGATGGGTGTACATGAGTGAGCTGAAGAAAAAAAATCTGTGCACAGTGGAAAACGAAAGCACAACAAAATGCAAATTTGAAGGCACAAGAAGAGGGAAAAAGAAGAAATTGTTAGTGAAAATTTTTACTTAGAAGCAGGGATAGCTCTACTAACGCGATAGAAGTGCCAAATAAAAATAGAAATCCCCTTGTGTTTTACAAGCAGCCAACTTGTTTACTTCTGTGGATTATGAAAGAAACCCAGTACGAATGTTTTGTTCTCAGGCTCTAAAGAACTGTGCACTTTTCAACTGTAATAGTCACTTACAACAGATGGAAGCGGACAGACATTCAAAGCTTTGGCAGAAAAGTCAGGGGACAGTGCAGTACATGAAAGACAAGCTGGCACTTTAATTGTTGGGTTTAAAACCATTTCCTCTAAGACTTAAAGAGAGCCAGAAAGGAAAAGAAGTATGTGCGCTAGGGGAGAAAGCAAGCTGTTCACAGAATTGGCATGTGTAACAAAACCTTACTGAACAGCTTCCTGCAACAACTTCCCAAAATACTGCCTTTTTTTTTTTCTTCTTCTTTTGGTTAAAATATTGAAAGACATTGCCACTTTGCAAACAAGGGAGTATCACCATTTTACCAAGCCCAAAGTCAAAAGATAGTAATTTATTTTACCATTTTTCTCCCATAAAGAAAGTCTGTGTGTGCCTTTTTCCTAGGCTAATTCAAAATTATTTCAACTTGCCAGCAAACAAAAATATGCAACTCTTGGTATTTGTTCCCTTCCTACACTTGAATGCAGTGGAAACATGTGAACTGCACAGAGAAACTCAGCAGTCCCCCTAGGAATCAAATGGGTAGCTAACTTGCAAAAATGTTTGAAAAMAAAATTACTCTTTAAATATGCAAGAAAGTTCTGGAGAACTTCCAGAAAAAGAAATTATCTCCAAGAGAGAAAAGCAGAAGATTTTAGCTGACGCTTTGGAATGAAGTTTTTACATCAAATCAAAGAAGAACTAAATTTAATTTTTTGACCTATTCCCCCAGTAGCTCAAAGAAACAAGACAAGTAAATGGTTGTTTGCAACAGGAACAGACCAAAGTACTCAACTTTTCACAGAAATCTACACCTCAGTCAACATACAAGTATATAAAGGAAGAAATAATTCTGCAATGACTACTAAAACAATACTGTTACCTATGGTAATTAAACACAGTCATAATATACCCAACTTTGTAGAATGTACACAACTGTGGATATACTAACAATTATTTTTTTTTAAAGTCTAAAACTAAGGAAATGAATAAAACATTATTTACACTTTGAAACATTTTTTTCAAGAACTCATGCAAGCTTACTGAGAATTCAAATTAAATTTATAGCAATAAAAAAAAACCTAAGTCAATGCCATTCAGAAGTTTGTATTCTCTTTTGCTTACATACACTTACATTAAGTTAAACCTACAGAAAGCACTTGGCAATTTTCCTTTAATATTTTAATACGGTGTTCTGTATGATGCTCAGAAGTGATAGGCACTAAATAACCACACATGTACACGCACCACATGAACAAATAATTTTGGTGTGAAAGTCAGCCATACCTTTCCATCCTGAGTCAATTCTAATTGTGGAGTTTTGACTGGGCTTTCATCTTCTTCTCTGCCACCTTCTTTTAACTTGGCCTGACCAGCAGCTTCAATGTCAATGATTTTATCTCCAGCCTGCCGTCCAGTAGCAGGAAAGTCTTTTAGCAGACTTTGATCTGAGATACCCATGGGAGCTAATAGAGAACAAAATAATTTTGGTTAATTGGGGTAAGTTGGAACATTTTGGTTTTAAGACTTCTTAACAAAATGATTTTATGGTGATGTCAGCAATGAGCAATACAGGCTAGTTACTGAGTGATACAGTATTTTTCAGCTTCTTGGCTTTACAAAAAGTCTATGGTTCTCATTGCACTGATATGAACAGCAATGTACCCTTGTCATACCATGTGCACTTACTATGCAAGGAAAAAAAACCTTCACAGTATCAGGTAGGTATTTAATTATCAACTTTCTGATTAGTCTTGGAAGACAAACTGAACGTTCTGTTCTTGTGACTGCGTAAATGACCATAACAAAAGAGAGAAATAGGCAACAGTGTTTTGTGGAAATTCACTATTTTGAGAAGACTGTTTTAATGCAATATAAAAATAGTTATGTGTATAACTGTTACAGTATTTTTATTCTGGAACCTTAGCAAAACTGCAGAAACAACAGCTCAGTGAAAGTAAGATTTTTCCTCCCTGTATGCTTGTGAAAAAATGGAAGGGGGAAATACTGAATATGTATACTTGAATATAGTCAAAACACAAGAGAGTGAAAGGCCTTAAATTAGTTTTTTCTCTTATTTGATTCAGCATAATAGGATTAATGAGCAGGATGGCTTTTTTTCTTAATGAGGATGACTGGCTCAGTCAAAATAGTACTAACGAAATACAGGAGAATTCATTAAATTAAGCAGCTTTAATAAACACAACTTTGATATAAACTTAATTCATTTAGCAGTCTTCCGTAATACCTCCACATGCCTTGACTTTACAAAGCCACAGTGTAGAAAGTTGAAAGGAAGAGGCATTTCTTGGAGCATATATTTTCTCTGGGGGATATCCTCTTTTGAAAAGAGTCTCAGGTCCACATCACAGACTCCCATAAGCTGCTAAGAAGCCAAGGCCAGCTAATGGCAGATGTTCAGGATTTGGGATGTTAGGCTTTTAGAGCCTCTCTAAGTAGTAAGTTCTGAAATTTAAGCTTCTGATCCCTTCTTGGGTGGCAAACAGAACTTTTCTTGGGTATACGTCCCTCAGGTTCCACAAGTAACTTTTGACAAATCACAGAATAATTTAGGTTGGAAGGAATATCCAGAGGTCAGCTAGTCCAACCCCCTGCTCAGAGCAGGTCCAATTAGACCAGGTTGCTCAGGGACTTGTCCAGTTGAGTTTTGAGCACATCCAAAGTTTTTTAAACGAAAAAAAAAAWATCTTATTTCTAACTGAAATTTGTTGTGTCTCAACTTGCAGGCACTCCCCATTGCCTTATCACTGGGAACCTCCAAGAAAAGTGTGACTCCATCTAATCTATACCTTCCCTGTAGGTAGCTGTAGACAGCAATATATCACTACAGCCTTCTCTTCTTAAAGCTGAAGGACCATAGTTCCCTCAGCCTCTCCTCATATTTTATGGGCCCCCAGCCCTCTGGCCAGCTTGGTGGCCCTTACTGGACTCATTGCAATATGTCAATGCCCATCTAATACTGGGGAGCCCAAAGATGGACAGAGTACTCCAGATATGGTCTTCACAAAGTACCGAATAGAGAGGAACAATAATTTCTTCTAATGTGCTGGCTATGCTATTGCTAATACAGCCCACGACAGTTGGCCTTCTTTGCTGTAAGGGCACACTGTTGACTCATGTTCAACTTGTCCAGCAGGAGTCCCCAGGTCCTTTTCTGCAAAGTTGCTTTCAGTGCAGTTGGTCCCCCAGCATGTACTACTGTATGTATGGTGTTACTCCTCCTCAGATGCAGGACTTTGCATTTATTTTTATTGAATTTCATAAGGTTCCTTTCAGTCCATTCCTCCAGCATGCTGCAGTCCTTCTAGTGAGGGTGAGGTGGGAGTGGAGCAAGAGTAACCCTTACAAGGATGAGTACGCAGCTCTAGGTATTTGGGATGACCAATGGCACTGGATATGCTGCTCACAAAGAAGAGGCAGAGTGCAAGCTCGCTCACAGTCTGAACTTACATCTGTACTACTGCCTGAAGAAAGAACAATATTTAAGTTAGATTTTGAATGAATACAGTTTAAAACTATTAGAGCCTGCAGATGGCAACACCAGCAAGATGTCTTAAATGCTGCCAGGAATAGCTGGTGTCATTTGAGATGAAACCAAAGATGATTAAGGGGAAAAAAAGGGAAAACTAAGAGCAATGTTTCATCATGCTCAAAATTTTGACTGTGATGGCTCCGTAAGAGTGAAAGTTTGGGCCTGAATAAACCCTGTATTCTTCAGATGATGCACAAGGGATCTCAAAAAGGCTTGCTGATACAATCTCCAAGAGTTGGGCAGAGATTAAACTGTTTCTAACCAGAAGAAGCACAGGAACTAAAACCAACTCAGACAGTAAAACCGATGTGGTGATGAGTCTTTTGGTTGCTGCTCGGACTCATCACACACTACCAGCACAAGCACTTTTGCCTCTTATTTTTGCTTAGGTTCTCAGAAGGTAAGACTTTGTAGATTTCCCAAGCAAGTGTCCCAGTTTGCTCATTTGTCCCAGTAGAGAAGAATGAATATTTGCAGAAGTAAAAGTCTTCTAAGTAAAAGTTTTTGGAAAAAAAAAGGTAAAGTTAACAGCTGAATTGTAGCTACAGTCATACCATTGTCACAGTTCACTTAGATTCAGGCATACATAACTTCACCAGAATAAAAGTCAAGCTTCACATCATTTTTCTGAAGAATTTTTCTACCTTATATTTATTTCAGAAGTGATTTAGAGTAAAATATGTGCTTCTACGTCTCTCACACATACTGCTGCTATGCCTGCCTTTGGAAAGCATGCCTGTTTCCAATAAAGGAAACGAGAAGATATTTCTGCTCAAAGAGACCAGACACCAGTAATGACACAAAAATTTTAGCTATTCAAACAACCTCAACATAAAACTTGTTAACTAAACACAGAAGCAACTAATAAATATACTAGGATAACAATATACTGAACAAAATGATAAGAAACTAGAAAAAACTTGTTCTGCCTTTTCTGTTTGGTGTAGAGAGGCACTCAGGCCAACCCAGAGTCCAGAAGATGCTGCTGACCAAACAATTCTAATCAACAACATATAGTGCATGCCTATCCCGTAAAACAGGTATGAGTAGTGAACACAGATGCTGTATGTCCAATATAGAATCCTCTATATATTCACAGCAGTGCCATACAATTTAGACAGTGACTTAACTTATTGTTTAGGTCACCTAAAATTGACGAGTAACCAAAGTGGCTACTCCTCACATCACCCATCAGAAATTGAAATTCATAGATTTGTCAATTGACATTCTGGCCATCCATAATGTCAACATTTTTTAATACTGATCAGATGAGAGTGACAACACATAATGTAATCATTACACTGTAGAAGTTAAGTCAAATTTCATACCTCCATCAAGGCTCCTGGAAACACGTTTGCTTGCAGTGCGCTGAAAGTACGGAGCTGGTCTGTCTATGAGGTTGCTAGCCTGTCGTGTCTGTGCTTGTGTACGTCCACTGTAGCGGAACTTGGAACCCAAGGTTAGAAACTTTGCTTTTGGAGGCTGTTCTGGTGATACAAGTCTAAAACGTAAATATGAGGAAAGTCAGTTAAAAAGGCTTTATTTTATGTATTTAATGAGGTACTTTAAAGCTACTTGCTRTGTTTCAACTTTAGTTCACCATGCATGATTTGTGCACTCCAAGAAAGGATTCTACCATAAACTTTGAGAAGAACTTCTAAAACAATGCATGTTGTTTATTATTTGCAGTTGGAATTGAAGTGATGCTGATAACCATCACATTTTCCCCAGTATGAGTAAGCATCTGGGATCCTTATCTTTTGGTGCTATCTTGGTTAAATGGTATTTTTTCTAGAAAGCTGAGGCCATTATAGGTCCATGTAGAATACCTCTCACATCTCTCCTTAGAATGCTACTTATAGTAGAAACTATACATCCCAATTCCACTGTCTTTCATATATTCTGAGGTACAAATACAGCAGCTGCTATTCCTCAAAGTTAGGGAATGGCATCTCAAAGCTGCATAGAAGGCTGTATCAAGTGAAAAAAAGATTAAGGTGGCTGGCGAGTTGTGACCGAACAGTAAGAAGTTTAACAAGCTAGATTCAGACTCCAGTTTCTTTACAATGTCATTTATAGATTTGTGTAAGTTGATGCTTGCTGGATATAAGGAGGGGGAAGAAAAGAAGCGTATCGTGAAAAGGGTGAAAAAGACATACAGTTACAAGTGCTATTAATGCGGGGTATGTATGTTTGTACCTAAGTGATAGAGTTAATGTCAGAAAGTCTAAGTAACAATATGGCAGAATTCACTATGAGGGATTCTGCTTTGTTCCAACCAGTTTTTGACACCACATGAGTTTGAAAAGACAGGTCCTCTATACCTCCCTGAATTTCCTTCAGTACAAGGACTTCAAGATCTTATTCATCTAACCCTCATTGCCTGTACTTTGGTTTTGAAATCTAGGCCATCAGCTTCAATACTGAGGGTACTGTTTGTTCCAGTGGCATCCTTGCCAATAGGATAAACAGTCATCATTGCAGGAACTTTTCCCAGTCTCAGCTTCCCTAGAAAAGTCTTTGATGTTGCTCCTTGGATCAACATAGTGCTGCAGATACATGCTCACCCAGCATGGCAGTCTCCATGGCCTATTCTCCCTCTGTATAAAACCATCAGAATATTACAGATAGAGCTTTTTGATCTGAGGATCTGCAAAGAATGAGAAGGTCACTGAACTTCAGCTTCTTTCAAGCAGAACCAGCAACTACTGTACCCTTTGTACTAAGGATGGCACAGATGGGCAAGTGAGACTTAAAAGTATGTTCTACTCTTTTGAAGCATTTGCACAGGGAATATCTGTGTCAGTGGAATCCGATCCAACATAATGTTAAGACAGTATCCAGTGGTGGGTTCTGAAAACTGACAGCCATTCTAAAGATAATCCAGCAAAACTGAAGCATTTTCAGATACTTAGCAAAAAGAACGGTGAGCTAGGTAGAAAGTTACCATTTTCTGAGAGGATGTTTATGGCTTTGTCAGAGTGCTAGCCAGAAGGATCCAATCCTGCATGCCTAAAATACATATGCACACACCTGAATCCTAATCTGTTCCAACACATTTTTAAAGAAAACGGAATTCAAGACAGACTAATCCACTCTTCTGCACTAAGGCCACTTATATAATAAAAWCACAAGTATCTAGAGCTTCACTTTCCCTACTTCTATGAAACAGCCTTATGCAATCTTTGTGACAATTTATTTCTCCACATTACTTCCAAGAGAGAGTGCATTATGCATTAACAGGAAGAAGGCTAAGAGGGTTTTTCCAAGGTTCTTTCTGTTCTTTTCCAGTCTTGGCAAGGCTACAGTATTAACTGCCATTTTTATCTTCCACCCTGCAGAGATAAACTTTTAATCTTTTAATGTGGAAAAAACAAGAGAACTTATTACTTCCCGATTAAGGGCATTTGAATGGACTTTTTGTATTACAAGCTTAATTACATAAAATAACTGAAGACTATGCTTTTACCATTTTAAGATATTCTGGGGAGACACTGAAACAATCATGAAAATTTCAAATAAAACTTCATAAAGCAGAATTATAAGCAGGTTTCTGCAACAATTGGTTAAGATCCAGAGTTGCAGACTAAGCTTACCTCAAAAGATTAATGTAGATACATAGTCTGACTGTATTTCTTAAAGCAGATTGTTGCTCTTTGAAAATGTTACTGGAATCCTATGAGGTTGAGCTGATACAAGTGAATCCAATGCCTTTTGGTTGTCATTTTCAATATAGTTCATTACAAATTTTTATAAATAACTGCACATGCTGGCTGAGTTTCCCATACATTATAAGGAGATGGATCTTAATGTAATTATTTGAGAAAAACTGAAACATTGCAAAAGACAACACAAGGAATCTTACAAGGTTATATAGGGCATGCTAAGAGATCTGGATGCTACAAATGTACATCTAGATTGAATACAATTTTCTGTGGTATCATACACAAGCTTTACACATGCTCTGAAAGAGCTACAGTCTCTTGGACTGTGGCAATTGCTTTCTGCTTTTTATCTTCGGAGAAAAATAGAGCTGGATTTATTTTACTGGTTTTAAATTAGGATGAGAGGTTCTGAGGATTTTCCGTCTGATGACATCAGTGGAGTATATGGATTTTACAGAACGGTTCAAGTATTTGTTACATAATTCTCGTTATAATACCATTCCTGGTTAGGAAAATCCACTTCTATTGGGATAAAATCCAATTATTTTTATTATGTCAGAATTTCTGTAGGAAGATTATCTAATACATACTAATGCTCCTGGAAACTTTTATTTGCAAGTGGTAGTTTTCAGTTTAGGATTTTTGACTTCCATAAGATTTGTTTTTTCCTATTCAGGCCCTTTTTATTACTATAAAATTAGGAAATACAGTTTCCCAGCAAAACAAACCACTGCATGAGTTATTTGAAGAGTGTTGATAAACTTTCCATTGCAGACAGAATTGCATGCTATTTGTGGTAACAGGTATCACCAGCCAAAGCAGACTTCAAATTTTAAAGAACAGAATGGTGGACTATGTATCTTAATAAACCTCACCAATGAATTATATCAAACACAAAAAAAAAAAAATCTTTGATCAGGATTTCAAGAAGTGCTTCTAAATTAAGCATTTTGAGACTGACTGCCAATCTCAGCACAAATTCTAATATTGCATTCAAGAATATTCTACACTCAAAGAAAACCTGAATACTGAAAACCATCCAGTGAGAGAGTTCCAGTAATGAACTACTTAGGTCTCATGTTCCGAAGTTCTTTGAAGGTCTCAGTGTAGCAAGTATATTCAGCTTAGACTAGTATGCAGAGACAGGATTGCATCTACCTTAAAACACAATTGCTTTTTTAAAATAAACAAACAGGCTGCTGAAGGAGAAAGCTTACCTTTTACATACCCTAGTTACCATGCTCATTTGAAGCAAGAAACTCAGATTCAATGCCTATTCAATGCGTAACAGATTCAACCTAAATCTGTGACTCCTAGGCTGCATGGGGCACATGCACTCCCTCATGGAGTTTGTGCTATTATAAAAATCAAATGAAGATTTTTCAGATTCCTTTTCAATGAAGGAAGTAGAAAGAGAGACAACTCTGTAGCCTATTGTTAAAGTACTCATTTACAAATAGACCACAGTTTCAATGACCAATTCAGAATTTTATGTTTATCAGTTATTGGGGAAAAGTGCAAAGAAAGTTATGGATTATTATGTAAACAAATAGTAGTCTGTTTTTAAAGTGATTCTCTGTTCTTTAAAGAATGACTGTGAACTCAGCCAAGTTTATAAATAAGCAAAAATTCAGCTGTAAGCATTTACACTCAGCAGAATATTCTGAAAAGTGAAGTGAATGAGGATTACTGTCAAGCCCTGAGAGCTTCATGTGAAGGAGTATAGTGGCTGTCCAGATGGTCACCCTGAGTTGATCTCAGCAAGTTTTACATATGATCACTAGTTTAGTTCCATACTGTTAGCACTCTGAAAGATTGAATAAAACAGTTAATTGTACCTGAGACTTTCAGAATTGGTAATGTGGTATCAATGATTGGTAGGGTGTCTTCTGTTTAAGACAGTGTTACTGGACTGAGAAGTTAGGGGCAAAGAGGTGGGGAAATCTTCTCAATTTTCCTCATATCCTTTCAAAGAAAGATATGAGCATACCTGGCAAAGCAGGGGAAGCAGAGAAATACCATTTACCTGAAGAAAGTATGGTGCTCCACACAAACCTTCCATAATCTTTTAGCAGCCCGATGGTTTGGCAGTTTGAACCCAATAGTGCTCTCAAACTGTTCCAGCTGGAAAGAATCCAAAAATAAATTAACCCATTTCCTTAAGCTGGCTATTAACTAGCAGGCAGAGTTCAGATAGTTCCATTACTGTAACAAGCTGTAATTCTCCTCTCATAAGACTTCATAAGATTTAAAAAAAAAAAATAAAATCAGGATTTCCAGCCTTTTAATAAAATTACACTTGGCAGGCTAGTCATGATGGGTAATAATCACATTATCACTTCCTAGCTGTACTAACAACTCTTTTGAGAAATCCAATAACACTTTAGTGTTCCTTGCTAATTTTCTGACTAGCTTCCCAATGTATTTATTTTTAAACTGCATGAATTAATTGTACTGCAGGTTGTGCTGCACACTTTCCTTGGATTTAACTGAAGTCTGATATCCATACTGCAGTGTTAAGCTTACCTGATCCATTTCACTATATAATAGTTTGTTAGCAAAAATATTACATCTATGCACCATCAGTGAGTGTAAGAACAATAGATTTGGTTCTAAAACTTACAAAACTACAATGTTCATATTGTACTGTTGGTATTTAAACTTCTCTTGTTTTATTTATTCACACAGTAAAAGCTACCTTAAACATTTTAGAGTATAATTTTAAAAAGCATGATAGTGTTTGACATTTTATTTTTTTGCAAAATTTCCTGTTACAATGTGTTCAAAATGTAACCCCTCCTTCCTCAGGAACTCCCACAAACTTATAATGGTATCTGAAAAGACAGCTGAATTCACTATTTCCACAGCAGCTAACAGAAAGAGTTATCCCACAGGACAACTCAAGCCTTTTGTTACACTCATACAACTAGATGCATTGACATTTAGTGAACAATTATATCCGAAGAGGAAGAGAGGCTGGCTCTCCCCCAGGATTGCAAGTTTGTATAGACAGTGAGAACACGGCCAGTGTAACTAGCTTTCCTTGTAAAAAAAAGTTACAGGATGGCATTTATTAACTAAAGAAAATAGATTTTCTTCTTGGTTTGCATTTACTAATCAAGACAAGTGTTTAATACAATCAGTAGAATTTGAAGAGGAAAATAAAACCCTCTTAAGTTCTGCTGGAATCCAACATAAGCCTGTGAGGACATCTGGGGAAAAAATGACGATGTTACCTTGTTGCTGGATAGAAATGATCTCACAAAAGAAACAAGACAGAAAGGTACTACTTACTTCTGCTGGCCTGACTTTGATGTAGAAATTACTTCGCTTATAGGAAATCTTCAGAATTTTTGGCCAAGCAAAGCGGTTGATCCGGAGTCTATCTTTGTAAATGAGCAGTCCATTAGCACATACACCCAGCATGATATCCACACCTTCAGAATCCTATCACGTATAAGATAATTTCATAAAAATCAGTTTAATAACATTCCAAACAAGTAATTATCACTAGCATACCTTGAGGGAATAATGCAACTGGGACTTGTTCCATATTCAAACCTGAAAGACCCTAACAATGAGATTCTTAAAGCAGAAATGGCCAAATATATTTATTTTATAGGAAAGGCTTTGGACTCTAAGTAATGGCTTTGGCACTCATATGCCATTGCATATGCCATGGTTCTGGGAAATTCTTCAATACTCTGGCAACGAGGACTAAATCAACAACTTACAAGCATGGAAAGGTATGGTGGGTGTGCTACCAATAATTTCAACAAATATTAAAAGAACAGCAATTAAAAACAGGCCTTTCCAACTTAAAACAGTCAGTGAAAGTCTGAACAAGTTGGTGATCGTGGTGTTCTTCTACAGTCACCTACTATTCCAGTAAAGATATAGGAAGTAATGGATAGATGGCTGAAAATGTCAACATAATGATTTCAAAGGGATGGTGGGCTGGGTTTCTGAGCATTCTGTTCCACTGACAGCGTTTGATGCAAATTTTACAGGCTACAAAACTACTCACTTACTGATAGCCTTTGATGCACTGTACTACTACACAATACAGCAGAATCTCATCTCCTCCCCAACAACAAATCAACTACATCAAATGCCAACATTGTAGTTAAAAAGTTGCTTTACTGGCATAACTAACAGCTGCAAGCGGATCCTGGCAAACAGCAGTTCTAAAGCTTGCAGTTACTTCACTACGGCAAAAGAAAGCTCCAGTAAAACTCTAAAAAACTAAGTTCCTTAAAACACTACAGTCCAAGTGAACTACCATGCTGCACTTGTATTAAAAAACAAATAAACGTTACAGACATAGTTACTGTACGTGAATAAAACTTTATTTCTTTCAAGTGCTTCTAACAGAACACAGGAAAAAGTCTATGGAAAATTGCAAAAACAAGTGCACATTGTTTCCATATGAAACAGAATTAAACAAAGTTTCTCCAGTACTTGAAAGTCTTGGGTTTCCTTTTTAAATATAGGACTGATATGCTTACAATGCATTAATTTTCTTAATTATTTGAGAGACTGGATTTGTGAGAGGGAGTGGGAGGGGGTCGGTTAGTTGGTTTGTTGGGGTTTTACCTAAAAAAATCCCACTAGAAATGCAAATTTGATTTGACCTATCCAAAGGAGTGGAAAAAGCACCAAAAAACCACCCTCCCTCCCTCTGTTTTTAACTCTCATGGTATTACAAAAACAATTACATGTTCTTTTAGGCTTTAYTTTACAGCCCCACGTCTCCTTGGAATCAAGAATCTGACATTTCAAATGTATTTAGCTGCTCTTATGTATAAAATAGTATTTCCAAGCTGCACATACATCTACGCATTAAATAAACTTAGATTTAAAATAAATTCTAACTATGTTAGAGCTGTAAACTGAGCAATTATCATGGTGAAGGGATAAAAGGTTTATACCTAAGAATTGAGGGTATGAAATTTTTTAAAGAATCTATATATACTATGTTCTTTAATACTAAACATGTCTATCCTAAAACAAAACAAAACCAAACCAATCCCCAATACCTTGGCATGATGTAAATCCACTCCATACATGGAGAGTCTCTTAGCATTTTCTAGGAACTGGGAATCCGCCTGTGCTGGAGTCAAGCCCCTAAAACCATTGAATAAGCCTTGAGTTTATTGACAAAAGAACTGAGAGTCAAAACTGAGTGGAATCCTGGAATTCAGACACACAGAAAAACCTCAGTTTGTAAGGTATCAATAGCATTTTGGCCCTAAAGGGAAAATGTTCTTTCAGAGCATATTATATTCCTTTAGTAGAGATTTCCACCTTCACTCTTGCAAAATATTCTAGCTGTATGTTGCTTAAACTAATTCATATGCTCAGATAAAAATATTTCCTCCAAAAGTTCTCTCCTGAGATCTCAATGAAGCTACTATTTTCAAACTGAAATTTTTAAACACGTGGAATTAAGAGGTTCTAGTTACATAGCAAAAGATTTCCAAAGTAACAATAACTTCAGCTTAGCAGTTTTACACATACTCTTTAAGAGAATTGACATGTGTCAAAGCATGACGATTTCATTTAATCCCACTGTATCTGACACACCTGTGTGTTTTGTGTAGCTCAGCTACTTTCTCTTCCATTTCTTGAGTTTGACTGGGTGCAAATTGGAATTCACTGATATAGTCACTGCGGTGCTCCTCTGGGTCATGATCACCCAGCTCAGCCTGCAGGGTATATGAACCAAGGAGGGCGTGAGTCACAAAAGAACATGGCAGTCGACCAGAAGCAATATCCTGACGAAGCTGTAGGCACAAGAAATATCTGCAAGACAAAGGAAGGAGGAAACAAACAAACAAAAACAAGAACAGAGRAAGTGTTACCAATGGCAAGTTTATAAGAGATATGGCAGAATTTATCAAGATGCCTGTAATCATATAAGCATATTTTAAAATAAGTCAATGCATTAATAATTTGTTAGACCTTACATTATTTGAACATTATTGCCACACAGTAAATTTCACTTCCATTTTTAAGAGTCGATATTACTTCCACAAATAATGTGAAGAGCAGGAAAAATTCTGATTTCCAATATAAATGAATGAAAAACTGTATCTAGTTTGTAACAAATGCTGACTTAGGAACTCCTTCATTTCACATTGTAGCCTGCAGGTATCTAAAGTTTACAAATAAAAACCCATGCATTTCCTTTGACATTTCCTTTTGGCTTTAAAATTCTGATTTTTATATCCCTTGCAGTTCATGAGCTAATCAAGTCATGTAATACACAAAAGAAATCCGGTTTAGTACTGAACCCGTAATTGCCTTCCTTAAACCATGTATGATTAGAATTTAATATTTCAGGTACTGCATATAGTCTTCTACCAAATTTAAGAAGTTAACAATCAGGAGACATCCTACCCTAGCACACCTTTTTAAATGTAAATAAAAAAAAAAAGTTTTACAAGTGAAGCTTAATTTTTAAGGAATTTAGCTTTAAGCTATAACCATAAAAATGCTTTTATCAGTTGAACACGCAATTGAAAAGCCAGCCAACTCACTGAAACACAGACAGCGTACTAAATGTCTTAGACTATCTTATTTTGTGCAGAAGACTGATCTGATGCAATGTATAGTAACATATATCCTGCCTCATATACCCTGCAGCTAAGTCCAAACCTAAACGAAGTGTTTAGGTTTTCCGTAACTCCTGAAAAAATGAGTGTCAATTCCCTGCACTCTACCCACTGGTTATGTTAGTCTTGCAATGTTACTTTTTAGGTGCCTAGTATCCACTGCATTCTAAGTATTTTCTATCTAAGAACTTTGGAAAAGAATTATTTTCAGGTTTTATTACGTTTTATGGTTTTATTTAATGTGTTTTCACCAACCTAGCCTAGATTATTACTTAACTACCTTGGATTACTTGAGCTTTGCTCTTAATATCAATACCCCCACACCCTCATTTGCTATATAATAAAGCAGCAGCCTGACAATAAACCACTGGCTTCTTTCAAATATGATCATTTGCATCTTACCTCCTGCCCAAATCATATCCCCACTTATCATTAAATTCTTCTTTCTCAGGTTTCTTCCTTAAGTTTCCACTTCGCCTTTTCAACCTTGTTCCAAAAAGCAGTTGATGTAAGAACATCTATAGTGTTCTATAGTAATAGCCAAAACTGCTACGACATCCAGAAACTGAAGAAGAAATTTTATATGGCCTTCAAATTAGACTAACAGTAATTTTTAAGTTTAAAATTAGGAACTATGCGTACCTAGTGATGTCTTCAGTCAACTGTGAGGGATCAGGGGGATAAAACTTCACATTAAAGGTGAATATCCAAGGTAAACCTAAACATGGGAAATGTCCGATTGTTAATCTCAAACAAGTTGAAGCAAGCAAAGAAAGAACCTTACTGAAAAATGTTAGGCAGTCATATAAATCTTAGATCACTGAAATCTTGAAGAAAGTTTTTTCCCTCTTTTTACAGTATATTAGTAAGAAGCATAGATTATTTTCATCATCAGGTAGTAAAGATTAGCATGTTAAAAATTATTTTTAAAGAATGTTTTACAGTAAGTTATGTAAATATCAGAAGACATTTTTAATTTGAAAACTACCATAATATATTAACACTTTTAAGATATTCTGTGTTCAAAGACGCTTGCACTGAATTTGTGTTTATTTCCGACTCCTCCAAGACTAACAGTCTCCTCCTGTTTAAACTGACTGTTAGTTTGAGACACTGTACAATAACTATGAATATGAGATGTCTAAATGAGGCCTGCATTGTATACAACAGAAAGATAATAAATAAATTATTCATATTCATACAGAATGCATGGAAGACAAAAAATATCAGCCATTCCTCCTTTAAAATATTTTCTGAGACACAATACCTTTAGCAACTATAATACAATGATATTTCAAGTTTAAGTTCTCATGTGTTAGAATTGTTAACACCACATGCATTCTTTAAGCAAAAGCATACTTAAAACTAGATTAATAATTTGACAAAGCATAAAATGTTGCCTTTAGTCATAGCTCTAGTTTTAAATAAATTTTTAAGATTTGAAAGCTGAAGTCACTCATCAATAATTAAAATACATTCTCAGAATGTTACTCTACCAGTATTGTAACACTATATGCAAGAGGAATACATTCATTGGAAAGTACTAATAACTTGACAAAATGCAGAACTTTCCTAATTCAATCAGATTTTATTAAGTACAATGCAAACATACATATGTAATAGAAAATCCCAAAATATGAGTCTAGGAAATTTAATAATTTGGTTTTGCATGCTGCTTGAAAGCTAATGCAGTTGAGCTTTATCATATCTTGCCAAACATAAAGAAAGTAACACTACCATGTAGATTTGCTAAAAATGATGAAGATAGATAAGAAAAGAAATAAAAATATTATCGAAACAATTAAGTAGCCATTTCTGTCTTTCTCTCGCCCCTCTTCTCCTAATGCAAATAATATTTTGGTGAAAGACCTAGCAAGAATAATCTTTGGTAAAAAAAGGTAATCATTTTATAAAGCTTGTTAATGATGAATTTTGGACAGTAAGCAATTTTAAAAATCTGTCCTACACAGATAAAATCATGCTTTGAAAAATGTGTATTTCAAGAACAACGAAAAGACTAAAATGCCATTTCCAACACAATGCTAGAAAAGAGTGCTGACATTTTTGTTTAAGGCTATTTTCTTTTAAAAAACCTGTTTTAAAATGTCACAGCTGTTAAAGGTGAAGAGGTGCTTTGTGTCAAAATTTCTGATGTCTTTCAACATTTCAAAAATTATTTCAGTTTTTCAGACATGACTATTCATTGGAACACTTCAATTTCTGCTTAAGGGTGAACCTCATTCTCCACCTGGCTGCTAAGTCACTATTTCCTTTTGAGAGCCCAGGGTTTTAGCGTATCTTAATGTTCCCAGTTATCAATTATGTGTTAGAACAATAACTTTGCTTACAAAAGAAGGCAGGACTCCTTAAACGAGAAAGCCTAATTTATCAGATGTACATATAGTACTGAATTGAGTAAAATATGCCTTATTGCATCATCTATTGCAATCCACTGCAAGACAGAATTAAGATAAAAATACCTTTAAAAAATGTCTAAGACTAATTAATACATATAGCATGACAAACAGAATTAAAGCTGGAATAGATTAGCCTACTTCCATCATTTATCTCCCAGGGAATTAGCATCATTTAATGAAAAGCTGCTGATATTGAGTAAGCCAAACTGATGAAGAGAAGCAATTGGGCCAAAATACCTATGCAAAAAGTGTTCAGGGAGAGTTGTCATGTTAACAGGGCTGTGGGATGGGGAGAGATGGATGAAGGATGTGTCCTTCCACACAGATACTAAAGTCTTCAAGTTTTCCTGGAACGACGCAATGTTTCCTGGTATGAAGCAATTTTTCCTGGTCTAAAATTGCAGTTAAACTAGTCACAGATGAACTCCTGCTTAACCTATTTCTCTTTCTTGCCAGCATTTCTACAGTTAGCTTTCAGAAAGCACTGTAGCCAGAAGACCTAGACACTGTTTGAAGGGGGCGGGAGGGGCAGAATCTATAGTCTCTATAAAAGAGCATAAATCCTCTGAATGTATAGGCTATGTGAAAAATTTCAGATGTCTACTCATACTAATTCCATAGCTAATCCATTGAAAAAATGTTGTAGTTGACTTTGTACTAAATATTTTCTGGACAGTTGGTGACCTTGTATTTTCCCTGATTACTGAAAGCACATTTATCCCCTGAATACAGACTAGCAAGTATATTACAATGTGCACAGTCTATATTTATACTTCTCACTACAGCATACTGTGTAGAGCCGCATAACCGAGGCATACAAACATAATTGTATTCACACAATAATGCACACTATTACTGGCGCTTCGAATTGGTGGCCAAGAAAAAATAAATAAATAAATCTGATATTTAAAATTATATTTAGCATTCCGACCCTGATAAGGCTCTCTGTTTTGATGTTTAATAATATGGGCTATAGAAATGTCAAAAATTTTCCTAGCCAGCTTGTTACCTCAAAAATGCTTCTGTGGCAACTTTAGGCACATTCTTAGAGAAAAAGAATGCAACATAACCAACTAGCTAGCAGCACACAATTAACATGATTCATCCCATTTAAACTGGCAAATCAGTGACGGGTTTTTTCCAGTAAAGGCTGCTTCTGGCTTTTACTCATGATATCTCTTGTGTCTCAGCTAAGATTTTAGGGTACTGTGTGACTAGGACAGATACACTACTCACAGGCAGATGTAAAAATGCCCCATAAAATTAAGAAAATTACTTCTATAATTTTTCTAAAATTATTATCAAGAAAATCAAAGAAATAAGGAAGATCTATATCCAATCCTCTTTTTCAAAAATGCATAAAAAGGAAAGTACAAACAGTCCTCTGGTTGGACAGACAAGATTCAGCTCACAAACTCAGACATCTCCAAACTGCAAAATCATTCTTCATGATCAGTAGACACAGAGAAGCACTTCTGCAGGACAACTCTTCCCTTGGCAGAGGTACTTAGAATCATTAAGGTTGGAAAAGACCTCTAAGATCATCAAGTCCAACCGTCGACCCAACACCACCATGCCCACTAAACCATGTCCTGAAGTGCCGCGTTTACACGCCTTTTTAATACCTCCAGGGATGGTGACTCCACCACTTCCCTGGGCAGCCTGTTTGAATGCTTGACAACCCTTTCGGTGAAGAAATTTTTCCTAAAGTCCAATCTAAACCTCACCTGGCGCAACTTGAGGCCATTTCCTCTCGTCCTATGGCTTGTTACTTGGGAGAAAAGACCAACACCCACCTCGCTACAGCCTCCTCTCAGGTAGTTGTGAAGAGCCATAAGGTCTCCCCTCAGCCTCCTTTTCTCCAGGCTAAACAACCCCAGCTCCCTCAGCCGCTCCTCATAAGACTTGTTCTCCAGACCCTTCACCAGCATCACTGCCCTTCTCTGGACACGCTCCAGCACCTCAATGTCCTTCTTGTAGTGAGGGGCCCAAAACTGAACGCAGTATTCGAGGTGCGGCCTCACCAGTGCCCAGTACATGGGCACAATCACCTCCCTCTGCCTACTGGCCACACTATTCCTGACACAGGCCAGGATGCTGTTGGCCTTCTTGGCCACCTGGGCACACTGCTGGCTCATGTTCAGCCGGCTGTCAACCAGCACCCCCAGGTCCTTTTCCACCGGGCAGCTTTCCAGCCACTCTTCCCCAAGCCTGTAGCRTTGCCTGGGGTTGTTGTGACCCAAGTGCAGGACCCGGCACTTGGCCTTGTTGAACCTCATACAACTGTCCTCGGCCCATCGATCCAGCCTGTCCAGATCCCTCTGCAGAGCCTTCCTACCCTCAGGCAGATCAACACTCCCGCCCACTTGGCATCATCTGCAAACTTACTGAGGGAGCACTTGATCCCCTCATCCAGATCATTGATAAAGATGTTAAACAAGACCGGCCCCAAAACTGAGCCCTGGGGAACACCGCTCGTGACCGGTCGCCAACTGGATTTAACTCCGTTCACCACAACAATCTGGGCTTGGCCGGAACTTAGTTCTATTCACGAACTATAAGCTAGACTCTAGTGTAATTAGCTTAGATCAAAATTAGCTACAACTTTTACAGATATATAGTTATTTACATAAAATAGATGGATATAAAATAAAGTCACTCTGCATAAAGACACCCCCATTCTTTGATGCCTGAGCATAACCATACATTTTGTTGGCATTAAAATCAGACAGCTAGAGCTGTACATTTAAAATGCAAGCCCTTTCCTTAATTAATTCTAACTTCCCTTAGCACTTTAAACACAAACTTTAGATTTCTTAAATATTTTAGAACACTGTGCTACAAAATTCTAAACTTCTGTTACAGTATTCTCACAGAATTGTATTTATGAATTTATCACCGTTTGGTCTACTACATAATTGGAAAATAGACCTATTTAACCATATCATTATTCTTCTATATCATCCTCTTTCCTGAACAGTTGTTTAGGCTGTGTTGCAGAATTTACCAAGTAATCAAGACTGTAAAAAAAATCCATTTCAAMTCCATGACATTCCCAGAACTATCTTAATTGTTGGCTAAGTATGTCTCAAAGAGTAGGCAAGTATTGCATTTGGCTGGTTTTAAGTTCCCCAATCCGAATGACTGGATGCCCATTAACAAAAGGATGTTGAGAACAGTCTTCAGCATGAATAAAGAGAAAGGTTTAAACTTATAGGCCAAGATTTGTCACCAGCTGCCTTACCTATTGTACTATTTCATCTGTTCTAATCCACTTCCATAGAATTACAGAGGATTTCCCTCACCCCCCTCAATAATTAAACTGAATCAAGTAACAAGCAAATTAAGTTTTCTGTCTTCAGTTCTTCAGTTAATCGCTCCTTTCTAAGAAGAAAACAACTTTTCTATCACCATAACCATTATCTCTTTTGATGCTAGTGGACATAGTTTCTTTCAACCTTAGACTACTGAGATGTAATTATATACGTAAGACACCACTGACTCCCTTCATAGCCAATGGAAGAAAGGGGGCATTTGGTTTGGTTCCCCTCCTGGGGGACTCCCCTCCTGGAAGTGCCTGTTCCTTCAAAAAACAAGTGCATTTACCTTAGGTGGACACAGTTAACCTAAATTAGATCAGATTAGTCATATCCTGGGTACAGTTATGAGTTTCTGGAATCCTTCTGACTAAATAAGTATTCTCTTGACAAAAGACAGTAAGACAATTTTACAATTTTACTTCAAGAGCAAGACCAGTTAAATGTATCCTTTATCACGTGAGAATGCACAAAAAAAAMCCCTATACCACTCTATTCTGCCCTCAGAACATCCAAATCCTCTCCATTTCTTACAGGATATACAACACAGGATATGCAATATGGAAGTATTTTTGCAATAAAAATACTAATCATGCTGCAGACTAGAAATAGATTTAATTGACATAACATTACCTTGGATTTCAAACTATTCCACACAGCATACTACTCTAATTTCCATTTGGAAGAGAATGAGTTACATCTACACTAAAAACAGGATATGTCCCAAAAACAGTTTCAAAATTTGTGCGAAGAGAAAGATAACCAGGTCTATAACTCAGTTTCATATAGTTCAATTACACAAACAATAAAAGCAAATAATTAGGCTTCCCAAAACAGATGGTTTATACATTCACATCTCTAATCTTTACCCATAACTGTGAACATTTAAATTGCAGGCAAAAGATTGATCTTCAATTGCAATAAACACTATGACGAAACCAGGTTTATGTAGTTTACTCATTCAATTCTATTACACTGAGAATGAGAGTTATGAAAATACTTATAGACAAAAGTGAGTGGAATATCATGTGTTCTATACTAACTGCATGTACAACATGTCACACAGATAAATTCTCAAATTAAATTTTATATAAGGGTGAACCACCACACCCTCTGTGAAGTCTGGGATTTGACTATTCCAGGGTCAGTTGCTACTGCTTGTACCATCACAATATTCAAGCTGAAGTTCTCAATTTTGCAAGAGCCTGAATCCACTTTAGGTGTAGCAATTTTCAAGAAGATAGTGATAGAAATGTAATTACCCCACCTGTCCCTGATTGAATTAGAGGTTTTAACACAAGCCAGTGGATATCCAATTACATGAATTAAAAAAAGTCAAGAATTAATTTTCCTGAAGAGATCAGGCTGGCTGAAAGCAAACAAGCTTTTTGCCACCTTTGTAGCCGTGAGAACAGAGCCAGTAATTTGTGGATCACATTCATTAGCTAAAATAACATCAGTAATTGCTGAGATCCAACATAATTGCCCAGCCAAAGGCCAACCTGAACAAATAAGAGATCACATAGAAGGCCTGAGGACCCTGACCTAGCAAGAGACAGCCTGATGCAGAACATGACTTGCGGGAGACTACGGGATTCTCATTTCGTCTTCCTCAGCCACAGGTGGTACATACATGCCCAATGTGCAGAGTATTGGTATTGCTCACATGTAAGAGAGAGACAGAGATTGTTATGAATATTAAGTTGCAAACTGACATGCTGAACTCTACTTCCAAATCCGTCACCTTTGTGTGTTCAGATCAATGTATTTGTCCAGATAGGCTTATCACTGAAAGGGAAAGGAAAACACAGCTGATTAACAAGTGGCTCAGGGGCTGGTGCCACCGGTCAAACTTTGGCTTTTTTGACCATGGGGAGGTTTACAAGGCACCGGGCCTGTTGG